>JAKUBI010000005.1:0-583381 GCA_030563165.1 Teunomyces stri
CTTTGTACTTGGCCTTAAAGGCAAGAAAATCACGACACTGAAGTACATTGTGATTAGGACTCTCACAAAGGTAGCATGCGCGCCGCTTAGAATGTGCAGCCTTGGTAGCACGACCCTGTACAAGGTTAGCCGACGGAGGAGGAATCTCAAAACCAGGACAGTCCTTCATGTAGATGTGAAAGTCTGTCAAGGTACAGTCAGCAAAGGAGATCGGGTAGTTTCGAACATACTGTGCAATCTCAGGTGACCGAAGTAACAGACAAGCAGCAAGAAACAAGACACCCTCATTCGCTTTAGTAGACGGGATGTCCAGCGAAATGCCTTGTTTATACACCTGATAGGTCTTCGCAAGAGCATCAGAGTGAGACGATTCAACAACCGAAACGAAAGGTGCCGCCCAATCCGCAATCTTGGTTGGCAGGTAATGGCGTTCAAGATAAGTCCAGATATCAAGGCCAACAGCAAACGTCTGCGCAACCTCCTCCCGAAGGGCAGGGGAAAGCCACGGCATCACATATTGCGCAAAAACATCATCAAGACGACCCTTGAAGTGCTTAAGTTGAACCTCCGTAAAAACTTGCACGCTGGCCACCGGAAGACTAAGCATGTCCTTGATCGGGTCATCATGCTTTTCAAAATAAGGAACCAAGGCATAGCCAAAGGCTCTAAGATTCGAAACAAAACGACGCTTCCAACGGGGAAATTCAGAACGCGAGGTCAACTCCATAACAGTCGCCGAGGTAAGACTGTTAGAACTGCTCATAACCTGTTGAAGTGATACCTCGAACTGTCTTTGGTATACAGTAGGATCGTTGGACACTGACATTGTTGATGATTTACTTTCTTGTAACTCTAAGTAAATAGAAATATTTTCTTCAAATAAACTAAGAAGTTGGAAACTTATGTAAACTTATATATCCAACTATTGAGCCAGCTCATCCGTATCCTATAGTATTGTTCTTAATCAGTTAACCTTTAGACTATCCGACGAGCACTCAATTCGTGTAACACACATTGTGATTACCAATAGCTTAATCCTTAATTGGTAATTCGCGCATGTGAAATGCAACCAGCATTTCATTTTCGACTGCTTGGATTAACCCCACACCTCTCAAGGTTTGATTTCAACATTAGATACTGATGAGCTGGCGCAATAGTTGGATATATAAGTTTACATAAGTTTCCAACGTCTTAGTTTATTTGAAGAAAATATTCATATTTACTTAGAATTATAAGAAAGTAAATCATCAACAATGTCAGTGTCCAATGATCCTACTGCATACCAGCGACAGTTCGAGGTATCACTTCAACAATTGTGACTCTATTTTTGGATGAGAGTATATAATTTTGTTTTAATTTAGACATTCTGATTTAAGTTGAGCTATCTTTCTTTCCCGTAGATTTGCTCAATACTGTTGGATTCTGTTGAAGTTTAGATTCTAATTTCTCCTGATAGGAAGCTTGTTTATCATCTGTTAAAGGAGGCATGGTTAAAGTAAGTTGTTAATTTATTAAGGATTACAAATATATATATTAAGGTTAACCCTTTAAACTAAAGTGGGAATTTGCAGCTCTATTTATATTTGGCAAAGGTCACATAATGTATAAAACACATTATGCACCTTTTTAGCAGCCATTCCAGATCCGTCTACCTAGCAAATAAGATGTGGTAAATCCCTCTTATTTTCTCGGTTCGGTGATGGCATAAGTTACACAAAGCCACAAATATTATTTAGCCCCACTTTGCTGATCGGTTAATAATATTTGCAGCATTTACTAGGATAGGATGTGTTGGATTAAATACTCAATGAGGGAAATAGGTAGTAAGCCATTTCCTTCATTTCAACAGATTCAACCCATGAGATGACTTGTGTTAATCCAAGAAGTCGAAAATTTAATGTGGTTGCAATTAAATAATGCGCTGATTACTGGTATTTGGCTGGCATTTGGTATCTTATCGTTACAACTTATATCATTATTACTTGTTTTGCACGCCGTCTCATAAAGTATTATCATATTTTGACACGTTTGGTTATTTACTGCTTTATCGAATTCTGTGCGAGTTTGATGGTAATTTCATTATCCTTTATTATAGGAGTTTAAGGTAATTTGATTTCAGCAAATATCTTTTCCAATCAGAAGACTTCTTTTTTAGCTGCTACAGAACTAATATAATTAGCTTGTGTTGATACCAATGCAGGTGCTGTTTGCTTCTGGCTTTACCATGATAATGGTGACTATTGAACTTGTTAGCATGTGTTGTGTTTGATTTTCAATTACCTTTATCAGTACCTAATCAGCATCACAATATATCTCTTCACAATATATCCCGATTATAGATAGATGTCTTTATAAAAAGACCGACTTTGATGTTCTCTTCAAGTACCTTAAAGCATATTTGGCAGCCCTGAGATGCTTCTAATATAGTTTGTTCGAGGATCTGCTTAACATCCCACCCTAAGTTGATATCCATTCTTGCTGTGTTGGTAGCAAACAATAATTTTCCGACGATAGAACGATAAGTAGTAGCATCACATTGTTTGTTATCATCTGTTATCACATTGAGATCTATCCTCTAACACATGAAGCAGAAACATCACTACATTCCTTCATATCAGTATATTCTAGCATCTTGTAGATATAATCCTAAAGATGTACTCGTCTTCCATCTCTATGGTGATTGAAATTAAAGCGGAGGAGTTTCTTTGCAATACCAAGATCCTTCTTCTTAAGCTTTCGTTGTGAAGAACTTAATGAATCGTCTTGTTTCAAGTAAAAGTTATTCGTCCACGATGACATAGAGGTACACCTTCTCGACATCCAATTGATGTCCCACCAGCTCTTTCATAGCTGAAGTAGCCAATAATACCTTTTCAGACTCATATCTAATCACTGGACTGAAACAGTCCAAGTATTCAATTCAATTAATCTGCGAAAACACATAGGCAACCAATCCAGCCTTCTACCTATCATCATCTTTGATATCAAATACACATCTGCAACCAATAGCCTTCTGTTCTGGAGGGAAAATCATTGATTCCCACGTTCCATTTTCATGGTGAGCCATTGCTTGCTTGCTTTCTTGCTTCCGTGTATTTGGAGTTGTTGTCATTCTTTCTGCAATGAAAGTATGACCAGCTGTCAGAAAATCCTGTTCACAGATAATCTCCCTTCTAGATTGTGTACAACTACGAGGGTGTGTATTTTAACCAGCTTCCATCTCATCAATAGTGCGCTTAACTTCTGAGCACATTGTCCATGATTCCAATGCATTTCAGCTAGTGGCAAGCACGGTGGATCTCCATGATAGACACTAGTCTTCCCATTTAAGCTCCTCCTGATCAGTTAAGCAGGTTTTATTTTTCAGACTATATAGTTTTTGTTTCTATTTCAACAAAAGTCCACAAGTGATTTGAATACCTTTTTAGCAAATGCCTCGTAAAGTCCTGTAAGATACAAATAAAATGCACATCACGACTTTAGCTAATTTGTTATGAAGAGGTAGTTTATTTTCACAAATCTCGAAATGGTGACCTGAGTGATGGATAGAATTTACAAGTGGATATCTCAAGATCAAGTCATCTACATCTCCATGAGATTGGAATCATTCTCATTACAATTTATGTTATAGAAAATATACGTTAAAACTGTACTTATTATGAATTTTTAATTTAGAGCCCAACTAGAATAATGAATATAAAAATCCATGGTGCAAATTGTTCTCCAGTGGAAAGTCAATTGAATTGGACATTATCAGTTTTTATTGAAACTTCTTAGGCTAAATGCTTGTTCCTAAACGGCAAAATATTCACGTGATGTATCGGAATTGTAAAAAATGGGCGACATTAATTTAAGAGAGGTGCGTCAATTCTGTACATATATATCATGCGTGAAAGTTTTGCATCTGGGTAGCTCTTTAATCTTGGGTCGTCTGTGCCGGCTTCTAAACGTTTGGCCAATGTTTTATCAGGATGAGATTGTTCTTTTAATGACTTTGTTCCACCCTTGTCAGGTGTTTCCAAATGTTCTTTAACGTGATTGTGGGTAGCGTAGTAAATTGTTGTACGTTCATTGCAGATACGAACAGGGATATATCGTCAGTGCCACTTGTTGTAAGTCGTCTGACATATTATTGGGATCATTTCAATCGTTAGTCCAGGTAGTTCATTCAAAATGTCGTCTTTGGTACTAGTGGTGTGGATTAAATTGCTTCTGAGCTCCGTTGATGGATCGGGTTATCAAACGTGCCAGACTTACTAAGTTGGTTATTAGAGTTGTCCATTTATTGTTGCATATATTCAATGTTCAACATTCTTGAGAACATTTGAGAGGATGACAGCTTTCTCGTGTATGATTTCTTATTGGAAGTTTGGAGTTATTTCGCTTGGTGTAATGATAGCTGCGTCAGTGAGATTATTTGGGCAGGTGGTTAGCAGATCATTGATGAGTTCGTCGGCTATGGTAGTAAAATTCTACTGGGACAACCTCAATAATAGTTCTATGTATGCCCTTTTCATCTCCAATGAGTCGTTCCATTTCTTCATCTTCGTTAGGGATGCAAATTTCCTCAGGTGGTACGTATGACTGTGCAAAGGATGGGGTAATAATGTTGGAGCGACAGAGTTGTCTTTTATGTGAGATGCGCATACTTGCTTTGTGTAGTGGATTCTAATCTCTTTGTTAATTGCAAGACTAAAAGTCATTAATATCCGGATCTGAAAGAGGCGTTAGTCCATTCTTTAGCGTTCTGACTGAATACGATCGCGACTTTTCTTCTCTATCTTGTAACTCTCTTGTATTTAATCTTTCTTCCTCAGCTGCTGAGACAAGCCTATTGAAATAAGTTTGGATTTTGTGCTTGCAAAGCAATAATTCTATGTTGTGAGCAAGCACTTCATAATTTTGGTTTTTTGGTTTCGTAGCATTTGGTGAAGATAACTTTTTAAACGAACGGTTACTGTAATGACCAACATAGAACTATATGCGTCCAACTTTAAAGACTTGATTCGTGGAATACCCAAGGATTCATATTCTTTGGACTCAAAAATCTGACTATCACCTCAGTTCCAAATTTGTTGGTCATGAATTGTGACTAGAAGACGCTATATCATAGTAAACTTGATCAAAAGCACTTCTCGTTCCAAGGATCTGGGGCGTTGGTAGATTCATGACACATGAAGCGTCTTTCACGGCAAGTTCTAATGAGCTCAATATCATGATATCCTCGAATGTTAAGATTGCATCAAGAATTTTTTGTGAAAGTATTGCGTCTGTTCACTTACTGGTGCCATTTAATTCAGGAATGTAACTTGTGACGTCAACTTTGTCGATGCCTAACTGAGCAAGTTTATGTGTTGAAGTCATATCAAGGAAGTTGTCGGCTACTCTCACCCACAACAAAATTCCCAAAAAATTACTTCTTCTAGAGTTGACAATCATTATGGTGAAGTGTTTTTCATGGAGATTGTTGTGAGAGGTCTTCTGTTGGATATACTGATTTGCAACCTCTGCATTTTTTTATCCTGTGGTGAAATTTCTTTGAAAACGAACCGTTAATCTTCTTTCTTTCAAGAAGTTTTCACAAGGATTATGGTGACATGTGGTTGTATCTAAGGTAGTTACTCATTTAGCTTTTTCTCGGATTGATATCGTCGCCATTGAAGTCATTTGAATCCGACTCCATATCGTCTAAGATTCTGTTTGTCATCTTCAGTCGCTGCGTCAATTGAAAGTAGTTCGATTCTCTTAGAATTGGAGATGTGCATTAAGATGCTGTTGATATCCAACAAATAACTACCTATCTGCCTTTGCTGCTTGGAGTTGTTTTGAATGCGAGTGCTCTGGCTTTACGTTCCAGAAGCTGTCTTTTTGCCGTCGTGTTTACTAATTTGGATTACCTGCTGGGGTTTAGATTCATCTTCCTCGTTCAATATATGGTAACTTCTTGGACCTCATTATTTAATGTGTGGTTTGTAATGAGGGTTACGTAAAATTGTTGAGCTGGCCTTGAGATTTGGGAATCTGTAGTCACCCTTCATATATTCAGCATATTCCTTAATAAAATCTGTGATACATGTCCACGTATAAGTTTTCAAATTCTCGAAAACAATTCTCGTTGTACGTTGACATACATTTTCCCCATGCGGTGCAATAGCTGGTGATGCAACACTCCAGAGACACTTTGTGTTCTCCTCGGATAATTTTGTACAAGGATTCGAAATTTGCAATATTACTTTCATTTGACAATATTTTCCATATTTGTCGAACTTTGTGACAATTTCTCTGATGAACAACCTTTGAGACTGGAGCCCAGCATTTTCAATAAATCGCTTTTGCCATAATCAAAATCTTGACCCCCTTGTGTAAAAGTATTCTTGAAAAATTTCTCTTTTATTAATTCTGAACCATTTATTCCTACCGTAGACAGTTTTGGCTGTAGGATCAAAGATACTCAGCCATCTAATCTCCTGCTCAAAACGGTTTCAGTATTCTTTGGTATCATTCTTAAGTTGATTAATATTTTCAAGACTGTTGTGTTTATAAGATACACTACTTCTATTGGTCACAATAATCTGACCGTTCTTTCTCACCCTTCTCTTTTGCCCACATTCGTCTGCTCAAGTTTTGATTGATGACGACATTTTTAAATTCTGAGAAACTGGAGAATGATAAATCTGAAGCGCGTGATTTCGCACATGTTAATAATTTTGATTTTTGATTTTAACACGTGATGTAGAACAAGTAATGGATGGGGACAGGTTAATAGGAAAGTACTTTGATTTAAACTAAAAAATAAAACCAATTGAATCAGCTTTTCAATAAGACTTATCGTGGTTCTGTTTATGGTCTCACTGATCGATTTCGTTGACAAGTCATTCTTCTTAATGTAATTTCCGGATTTTAGGACATGGAAAATCTCGAATCGGGATTTTCCATTAGGGTTAATTTGTACGCAACAAGAACTAAAAAAAACACAATCCTATTTAGAGAGGTGCTCAACATGTTTGGTGTAGTTCTAATTATGTCATCTATTCTCTTAATCACATTATCTAGTATATGTAGAGATATAACACAACAACTCTCTTGTTTATTCACTAAGAGTAGAATTGGTGTATGGACCGGAACCCATTCTCAATGGCTTAGCGGTGGGGTATGATTCGACACGTCCAGAACGCGTACTGATAGTCCTGCCTGGTGTAGTTGTTTGGAAAGAAGTTGATTTAATTGAAGTTGAAGTTGGAGTGGCAGATTGAGTCAGTGCTTTAGAAGTAGACTTAGATGGGTCCTGGTAAACAGAAATTGTGATTGGAGAACAATTACCACATCTAAACTCTTTGATCAAATAACGAGAGCCCCAACCGTGAATACAAGCCCAAAATTGTGTAGTACCATATTTTCCTCTAGTAAGAAGACCTTCCTTGTTAAATTTGTAACCAGTATTACGTCTGTGGTAGTAACGAGACAAGTGCCAGTATCCAAAGTTAGTCGTCAAAAATTCACCAGCTTTCCCCATAGAGGTGTCACTCATTTGGAAATCAATAGCTTCACTAGGTGATGTCGTTCCCCATTTAATTTGGGGGACACGGCAGTGTTCACTAATTAACATATTTTTAATAAAAGGACCATTAGCAACTAATTTAAATGCTTCACAAGCACTGACAATAGAAAGAAGAAGGAATGAAATGAGTTCTAAAAGTCTCATTGTTGATATTGATAATCTGATCTGGAGAACAAAGAAAACATACGAAAAACAAGTGCCTTATATAGTATTTCATTTACAAGCAAGTTATAACAAGGTGAGTAGAGATTTATAATCCAGTTGCAATTGAAATGTTGCTGCAACATAATCATATTTTGATTTCCGAATCGAGTATTTTGTAACATTTTTTTCCTGGTCTTTGAGTCTTTACTTGCATTTACGAAAATTCCAATCGTTCAAGTTTATTCTGGTTTAAAGAATATACTTGACAAAATTATAATGCTTTAAGAAGTATAATGTCGATCTCAGTATAATTTTTGAAAGTCATTTTAGCAAACAGTTGCTCTGATTTAAAACTGTTAAATCTAGATCTAAGGTAGATAATAGTTTAGACAATACATCGTTTACATCCTTGTCAAAAAATCTGTAGAATGAATTTTAGCCACAAATTTTAGCCACGTATTTTGTAAAAAAAATCTTGGCACAATTATTCTTAACTTTAACGGTGTTGCATTTACATCGCCGCTTGTTTTTGGACCCTGCCTTGAAAATCCGCCCAAAAACACAAGAAATAAAATTGTACAGGAATTAAACAAATTGCAACGCTTGGCAACTTTTTTTTGCGCTTCTGGACAACTAAGAAAATATTTCAAGGCGTCAAGCCCTGCACTAGTCAAGCAAACAATACTGCAAGCGAGAGTCTGTTTTCAAAAGAAGGCAAAAGTTGCTTTGGAAAGTTTCTTTTAGAATTTTGCATAATCCAAATCAAGCCTCTACATTCATTGCTAGTTGCAGTGTAGGCAGTTCTTAAAATACATCATTTTTACTACCTTTATGGAAACAATTTGCGAAAAGGCTTCAGTTGAAGCTCGTGTATGCTGAAAAAATAGCACCAGAAAAGGATATCGTTGTTCCACATTAAGTAGTTAAAAAGCTGTAATGGGAATAGTATGCAATTTCTGCTATCTGTATAAAAAATAGATGATAATTTTTTTCATCTAGACATATTTACATCGTCAATCATAATCCATAATGGAGCTCAGTCAAAAATTTTCACAATTCATATTTCAACAAAGAACTTAAACTATAACAACATTTAAACTTAAATGATCTTTGCAAGCCAAATAAATGTGGTCGAAAATATCTCATTTCTGGCATATTGTTCTCCATCTGTGTTACCAGGTTCGCTTTGAGTGTTTGATTGGATAACTCCAAGACAATTTATTAAATTATCCCGCAAATTTGAATCACTTTTCAAAAGAGATTCTTCGTTTGATAATAGCAAATTCTGCTCTTCTGACATAATGGACTTCTTAAAATCACCTACCTGGGTCACAAGTATATCCTCGATATTCTCTTTGGGGTACAGAGTTAATTCTTTATACGTTTTTTGTCTTTGAAACAAGAATGGAATAACGATAATATCTCTGAAGGCTAATAAAAGCGTATTCTCAATTTCAATAGCTGTGTTGACCTCATTAAATGAAGAAAATGTTTGAGTAGACATTTCATGTAAGTATTCCTGCAAAGGATAGAAAATGCTCAAAAGATAATACCTGATCTTCTTATTGAAATATATCCACAGATTTGCAATTCTTGCCCATGATTCCATCAAGTTTTCAGTAATTAGCTCATATCCCTCTGAGTTTTGCTTAGTGGCAATAGGACCTTTTGCATCATATACCAAAAAATTCTCTTGAAATATCACCAAACATTTAATAAAGTATGTTAGCAAATCTTGAGAAAGTTCTCGAATTTTGAAATCGTCGTTGTTTTCTGCCGTTAATGACACACTACTTGATGACAAATTTTTATATTTGCTAGGCTTGGGTTTAAGCTTGGAACCTTTTGGTCCGGAGGATATAGACAAACCATCCGGTGAATAATTTGAATTATCATTCACTAAATTTTCCTTAATGTATAATGATATATCCTCAAGAGTGCATCCCAAATATGTATGAACAAGCCCATTATGCAATGGCTTTTGATGACTTGGTAAAAAAAGTGGTTTAGTTATTGTAAGTAGGTTTTGAAAAAACCTTGAGTTTCTTTTTCCGAAGTCAACCACGTATTTATTCAAATAACTTTCATCTTTATCATCCGTGGATACCCCCAAGCCGATTTCTGAAGTTTGATTTTTGTGCAATTTATTTTGAATATATTGATCTGTTGGAATCATCAATTTCTTATGAAATTCTGAGAGTGAGGCATGTTCCCCCACAATATCTGTTTCGTCAATAGTGTAGCTCGGGTCAGTGAAGTTATAAATCATCGCAAAGTTAATGTCAGATACAAAGGAATTCGAGTTATTTGAAGATAAAGCCATTGCTGAACGCATACCAGCATTCATTTTTTGAGAATCATCTTTAAGAGCCAAGGATGGTTGACCTTCTCCATTAGGCATAGAATTGCTGTGGGATCTGTGAAAAAAACTCTGAAAAGTAGATACTGGCGAGTTCATAGAGTTCTTTCTGCCATTTTGGTTTGGATTATCATCTTGGCTGGCACTAAGAATCTTTTTCGGGACCTTTAGGTTATGGTGACCATTTGTCTGTATCGTCAAATCAGGCTTATTTACATTACCTTTCGTAGAAAACTTTAGTCGGCTTTTAGAAAGACGAAATTTAGAGGATGGAGTTGTTCTTCGGGAATCCACAGAACCTGTCATGGAATCTAAATCATCATCATGAATACTAGAACTCTCTACTTGGAGAAACTGGATTGGTGATTGGGCATTCGAATGTGAGCGTGACCTTGTAAAGAGCCTTGATACAGCATTAGTTTTTATCGTTGACGAGCTATTTGCTGATGACAGGGAACTGTTTGTTGTGGTTTTCTTCAAGTTGTTGAACCCAACACTGGAAACATTGGATGTAGTCTGGGTTGTGGGAGTTACGGATAGACTATTGGAGCTATTCCTATGAATAAGAAAGGGAGATTGTTGATTGTTTGTTGATTTATCTAGGTCATTCGTCGTCTGTGGCTCACCCATTTACAACGCTTGATTAATTGGTCATTATCTAAAACTATCGCATTTTCTCAGGGGAAAATATCACGTTGCAGCAATACCTTCAGATTACAGAGTCTCTTAGCCTACAAAATGCTATTTTGGATTCCTGGGCCCTCTTCTGAATGTTATTGAAGCTATTTTTAGTACCACCCTTGTTACATTTCGATATAGGTACCGAAAACCTTAAAGTGTATCTTTTGGTAGTATAAACGTCTATTTTATAAATGTCTCGAAAGTTCCAAAACGATAATTTATGATCTTAAACTCGATATTTGGTCTACCACTTAGAAGTACACGAAGAGGGAGGCTATGCTAATGTTACCATATAGATGTGTTAGTTCGCTTGACTTTGTATATATATACTGCCAGGTAAAGCTTCTGCCCATTGATTTGAACAAAAATCACAGCCTTATGGAAACGAAAGTTTCACACGTACACATATGTATCGACACTGTAGCACTTAGCTCTTCTGATACCTGTGCACTGTATTCATCAGAGCTTATACCTGTATCTGTTCAGAGCACATGCTGACAACATCGTATTTTAATGTTACTTCCTATTTGGGATGCTTTGTAAACAAAAATAAACAACTGAAATGGAAACAGGTCCAGGTTCTGCTCTACTAAACAAATAATAATAATAATATATATAGAACACATAATACAATCGGTAACTCAATCCCTAAGTTAGTTTTGAAGAGAATTTTCTAAAACTTGATGAATCCTTTTGATGATGAAGACGAAAGTCCCTTTAGGGACAATCAACCAATACTTCCTCATGCTGCCTTCACTAGCGATAGAACTTCGCCCAAAAGATTCCATCGCTTTGAAGATTCAGACGAGGAAAGTGAAGAGTTTGTTGCATTTCCTCAATCACAACAACAGCAACTGAGACAATCACCTAATATATTCACCAGAAGTACCAATCGCATGAACAGATTGACAAAACCTGCTTTAGACAAAACCCCTAACCTAAAGTATGGAGACGAGACCCCAAAAGCAGAAACTCCAAGAGCCAAATTTACGACCAAAGAATCACCAAGACGTCAACGCAAGACAGAGGTTTTTATTGACCATGACAGTGATTCAGAATTGAATGGTTCACCAAGAAGATCACAGTTTGGTGGTAGTTCCATAAAAAGCGAGAGATTCTTGGAGCCACCTCAGCCAATATTCTCCCCTGAAACATTTGCAGAAGCTAATACTTATGATGATCAAGAAACAATTACAGATGAAAAGGCTAGAGATAGTTATGATTACGATAGTTATCAAAAGGCACAGGACTTTGAACACCGTTCTGTATACTCAGATAACACAGCCTACAGTGGTTACTCCTACGTTTCAGACCCTCCCTCAGATGAGACCGAATATTTTGGTGCCTCAATTGATGGAAATATCATGAACAATATCAACAATGGCTATGTTCCAGCCAGAGAAAAGACAGTCACAAAACGTAAGGTTCGGTTGGTAGGAGCAAAACCAGGAAACTTGGTTTTGGAAAATCCTATTCCTAATGAGTTGAAAAAGGTTTTAACAAGAACTGAATCCCCATTCAATGAATTCACTAATATGACATACACTGCTTGTACTTCTGAGCCAGATGATTTTGTGAAAGATGGTTTCACCTTGAGAACAGCAAAGTATGGTAGAGAAACTGAAGTAGTCATTTGTATTACCATGTACAATGAAGACGAGGCAGCTTTTGCTAGAACTATGCATGGAGTCATGAAAAATGTTGCCCATTTATGTTCCAGACATAAATCCTCGGTTTGGGGCAAAGATGGTTGGAAGAAAATTCAAGTAATTATTGTTGCCGATGGTAGAAATAAAGTCAATGATTCAGTTTTGCAATTGTTGACCGCAACCGGGTGTTATCAAGACAACTTGGCAAGACCTTACGTCAATAACAAGAAGGTTAATGCTCATTTGTTCGAATATACTACCCAGATTTCTATTGATGAGAATTTGAAATTTAAAGGAGATGAGAAGAACTTAGCCCCAGTTCAAGTGTTGTTTTGTTTGAAAGAAAAGAATCAAAAGAAAATTAACTCCCATAGATGGTTGTTCAACGCATTTTGCCCTATTTTAGATCCAAATGTTATTGTTTTGTTGGATGTTGGAACAAAGCCTGATAACCATGCTGTTTACAACTTATGGAAAGCTTTCGATAGAGACTCCAACGTAGCTGGTGCAGCGGGGGAAATCAAAGCTATAAAAGGAAAGGGATGGATAAATCTCACCAATCCATTAGTTGCTTCCCAAAACTTCGAATATAAGATGTCAAATATCTTAGATAAACCATTGGAATCATTATTTGGATACATCTCCGTGTTACCAGGGGCATTGTCAGCATACCGCTACATTGCATTAAAAAATCATGACGATGGGACGGGCCCATTAGCAGCATATTTCAAAGGCGAAGACTTGTTGAATGAAATAGATCATGATGCTAAGAAAAACAGCAAGACCAATTTCTTTGAGGCCAATATGTATTTGGCAGAAGATCGTATCTTATGTTGGGAATTGGTTTCAAAGAGAAATGAAAACTGGGTTTTGAAGTTTGTCAAACTGGCGACGGGTGAAACAGATGTCCCAGAAACGATTCCTGAATTCTTATCACAACGTAGAAGATGGATTAATGGTGCATTCTTTGCAGCATTGTATTCTCTTCGTCACGCAAATAAAATCTGGACCACTGATCATTCATTTGCTAGAAAATTTTGGTTGCATATTGAATTCATTTATCAATTCATCACGTTAGTATTTTCATTCTTTTCATTAAGTAACTTTTACTTAACCTTCTACTTCTTGACAGGTTCTTTGGTTTCTTTGAAAAGTATTAAACATAATGGTGGTTTTTGGATTTTTACCATCTTTAATTATCTTTGCATCTGCGTTTTGACATCATTGTTTGTTGTTTCTATTGGCAACAGGCCTCAAGCATCCAAAAATATTTTCAAAACATTAATTATCTTACTTACCATCTGTGCATTGTATGCATTAATTGTGGGTTTCTGGTTTGTGATCAACTCAATCAAACAGTTTGGTGTGGAAAATTCAAATACTTATGTTTTCATTAGTATTGTGATATCCCTCTTGTCTACTTATGGGATGTACACGTTAATGTCGATCTTATATTTGGACCCTTGGCATATGGTCACCTGTTCTCTTCAATACTTCTTGATGATTCCATCTTACACGTGTACCTTGCAAATCTTTGCATTCTGCAACACTCATGATGTCTCATGGGGCACAAAAGGTGATAATAATCCAAAGGAAGATAAATCTAACCAATACATTATTGAGAAAAATGACAAAGGAGAATTTGAAGCTGTTGTCGCTGATGTGAATGTGGACGAAGTGTACCTTGAAACTTTATACAACATTAGAGCAAAGAGAACTAACAAGAAAGTTCATGCTGCACGGGAGGCACCACCTGTGGTCGATGGAGAGGATTATGCCAAAGATGTTCGTACCAGGGTAGTCTTACTTTGGTTGGTTTGCAATTTGGTTTTTATCATGACAATGTTGCAGGTCTACAAACCAGGAGAGACCAGTAAGAATGTTTACTTGGCTTTCATATTATGGACTGTTGCTCTTTTGTCTTTATTCCGGACTATCGGCTCATTGGGATACTTGTTACAATCCTATGCGAGATTCCTCGTGGAAGCCAAGAGTAAGTGGAGTTATAAAAGGGGTCAAGGATATGCTCTTCCTGGAAATAATCTATTAAACGCCCCAAGCTAGTTTGTTTTTCAGCTGCCATTAACTGGATAATGTTCTATATAGCCTTTTCAATCAAGACTTAATACCCGTATAAATTACAATACTAATGTAGACTAGAAAGAGAGACATTTTGATCAACGTCATTCGGCGACATAAAATGTCGTCGCATCGTGAGATCTACAAGTTGAATCTTATAAAGAACAACAAAAACTAAGACCATTACATTCTAATTGTAATCCAAAAATGGTAGCATTAGAGAGAAAGAGAAAGGCTGGCGGTCAGTCAAATGGCTCAAAAAAGCACAAAGCTACTGCTACATCCTCCTTTATTCTCCATTCGTACTCAAAACTTCCAGATATAAATGAACAGATAAAGCCGAAGACACAACCTCTTGATGTTTTTGTATGGGGTACAGGATCTATGTGTGAATTGGGATTAGGACCTTCTGCTAAAACCAAAGAAGTTAAGAGACCAAGATTGAATCCGTTCTTGACAGAAGAAAAATTGGATGGTGCTAAAGTTGTGGATTTTGCTGCAGGTGGTATGCACACTTTGGCCTTAGATAGCAAGAACAAGCTCTGGTCTTGGGGTGGCAATGATAGTGGAGTCTTAGGTAGAGATACTTCTGGCTCGAAAGAGGTTTTGAAAGATGCAAATTCCGAAGACTCTGACGATGAAGATGGTGATTTGAATGAGGCTGAGTCAACACCAGGTCTTGTGGATTTGCCTAAAGTGAAAGGAGCAAAAATTATTCAATTGGCTGCCACTGACAACTTGAGTGCTGTTTTGTATGATAATGGTGATGTTTATGCCTGGGGTTGCTTTCGTTGTAATGAAGGGTTGTTGGGATTCTTGAGAAATGAAATCAAATTACAAAGAACCCCACTTCAAATTAAGGAACTTAAGAACATTGTTCAATTGGCTGGGGGCAAGGATCATTTGTTGGCATTAGACTCCAAGGGAATTGTTTATGCGTGGGGAAATGGTCAACAGTTCCAGTTGGGTCGCCGCGTTTTAGAAAGACACAGATTCCGTGCTTTAGAACCTCAACAATTCGGATTGTACAACATCAAGTACATTGCCAGTGGTGACTTTCATTGTTTTGCAATTGACCATAATGATAAGGTTTACGCTTGGGGATTGAACCAATTTGGACAATGTGCTTTAACAGATGACAATGGTGAATTAGAGGACGGTTCATTGATTACCAAACCAACTTTAATTGACGCTTTGTCCGACTTAAAGATTACTGAAATTGCATCAGGTGAACATCATACCTTGGCCTTAACTGCCGATGGAGAAGTTTACGTTTGGGGTAGATACGATATGAAGGAAGTTGGTATCCCCAAGTCTAAGTTACCTGAAGGAACTTTCAAGGATGAGCATGGAAATGTGAGATCTGTTCCAATCCCAACAAAGCTTCAATTTGGCTCAAAGGAGAATAACGGTGTGAAGATTAAAACCATTGGTGCTGGATCCCATCATTCTTTTGCAGTCACCGATGATGGGTTCGTATATGCGTGGGGTTTTGCTGACACCTATGCCCCAGGATTGGGTCCTTTGGAGGAAGATGTTGAGAAGCCAACTCGTATTGTGAACACAGCCACCAAGGAATATGACATTCAAGTTATTGGCGCAGGTGGACAGTTCTCCATTAGTGGGGGTGTAAAAATTGATGATGAAGACAAGAGTGAGGACCGGATCGATAAATATGATGAAATCGACGAGTAAGTTCATGGTTTGAATCACATCTTAAAATTGTATATGTTGATAACTTTTTAATAATTTTACCAAATTACTTCAAAATTCTTGAATATTGAACATTTTTAAAAATGATCCCTTTTTTGAAACTTTTAAATAATGAAAGGATAACTCGCTCAATATTCAGCAAATGTTAGTCATTAATATTATCAATTCCTATTTGACATCGGCAAACTGATGGTAAAGCCTGAATATTGTGAAGGAATAATGTATAGAAGGTCAAATATATGAGTTATATTTTCAGAATGATCCCAGATTTGTTTTGGAATCTATGTCAAATTGGGTTTTATCTCCACAGAAACACATTACCGATCTGATTCATTCAAGTAGAAAATTAAACTAATAGTCCATATTGTAACCTAGTAACGTTAATTGTGTTACAATTTTTGTTTCACGTGACTTTTTGAGTGCTTGAGGAAAGACAGAGTTGAATGGACGAGCATCTTAATATACTTGTCTATTCTTAATCAAAAGATGTACAGCACTGCTTCACAAGGACAGACAGTTTCAAAGAAAATACACCAAGGAGGTGATGAAACTGGGACTGTTGGTGGTGCACTTCCCAGCAAAGCATTGAACGATGAACAAATTTATCGATGGATTTCCGAATTAGTCAAAGGAACCAACCGTGAACGAGCCTTATTAGAACTTGGAAAAAAGAGAGAACAGTATGATGATTTAGCCTTGGTGTTATGGAATTCTTTTGGTGTGATGACAGTCTTGTTAGAAGAGATTATATCAGTATACCCATACTTGACTCCTCACGTACTAACAGCATCTATCTCCAACAGGGTTTGTAACGCTTTGGCCTTACTTCAATGTGTTGCTTCCAATATTCAAACAAGAGGCTTATTTTTGAATGCAAACCTTCCCTTATATTTGTATCCGTTCTTGTCCACAAATGCTAGACAAAGATCTTTCGAGTATTTAAGATTGACAAGTTTGGGTGTTATTGGTGCTTTGGTTAAAAATGACACACCAGAAGTGATCAAATTCTTGCTTACCACCGAGATTGTTCCATTGTGCTTAAACATTATGGAGATTTCTTCAGAACTTTCAAAAACGGTAGCGATTTTTATTTTGCAGAAGATCTTATTGGATGATCAGGGGTTATCATACATTTGTACGACCTACGAGCGTTTCCATACTGTGGCATCTGTTTTATCGAAAATGATTGATCAATTGAGTGCCACTTCAAACAATCAAAACCCACAACAAACATCCAGCAGCTCGGGAAGATTATTGAAACATGTTGTAAGGTGCTACATGCGTTTATCCGACAACTTAGAAGCAAGAAAAGCTTTAGCCAATATTTTGCCCGAACCTTTAAGGGATGGTACATTCTCGTTGATTTTGCAAGATGATCTTGCTACAAAGAGATGTTTAGCCCAACTTTTATCCAACATCAGCGAGCAGAACTAAAGTGGTTCTGAAGAATGCCCATCGCTAACATGGATTCAAAAATTTAAGATTTCTCTTGAAGTATGATTTACGAACTGAAGTTTTCTCTCAAGCTTCTCTCAAGCATGCAATTTGTATAGTATTGTATAGAGTAATAAGTTATGATGTATAAGGACCCGTTTTTGCAATGCGAAGTCACCTCTCGATTGAAGGCTCGGAATTTTTGACACCTGTTTGGGAAATATGTATTTCCGCGATTATGAGCAATTGACAAAACCTTCCCTTGTTTTTTTTTCTCCATCACGAAGGGTTTCAGTAGGAAATTAATTTTCTGTACATTTTCTTATCGTCAAAGCCGTCTCATCTAGAGGTGACACATTCAAACAATGTCCCACTCAGATAGATCTCACCAGTTTACACATTCCAACACTCAGAGAAGAGCTTCTGTTGTGTATGGCTCAGTTGGAAAGGGTGGGTTATTTGTTCCATCGGACTTTATCAAGGCATCTCACAATAATGATAATGTTCTTGATACCACAGAAGAAAACGTGTTTCAGCCAAGCGAAACACAACCATTATTGGGAAACTCATTAAAGTCACGTCGGAACTCGAGTATTAGACGCGAATTAATTGAAGAAGAGAGAGAATTGTTGAAGGACCATAACATCCCAGTAGCAGATACTGAAGATGACGTCCGTAATGTCTTTGAGGACGCCGTTGTGAATAAGAAGTTGGAGGATACTACTTGGATAATTGAATTGAAATCTCTTGTTAGAGCCTCTATCCCCTTGATAACCACGTTCCTTTTGCAAAACTCCCTTTCCACCGTCTCTGTTTTTACTGTTGGTCACTTGGGAGCCACTGAATTGGCTGCTGTTTCAATGGGTGCCATGACTGCCAATATAACTGGTTATGCTACGATTCAGGGTATAGCCACTGCATTGGACACTTTATGCCCTCAAGCTTTTGGAGCCAAGAAATACACCATGGTTGGAGCGTACTTGCAAAAATGTACAGCATTGATTGTTATTGTGATGATTCCAGTTCTTATTATGTGGATCTTCTTTGGATATCCTTTGATATGTCTTATTGTGCCAGATAAGGAAACTGCAAAATTGTCAGCAGTTTACTTGAAATACATTGCTTTTGGCATTCCTGCTTACATTTTGTTTGAATGCGGTAAGAGATTCTTGCAAGCACAAGGTATTTATCATATCTCAACTTATGTTTTATTGTTTGCAGCACCATCCAATTTGATCATGAACTTCTTGTTTGTCAAACACTTGGGTTACCTTGGTGCTCCAATCGCAGTCGCAATTAATTATTGGTTGATGGCAATTGGCTTGTTGGTCAGCACAGTATTCTTAGTAAAAGCAGAGAATACTCCTCATGGATTACATCCTTTAACCTGTTGGGGCGGTTTGAATTTAAAAGATGCATTTACTGCTTGGGGAAAATTGGCTCAATTGGCGATTCCTGGCTTGATCATGTTAGAAGCAGAGTTCTTAGCGTTTGAAATTTTAACATTAATGGCTTCCTACTTGGGCACGATTCAACTTGCTGCTCAATCTATTGGTACCACCATGGCATCTTTAACATATCAAGTTCCATTCGCAATTGGAATTGCGGCATCCACACGTATTGCCAACTTCTTGGGAGCAGGATTAGGGCATGCGGCTAAAAAATCGACTCAAGTCGCTATCGTTTTTGGTTTGTTTATTTCTGTCTTGAACTTCTTGGCTTTGTACATCTTCCAAAGACCAATCGCAAAAGTATTCACTAATGATGAAACTGTCATTAAGACTGTCAGCCAGATAATGTGGCTAATTGCGTTAATGCAGATTTCGGATGCCATGAATGCAAATTCTGCAGGTTGTTTGAGGGGTCAGGGCCAAACAAAGATTGGAGGAATTGTTAATTTGATTTCGTATTATGTGGTTGGTATTCCAATGTCCGTTTACTTGACATTTTTTTCTCCCATGAAGGGATCACTTCATGGTCTTTGGATTGGAAGTACTGTCGCATTGACTTTAATTGGTGCGATTCAAAGCTACTATGCGTTGTACGCTGATTATGATAAATTATGCGACGATGCTAGACATAGAACCTCCGATGAACACTTGCATGTTTAATATTTATCTGCTTTTAACAAGTTACATTATTCTATCTAATTTCTTTAGTTAACTTTTAATTTCAAAATTGATACTATACAATGTCGGAAATAAATTATGAAACACCTCTAAGATTGTCTAAAAGGCATCAACCATCGTGGCTTCCTTCTGAGGCTCAGCAACAAGTCTTGGTTGTCCCGCTAATAATTCTCTACGAATTTCAGGACCAATTCCTGGATGGAATCGTTGTCTAACTGTTTCAAGTAAGAAGTCCCTTTGGTCATCGGTGATATCATTCTTGTAACGTTGTGCAAATGCCAAAAATGCTTTATGCCAAACCACAGGCAATTGTGGTCCCTTTTCACCTTCATCAGCTTCCATGGCATCCATGTCTTGAGCAGCGTTTCTGAATCTCATGAAATAAAATACCAACTCGTCCAAAGTCTGATATGGTAAAGCGTACTTCTTCTCAATCAAAACTCTGATAAAAACAGTTGTGGATGGCTTAAACTCCCTTTGTACCAATTGTGTCAATGCAACAGAAGAGTGTAAAACTGGTACAGAGACTTTTGCTAAAACCGAGGCAGCAATAGTAGCTTCTCTCACTGAACAGTATGAATCAACCAAAGGTAACAAAAATCCCTTAAAAAATGCTGCTGGCTTATACAATGATTTCTTCAATGCTCTATAAATATGGTAGTTCAATGAGTGGTCTTCAGAGTCTTCAATCGAGGATCTAAATCTTTCTAACAAAACTGACTCAACAAACTTCTGTGCTTCAGGAGCTTGTAAGTTGGAAACAAATAACTTCGTGGCTTCATAAACAGCATGTGGGGTCCATTGTTCAGGGTTGGTTACAAATAAGACATCCTCCCAGTTCCTCAAAGTCGGCAAAACTTTAAACAATTTTGGTAACTTTCCATGCGTGTATGTAGATAATATTTGGCCAATCTTTTCATATGCAGCAATGACCTTTGGAGGTAACATCACACCATCAGGCTGCTTACTCGTGGATTCGTTGTGAACTTCCTTTTCTTGAATTTTGGCCATGATCTTATCAGCCAAATTAAAGGATTGGCCCAATCCACCAGAAGAACCATTGGATTGGAAGTATTTATTAAATAATTCAGCATCTTTTTCATCCACTTCTATTTCTTCTTCTTCAAAGACTTCTTCTTCCTCAAAATCAGAATACTGTTCTTCGTCTGCTTCATCTTCATCTTCCGCGTACTCCTCCTCCATTTGCTGTCTTCTAAAAGATTCACCAAACGAAGGAGTCGACTCAGAACCTCTCTCTTCTTTATCCAACTCATCTTGCTGTTCCTTGGCCAACTGTAAGATTTTTCTGGAAGTAGCTGCGTCTAAGAATCCTTCTTCTTGTTGAGAAGACTTTTGAGAAGTTCTTGGAGTAGATCTCAAATTCCCTCCCTGACTGGTAATATCCTTATGTAAAGGATTATGACGTTGCTTCCCCTTACTTTCACTAACAGAGATCTTACCCATTCTTGATGTACTGACCTTTAGTTTTCTTATGCTAGCTGTGTAGCTATTTGTTTGCGATGAGAGAGATGATCTACAACAAAAAAATTTCAATTAAGGAAAAAAAATTAAATGCACACCATCATGAGACATAGTCGTAGTCAATTTTAACAAACAAGGATGAATAGATCAACTCTTCCCCCAGCAAATCATTGACTGGCAAGTATCTATAACCCTTTTTAAGATAAGATAATTTCGCAACAAGGATACCAATTGTACTGGTGTCTTCCTCTTCTGTGTTGGAAGCTGATGAGCTTACAGTGAATCGAATGAAGATAAAGTCATCACTGGCAACAATTATTCCACTAAACTCATCATTCCAAATTGGATTAAATCCATTCTCCGCAACTATCGAAGTTTTGCCATGTGCCATATACGGGTGATCCCATTGAATGGATCTCGCACCAAGTATTTCAAAAGAAATGAAAGGGTTGGTAGCCTTTTCATTTCCTCTTGGCTTTGGAATTTGATGGGCACTGATTATCCTAATATTGAACTTTATTTTGCTTAGTTGAAGGTCTGGGACTGCCAACTTTGATGACTTAAGTGTAGGTTTCCTCATCAGAAGTGGTTTCAAGACATATCCCTTCTTTTTCACCCCTTCAAAATAAGATTCGTTTATCTGCTGACCTAAATCATAAGTTTGCCAATTAGTAGCAACCATTTGAGCACCATATTTCCAATAGTTTATCGGAAGAAAATTGGAGGACTTGATTCGGAATCTTGAAGGATATATTCTCATAAAAAATTTCCTGTTGTGCTTATCAACAGACAACCTCTTTGTCCCATCCTTCAACATGGAATTAATAGCCTTTTCATTCAATGAGAAGCAATGATTAAATGCTTTGGACTCAGGCAATGAGAAGTTTCTGAATTTAATCCCTTGCACATAAACACCCAAAGAGCTTAGTTCGTCAGCAACTTGTGACTTTCGGATCTTTCTTCTTAAAGTAAACGAACTTTTCCGGCCATTCCCATTATCCTCACTAAATGATGTGGTTGTCGAAGTAGTCGAACTCACAGAGCCTCCCTTATCTCCAAATTCATTCATTATACTTGTTTTCTTGACTTTCAACAAGATCTTATGCTTAAGTTGCAGAGGCGACGGAAGAACGACAGACTCGTCCATCGGGCAGAACACACCCGTATCACCGAGAACGTCCTTCAATATCTCAACCAATTTCAATTGATTATTAATGCTGCACCTAATTTCAAGGCTAATAATAAGAGGATAAGGTGATGAGACAAAAGCATACTTCTTGATTGTCTTGATAACATTTGTGAAAGAAATGGTAGTCGTGAAGGTTCGACCATGGCTCACGACAGGCTCACTTTCATTCAGTTTCTGCTCACCATCGTCAGAGATATCACTATTGGTACCATCCCACACATCTACCTCAACACATCTGCATCCACGTTGCAAGGTCTTGATGTAGCCTTCAATTGAGGAATCCCCTGCAACTTGTCTTCCAATCAAGTACGTATTGTGCGACGATGAAATGAAGTACTCATTCATCGGATGATCGTAGTAAGAAGAGTCTTCATCAATGCTAAACAACGGGAAAGAATTCTTTGACAACAAAAAGTTATTCAAGTTCTCAGGGATCCAACTACCCCTTTTGTCAGCACTGAATCGTAAAAATACTTTGTGTAACGCATCATCATCAAGAGTTTCTTTCTGTGATTCTCTCATGAATCTTTTGAATACCTCAAATGTCAACGTCTGATCATTTCCACAAACCGAATTCCAAATTTCCAAGATATCTTGTCTGGATTTAAGCAAGGAGATAAACTTCTTGAATTCATCAAAGTTTAAGGTTCGATTTTCTCCTGTAGCCACTTTATTAAACAAAGTCTCTAAATATTTCGAGTTAATGTTGATATTTAGCCTTTTTGAATATTTCAAGACATCACCAAAAACCAAGTACTTTCGAATTTGCTTTTCGTTATCTCCCAAGGCTTTACTCAATATCATATCCTTTTGAACGTCGTCAAAGCCACTTAAATTTTCAGAAAATTCCTTGGAGAGTTCCTCTTTCAATAAGCGTAAGTTGCTAATGCCCACACATAAACGTTTGAAATCATGAGCCGTATCAGCAACAAGATGCAATGTCTTTAGTTTTCCTTTCTTGTGACTAAAATATATTATTGTAAGCCACTGATTTTCAAATTCCTTAGAGATACAGAGTTCTTCTCTATATGGACTAGCATCTGTTTGTGTTATGACATTCTTGATATCATCACACGAAAACTCATAGACTTTATTCTTGGAAATATGGATAACAGTAGGCAGAATCAACCTTTGCTTACTACTGCTAGTGGAAATTGAAGTAGTATTAAAAGCATTCATCCAGTATAGTTTGAAGATAGATGGATCTAATTTGAAAAGGATTCGTTTCTTAGATTTGTGAGATACTTTAAGTAATGGTAGACCCTTCGTTACCAAAATGGAAGGTATTCTAAATTGTCCATCATCTGTTTTGAAAAGTCCATCGTTATCACTTAGAAGTTCCGATTCATACGTATCAGAATCGTGGTCTGTGGGGTTTGTTGATATCTTGGTTGGAAAGTTTGAGCTTTGTTTGCTCGAATAAGATAGGTCGTCCGTTGACCTATCCAAATGCAATATTTTCTTAAGAACATTCCTACTTTCTGGACTGCCAGTGGTATCTTTGCCGTCATTGGTTCTTAAGTTTGTGAATAGATTTGATAAGTTAGATAGAATTGGAGATTGTCCTAGCCTTTGAGATGGTGTTCGGGAAATAGGAGTACCCTTTTCCACACCTGAATCAACAGGACTTATGCAAGTCGACAACGGTTCTCCGATCAAGAAAGAGTTGTCCATGATTGTTCATAGTTGCGGTGTATTGGTAAAGCAGTATTTAAATTCTCAATTTGCAGTCCGCTCTTGGATCGGAGTCGTACATTTTCTTTGCCATGAACGGCTGGAAAAATATTTGTTTGTCAGACTTTTCACCTCCACAAAACCCTTACAGACGCGCATATTAAAACTTAGGATATATATGTAAATATTACAATTCAAAGTTGTCTTCTAATCTCACTTCCATTTTTGCTGTATCTTGCAAGTATCTCTTGACATCATTGACTTTGTATTCTCCTCTGTGAAACAACCCTGCGCCCAACGCAGCATCGATTCCGCATTCTAACCGGAACACTTGTTCAAAATGTTGTGGGTTTCCAGCACCAGAACTGGCAATCACCGGAATAGATACGTTTGTCTTGATTTGTTTCAATAATTCCAAGTTGTACCCATTGTTGGACCCATCGTGATCAATGGAATTCAAAAGGATCTCACCAGCACCCAAATCCTCGCAGGCAGTACATAACTCCAATGCTCCTAAATCATGGGTCTTTCTTCCTCCTTGGGAAGTAACCTGATAATAACAGTACTGTTCACCATTTGGTCCATACTTGGAAGGGTCTTCTATTTTTATCACCTCCATATTTGTATCAGAAGGATTTGAAATATACTTTCTCTTTGGATCAACAGAAATGACAACGGCCTGATTTCCAAATGTAGCCGAGATGGTCTCGATCGACGATTTTCCTGATTTCTGCTTACCATTAGCATAATATTCTTCAACAATAGTAACAGCATCAGATCCAATACTGACCTTGTCAGCACCAGACTTGAAATATAAGTCAGCTACCTTAACAGCAGGAACATGCTCTCCGCTTATAGGATCCACCAAATCCTTAATCCCCCCTCCAACAGTTAAGGGAACAAATATCGTCTCTGCAGCCTTTCTCAAAACTTCCAACATGGGTAAATCCTTGATTGGAGAATCACGGAACGATGTGATGTTCAAGAAAGTGACTTCATCTGCACCTTGCTCATAATATCTAGTGGCTAATTCAACTGGCTTACCAAGATTTCTAACCTTACCTGTTTCTGATTCAGAAGTCTCGCGAACATTGTACTGGTCTCCCTTGGTCACAACTAAATCTCCGTCATCGTTGGCTCTTACGTCTAAGCATGCAATAATTCTTCTTGTAAGACCACCAAGAGTTCTTTCAATTCCAACCCTAGATTGGTGTTCGGGATTCTTAACTATTGAAAGCTTCTTACCTTCAAGAAAGCTCCTTATGACCTTCAAACCAGCGAGCCCCGATTTTTCTGGATGGAATTGAGTAGCAAAGAAGTTCTTGTATGAAATCGCAGCCAAGAACCTTTCTGAGCCATAGGTAGCAAAAGCAAAATCCCAACCATTACTGGAAGCTTCATCAATAATCTTTCTATCTTCTGCAGTCTTTAAAACTGCGGCATATGAGTGAACAAAGTAGTACTTGTTTTTTACGTCAATTCCGTAGAGAGATTGATCGTCATCTAACTTTTTGTCCCCGACTTTTAACTCTTCTATACTATTCCAACCAATATGTGGAACTGACTTGACCATACCGTTTCTGGCAAAAACAGAATCTTCCTTGTCAAACTTTGACAATCCCATTTTCACATAGCTCAAGCCTTGATACTCTAACCCTGGTGACTCTTCACTGTTGGTAAAGAAGGTTTGCAAACCAACACAAATTCCCATTAGATCTCTGCCACTTTCAATGTACTTCCTAATAGGTTCAACCAAGTTTCTTTCGTTAATCTGCCTCACAAAGTGCCCATAGTTTCCGACACCTGGGAAGATCAATTTCTTTATCTGGCTGTCGTATTTCAAGAATTCTTCGGCATTGTGAATATACACAATTTCATAACCACCAATTCTTTTTATACCATTGTAGAGTGATTGTAGGTTTCCACTCTCAACGTCTATTATGTAAACGTATTCGACCATGGTTGAAAGTTGATCAATAATTTTTCAACCTTATCTCACGATTTGAACAGCTTTTCTTACTCTATGACTCAATAGACTGCAGATATAGTCAGAGCTCAAAACCGACAAAGTTACATAACAGATTACAAATCTTAGTTGGTTACATTTTCTAAATCAATTAAAAAAAAGTCTATGAGTGTATAAAAAGTGGGTTGGTGATTTAAATTACTTAGTTTTCACGGCTCTGATATGAATGTAATAATGAACACGTTCATCACTATTCAAATTAGAACCTGCATCCTCAGCTTCTTTGAATTTTGAACAAAATTCATCAAATTTTCCCGCCAATGAGTACATTGTAATGCTGATATGCTTGAATAGGAAGTCGTTAACAAGATCTTTGGAATTCAACAAAATAAAACTGAACTTGACATTGCCTTTGCCGAACAAAACGTCTAATTCTTTCAATAAGACTGTTAGGAAATTAGTAATTACTCCAAGATGCTTTTTTAAATCAAGCTCATCTAGATTCCAAAAATGGTTGGCGTTGGGAGACTTGCGCTCAAAATGGCTTTCAATATACCTTTTCATTTCGTCGTTTCCTAATTGCAATACAGGAAGTTCCAAAATACCTCCAGGTTTTAAGATCCGATGAAACTCACGTAAAACAGTCTTCAAGTTTTGAGTTGTGACCTGCAACATCAAATCTCTAGACTGAATTAGTTCAAAAGTGTCTGATCCAATTGTCGCAAGGCTTTCATCGTAATATTCCAAGTTCATTGGTTTGTTACTGTAAGAAGCAGAAGGATCTGATATCTCATGCCGTTTAATATGCTTGTATTTTGGTGATTGGTTATCTAGTAACCTGTGCAACCGAACCAATTTCTTTAAAGACATCTTTCTGAAATCGTTGAATGAATTAAAGTATAATTTTTTAGTGTAGGATTCGAATAATTCCCCATCAGAAGCTTCGAAGTCATTCTTCACCGTTGCATGTTCAGCCTCCTCATACAAGTTTTGGTTGTTAATTAATTTTTCGTTTTCTGCGTAAATGCTGGTTTCAAAAACCTTGACAAATGGTATTGTCAAGCTTAGAAACCAAACATATTGGGAACTATAGCAAGTATTGAAAAACAATACTTTCAACAGTTCTGGGTTATCTGTTTTTATATTGTTTCTGTACTTGTCATATAAAGTTCGCAACGGTTCCAATTCAATTATTGAGTTGTTACCAAATTTGGTTAATATTTGGATGTGATATTTTTCAAATAGAATGTATTCGTAGCACACCTTCGTAATTGTTTGAAGAAGATTATGCGCTTTGTTATCTAACTGATTATCGTTGTCATCAGTTGAAACTCCGTTTTCTTCTTGTCTTAATTGGTAGAGAGCATCTCCAATTTTATTAAAGAGATCCTTATACTCATAGTGAGTCAAATCACTGCTGCTGAGTTGGGTTCTATCAATATCATCAGGTAAAGCAACAACATACTTCACATAAGTAGTGAGGGTGATTTGATTAAGCTCTTCGCTAAACATAATTGGATACCTTTTTATTTCCTGAGATCTCTTCTTGATAAGAGTCCCCAAGAATGTTTTGAGGCACAACAATTCATATGCCAATAAGCTTTCGTAGTATGGGATATCATAATGTTGGGCTGCCTGGCCTGTTTGCTTTATGACTTTGCTGTTTGCATGACGCATGATAAATTTTTGAATTGAATGGTGGCGAACATTAGAAAAGTTGATTGGGTCTGTTTGGTGGTCGTCGCTCAAAATATCAAGAAAATTGTTGAATCTGAATATTTGAAATTGTGGGGAGAGTGGTGCAGATTCCATAGCTTCCTTGTTATTTAAGGATGCCTTACTTATGCAAGGTTCAAACACGGGGATCTTCAGCTTATTAGTTGATGGTGGCTGAGTAGACTGAGGAAATTCGTCTCTATAAGCTAGTTTGAAAATATCGGGTAGGACTGATACTATCGAGTGCAGTCTCTCGGAATTTAAGGAACTCATTGATGGTCGTGATTTTATAGTCTCAGAGGCGAGATATTGAAAGTTGCTGGAGGTCGATTCCCTGCTTGATTGCGGGGCATCCATTGGTAATTGTTCTTTTGTACGCAGTAGTGACAGACTCGGAGCACTGTCGTGAAGTGTGGCAAGTTGATCCAGAGAACCGTGATGAGAATGACTTGGGGTGGACAGTCTTGAGAAAGGAGTTGAGAGTCTTCTGGGGAATCTCGAGGAAGTAGACAATTTACTTGAAAACGGCGCCGAATTACTCCCATGTGACTGAGCGGAACAAACAGAACTACTGCGCATTTTAAAAATATGTCCCATTGAAGGTGAATTTGATATAGCCGAGGCTGTTGAATCATTTCGAGACATATTAGGGTCTTGTTCAGGTTCAATCTCTTCGATATGCTTCTTCAAACAAGAGGTTTCACTTGATATGGACTTCTTTAATTTAGATGTAATCGTTGAAGAGAAAGATCTCCTTTCTTCAGAGCCTTCTGATCCAGGGGGTGTAGTGGTACTAGAGAAGACGGAAGCAAAGTGATTTGACGGCAAATTTGGTTTGTAGGAATTTTGGGTAGAAGCTGTTGCCAGTGATATTATTGAAGCATTGTCAGAGGACCCCGTAGATTCACTTGCCGATCGCTTAGTTTTTTTGGGATGCTTCTTCTTTCTTGGTTGCTTGGTCTGTTGCTCATTCAACTTCTGTTGAGTCTGAAATGAGACCGAAGGAACAACAAAGAAGCTCATATTGGAATCCTTGAAACTAAAGTAGTTGGAATAATAATGTGAAATTGTTAGGAAAAAATGTGTTAATATTTTGAGGGAGTTTAATGAACAGTGGAGAACAATGAAAAGTTCCAAGCTAAAGCCAGTTGTTAGGAATATCTTAGGATCAGTCGAACAAATTCAAATTGATATCATTTGGTATCAATAAACAAACAAACTGTGGTGGTTTGACTACTGAACTTTCCCTTAATAATAACTTATGTCTAGTCGATAAATAAGGAGACCAGGAAAAAATATTTTTGTACAAAAATTACATAATCCACAGCTGAGATCTTCGGGAATATTTGGAGCCGGAAATACCTCATAAAGACCCTTGTTCGCAATGTTACAGTTTCGTTGAAATCTGACACTTCGAATTCGCTTATCCAGCCACCTTATTCTTATTCTACTGATAAGATGCATCTAAACTTCGTATCATGTTCGGCTCCTTATTTTACGAAAGAATAGGGTCATCATTCCATAAGTGCCAAGACCAGTTTGTACCTTATTGGTGACAGAAAAGCGTGCTAGTGTGTATATAAAAATCTGAGTGGAGTGAGAACTACGAGTTCAGTAGGGTCATGTGGACTCAAGGCTCAGACACAGCCGCATACTGTACGAATAATTTTCGTACAGTATAAGAAGTCACTACTACCCAAAATGTAGGGCTGTAACTACAATGTATATATCAAATAAATCACAAGAAGTTCAAAAGAGAGCAATTTACATTGGCTACCATTCACGGAAGGCGTGGATTGCTGCTATTATCGTTCCGGTTGTGATTATTGCAATTCTATTGTTTATTTTTCGCAAACAGTTGTTTAGACGGAGAAGAGGGAATGTTGGCCAAAGAGATAGTCATCTAACCTACAACGTAACATCCCAAACGGAGTATTATCAAACAACCAATATGACGAACAATTATATACCGACTAATTTTCCGCAGCAACCTTACCCACGCAACTCCTACGGACCCGCACAACCGAGCGCGGAAAATGTAACCGATGAAGCACCCCCATATTCACCACCACAAAGTTTCCTGCCTCCTAATATTCCCCCACCAACACATCAAAAATACTGAGACAATTTAAGAAGAATTCGGCTGCTGCTGCTGCAGCTCATTGAATGTCCACTATATTTATTATCGCTACGTACGAATAAAATCAAACTATGATATACTTCATACATTCAATTGTAGCTATAAAATCCTTTACTTTTCATCATCACTTACATCGTCTCTGTACCCATGCTTTCTGATCTCTCCTAATCTCTTTCTGGCAGCACTTAACTTATTCTCCAATTTCAATATCTCGACCTGTTGTTCCATTTCAACAGTCTTTCCCTCATACGGAGTCAACTTGCTGAGATCAATATCATTACCAGCGTCTTCTTTAGTCAAATACTGTTGTACCTTGTTAACCAAAGCTTTACAAGCTGATGAAACCTTGTTGGAAGCAACCTCCAAATTGTCCTGTGTCTTGGAAGAGAAGTTAGCCTTAACTCTAGAAGCAGCAACCAACTGTGCTGTAGAAGCTGCAACTTCATTAGATGCAACAATCAATTGCTCATGCGAATTGGTGTCCTTAAGAACACCATCAGCCGTCTGGATTAAAATATTGGTAGCACCTCCAACTGCCTTGGAAGCACTGATCAACCCTTCAGTCCATCTGTTGTTCTTCTTGTAGAAATCAGTTCTACTCTGAGATCCTCTGCCCTTGTTCACAATTTCCCTTTGAGACTCGGTGGCTGCAAGAATTAAAAGAGAAACAGCATCAATAATGGCTTTGGCAGCAGCTAAAATGGCTTCGTGAACTTCCAAGTCCCCACCATGTAAATTTGGGTTACTCAAAAGACTATCCAAGAACTTGGAGGCCGAAGTGACAGTCTTTGCAGTTTGTGCCATCTCGTCAGAAACCAAAGCTTCCAAATTACCGTTAAAGTTAATTCCACTTGTGGTTCTCAAAGAATCAACATACTTACCCAAACTTTGCAAAGAGTTCTGAAGCTGCAAATTACAGTCAATAACGCGATCAATCTTATCATCATCATCTGCAAGAGCATCCAAAGTTTCCGACTTCAAGCCAGAAAAGTATAATTCAGTAGAATCTAAAACCGAAGAAACAAGAGATAAAAGTCTGTCTTCGTCACTCTTGGGGATAACTCTTGTAACTCCCTTCGAATTCAACATGATATCATTGATGCCGGTAGTTAATTCCGAACTGGTCAAAATGATGTTGGAGTAACTAGATTCATTTTCATAAATCTGAGTTCCTTCAGCAATATAACTGTTGAAAATAGTAGCAAAGTCTGTGGCTTTATCAGAACAAAGTTCAACGATCGACAATAAGAATTCAGGGGAAGCGTTCAAGTTACCTGCTTGCATTGGAGAGGAAAGTTCATGTTTAGAATCTTGAACACGCTTGATGTTGTTATTCAAGAAAATGTCAATCAAACTCTTAAGTTTCTGAATATTTTGCAACAATATCTGATCAATCTGGGCATTGATAATATCATCTTGGTCATTTCTAGAAATAGCCAATTCTCTCAAGGCACTGTCCAAGGATTCCTGCGCAATTTCCAAGTCGATTTCCTTTTCCTTCAACTTTTCTTGCAAGTCAACACCTCCCAAATTGGCCAAGTGCAAGTCTCTCTCACCCAATTGCTTTTTGAGATCAGCAACCTCCCTTTCATGCTTGGAGATGATGCCACTCAAGTTCATTGTTTGTAACTTTCCTGATTCATTAACCTGGGTGTTCAACTCTCTGATTTCTGCTTGAAGTTTTTCAATTTCTTGATCCTTGGAAGCCTTAACACGATCCAAATCTAATCTGGCTCTGTCACGTTCACGGATCAAATCAGCCAATTCAACAGTCTTAGCCTTCAATTCCTTTTCAAACTTTTCTTTCTTCATGATTGATTCTTGAGCACTGTTAATCTTCTGCTGGATTTTCTTAAATTTAGCCAACAAATTCAAATGTTCCTGACGTAATTGGGAATACAATTTAGCCAAAGCTTCATACTTTTTTGACCAATTAACGACCTGCTCTTCCAAGTTTTTGATTTGTTCATCCTTTGAAGCAATTTGTTGAGTCGCGGTATTGTTGAAGGCTTGCAACTCAGTTTCCAAAGTCTTAACCCGAGAATCATACTGCTGCAACAACAGTTGGTCGTTATCATACTGATTCTTAAACATCAACAAATCATGTTCCAATTCAGAAACACGAGATTGGTTTTGTTGAGTTTGCTGTGCTTGTAATAATTGACGTTCTTCCAAAAATCTTCTTTCTTGGTCTCTCTGTTGCTGTTCAAAGAGCTGTTGCTGTTGAAGTTGCTGTTGCAATTGTTGTTGACGTTGGAACTCCAATTGACTTTGTATTCTTGCTTGTTCTTCCTGCTGTTGTTGCAAATAAGCACCGGTTTGTTGAGACATAATTTCAGTTGGTGGAGGTGCTTCAAATTGCGCAGTAGGTTGAGATGAGACTTGTGGAGTAGTGTCGTTACTATTGGCAACAGAGCGTGGTCTCGAAATAGCAGAGCCATCTTCGTTGGCTTGCAAGTTTGGAGCGTTGTTTGTTAATCTGGGAATGGTAATCAAACTTGTCAAAAATTTGATTGCGTGGCAGTCGGTATAGAAGTCTCTAAGCTGGAAGTGTTGAGAAGCAAATCTGTCAAACAATACAGATAAGGCTTCATCTGCACCCAACTGTTGATACATTGCTCTTAACATGGAAATACAGAACTTGTAAATACCGTATGATTCGGCAATCAAGGGAACCAAAGCACTAACCTTGCACAAGTTGTTGGAGGTCTGATGAATAGTGGCAAAGATCAACTTCTGTAAATCTTCAATCAGGTCTTGCAAGTCCATCAATTGAAGGATAGACTCGTAGCCTTCGTTTGGGTCATTCACTGCTCTTAAGGAGATGTATTCCTCGTACTCAAAAATACCATTAAAGCCAGGGTTGTTCCTGTGGAAATCTAACTTTGCAAGAATAAACTTATCATATTGATTGATCAATCTTCCATAAGAGTTTCCGTGAGATGGGAACACTTTTCCTAAGGAACTGATAAAGTCACGGTTCCGGTAAGCATCCTTAAGGGTGTTCGGATGTCCTTCCTGTAAGACCTTGTGAATCATAATCAATGCCTTAAATAACTGAATCTGGTCACTTTGTAAGGGCTGAATCTTGACGGCATTCCAGAAAGCCCTAGAGTTCTTGTGATCCCAGGTGTACACTATACATGATCTAACGTGTTTTCTTTTGGGAGGAACCTCATCACTGTTACATGCCTTCTTCACACTAATTTGTAAGTCAACTTCAGCACGACTCATGATTTACGTATTGGTTGTGGCCCAATTGATTCGATAGAATGGTAGCGGAGAATTTACCTCTCCCCGTTGTCGTTCAATTTAAGAATTTAGGGTGGACGAATTCATCACGTGACATATTCCGAAAGGTACCGCCTTCTTTCCTTTTAATGACCCACATATACAAAGAAACGACGTAATTTGGTGTAGTTATTTACTATTAAATGGTAAGAAAGGTCTGCTATCTACCAGGTGAAACGATTGGGGATTAATTAGCGAGGTTTAAGAATGTGTCGATGATCTTGAACACTGCTAATATTGTCCAATTACTCGAAAGATACATTTTTCTCGGCTATATTGGCACCTCAAATGGTGATATCAGTATGAACCAGGAGATGTCGAGAAAATGCGGTGTTATCAAGAATTGATTTAAGTATATCATGTTAACCACCTAGTATTATTTTGTTCAGTTGCATCGAATCTCAGTTAGCTCTTCTGTACTTAGCCTTACCCCAGTCGAAAGGCAAGTACTTGAATTTAATCATATGTTGGATTTGTCTTCTCATGGTCAAGGCGAATAAGATTATGAAGTACATCAATAAAATAGGCCAGAAGACTGGAATGTCAAAGATAGCAAAAAAGGACAATAATAAGGACAAACTAGCGGCTCTAGTTGCATTGTACCAGAACTTGAACTCAGGTAACCTTCTAATGAATGGTCTGAATTCCTCGTCATTTTCTTCTGCTGGTTCATCGCCACCTTCTTCAAGTGATTCGTTCTGGGATTCTTGTTGCAAAGAAGGATCGAATTTAGGCGTCAAGAAAGCCAAAAATAAGTTCAATAAGTATATTCCCAAGGCATAGCATATGATGTACCAGCCCTGAGCAAAGACTATACGTAACAAGAACACAACAAGGATGGCACCGAACCCAAGCCATCTGTATAACGTGAATGGAACAGATTGATCCAAAAACTTTTGGTATGTAACTTCAATCTTTCTATATTGTTGAACCGCAGGATTATCCTGGAATTTTGAGGAAGAGAAATCCATTGTCGCTTACTACCCGTTATCTTGGTTTGATTTGAACTTGGATGTTTTTTTTGTATACACTTGTTCCCTTCGAAAATTTTTCACGTGTATTGCACAAAGCTATTTATCAATATTTGCAGTGTGTTTATATATTAGGGGCTTATTTTTCTCTTTGAACTATTTACAATTTAGTTAAACACCTCCTTTGGTCTTCCAACAACCTTTGTGGATCTAGAAGCTTCATCAAAAATTCTCTGGACAACCACGTTTTTTGGTGGGTTTTCAGCATCAATGCCTTCCACCACAGAACCAGGTACGGTGATAGGTACGATCTCTGGTAAGTAACGTTGTTTGAGTGCCTGTTGTTCCAAGGCGAAGAAAACACCAGGCGTTTCGATCAAGGCAGCAACGTCAGCTCTTTCTTGTTTGGAAAGAACCTTAACGTAGTTTGACTTCAAGTTTTCCTCTATTTCTTGTTGCTTAGCTGATCTTTCCTCGGCCGATAAATATTTACAAACGTTTCCTTGGCCATCAACATCAACAGTCACATCAAGTACCTTAACCTTTTCAAGGAAGTTGGTCTTTTGTGTTTCAAATTCTTCATCACTCATTTCTTTTCTTCTTACTGACAATCTTAACTTGTACAAGTAATCAAATGTAGCCTGTGCCTTGGCTTCTTCCAAAGATTGGCCGTTTTTGACAAACTGAGAAATGTAGTAGTATCTGGTGGCAGCTGATTCGATATCCTCTTCCTTTATGTCAGCAATTTCATTGAGAGTTGACTTGTTTTGAGTGATTATTTGCTGTTTCAAGTCTGCAGCCTTCTTGGTTCTGCTTTGTATTTCGGGTTGTGCAAGGAATTCTTTTCTAGACTGATGTTCTTCTTCTTGTGTAGCCTTCACTGGATCGATGATTTGTTCATATCCGAATCTTCTGACTCTTGGTGAGAAATGTGGAGTTGGTAAGGTAAGCTCCTTCTTCAAGGCAACACCAACGTACTTTCTTAAGGGATGGAATGGATCAAAGTAGAAACGGACATAACCTGGCTCCACAGCATAGATGGTGTGGTCAATACCTAACTTGACATTTTCACCCGGGTGTATCTTGGTACCTCTTTGTCTCATTATAATTTGACCAGGCTGAACAAAATGCCCTTCGTATGCCTTTGGACCTAATCTTCTACCAGCAGAATCATTCTTGTTCGTCTTGGAACCAGACACTCTCTTGGTTGCGGTACGGATCTGGTTAATGTTCAATAACTTTTGACCGCCAAGATTACTTTGGAAAAGCCGCGAGAGTCCATCAAATGATTTGAAAAGAGACATGGTTGGGCAATGTTTAACTTATTCTATTAATCTTAGTACCAAGTTCAATGGTAATGAAAAGTTTGAGCGTAGAAAATTCGCACCAGTACTGAAATTACTACTTAAAGCAGACCTGCGAGTAAAATATGTCCCTCATAATTTATCTTGATCGCGAAAAATGTATAGACTGTTTTTGATATTACACATAGAAATATGTAAAAATGTAATATAAATTGAAATACGTAACCAAATATCGATTCGGAAATATAAAAATTACTTCTGCAATGCAAAACACCGCTCAACACTTTTTGCATTATTTCCCCACCAATTAGGCATTGTGGTCGTTTTAAATGCGGCAAAGAATAAAAATATTAATAAAACGGTCAAGTTATAACCTGTATCAGTGGCAGCAGCAACAGCATAATTATACTTTCTCCACAACAGAGGCTTATAACGGAAAACATAAAACATAGTAATGGTGCCTCCAATAATTTTTGAAACAGGTCCAGTGGAAACATTGCCAAGGAAAGTACTGAGTGATGACACAAAGATCGTGGTGTTCCACAATCTAAACTTTAATCTCGAATTTGGAAATAATTTGTGAAGTATAAAAATCACAATTGGTGCAATGGAACCCACAAGAAAGCCATATGGAAGTATTCCATATTCACCAAAAAATCTGTTTGGTCCCAAGATATTAAACTGAACTGCATTTGTATGGTAAGCCAGGAGTTGTTGACCCGTCCATTGATGCAAAGGATCCACCTTCTTACCACTAATATACTCGAGTTTCGTACTCAAGATCCAACGCAAGGTACCATAGTTGATTGGAATACCAATTAATTCACCAAAAATTTGAGAAAAGAAAACAGCTTTTGGGGGTAAGTGCATGTAATGTCCAATTTTTTGATCTTGAAGTATATATTGTGCTTTGTACCATGCCTCCCCAGCAATGGCACTATAAGTCAACCCTCCTGCTGGCTGCTTTGGATTAATGTTCTGAACCATATAGGAGTACAAGAACTGATTGAAACTTCCAACTGGCAATTGAAAGTTTGAGACAGCGTACAACCATGCCAACGGAGTAACAATAATTGAACCAAAAATCAATGCAACAATGCAGGTCCACCAGGGAATGTACATATGCTTTGTTGCAAAGATCACAATTAAAATGACAAATGAACACAAGAATAACGTGATATACCAGTATAATGGAACCTCTTCATAAGCTGATTGTAATTTATTGAGTCTGTCATTGAACTCCAAATTCATGGCAAACTTAGTCTTTTCTTTTCTGCTTCTATTCCATGCCCTCGCGAACTTGGAAATGGTGGACTTTAACATGTCATAACCGAAAAGAATACCCCAAGTAAAGCCACTGATGTATGATGCATATTCAAAGAATAAATCCCAAGCTCTTTGTGCTCCCAAGTAAACAGGTCCATATTCGTGATATGCTGTAAGGTTAAGAGTGAAGTTTTTAGTTAATAACTTTTCTGTTGGATACTTGGTACCATTTTTCATGAAGGCACCGTTTGACATAAGCCCGTGCTTAAAACTGGTAAGGTTACCCCATTTTGCAGATGGAATTAAAATCCACCCAGTTATGACAAAAGCAATAAATTCAATAACTTGAACCCAGTATGGTGCCACCAATATGCTAGATGTTATATTAGACCAGTCCAAGGTTAAATTCAAGAGGCCCATCCCACCGAGACCAGATCCAACAAAATTAGCAGTAGCGTTCCGAGGAGCGACCCAGCATAAAAAGGCTAAAGAAGAAGTCATTGGAAAAATATACTCCGGGAAGAATTGCCATACTGAAACACCAAGTAATACTAAGAAGAAAACCCTCATTTGCTTTTTACCTAACCTCTTATCCAAGTCTGATTTATTTTGAGCCTGAAACAAATTTGTTTGCATCAATGCTTGTGGCCAGACAAACTGAGGGTCATACAATAAGAAATTTCTGGCAATAGCAGCATACGAATAACCCACAAACACAATTCCCCACAAATAAAATAAACCAACAGCAGGATTAACCTTTTGGTTAAAGTAGACCTCGCCTAGAGCAATAGCATCAATTCCTTGATTGAGAGTCGAGCCACTTGCAGCACCACTATTTGCTGTAATGGTCACCAATGCAGTTTCTTTGATTGACCATGGTCCTGGGTTCAAACTAAATTTAAATCTGCCATACCCAATATTCCATTTAGGTAAATATTTGGCTAACAACAATCCACACCAGTGTGAGGCAATCTGTACGAAGAAGATGGAGTAGGCAGCAGATGTTGTACGGAAAGAATTCAAAGTTCCCAAAAATGCACCCGGAGCAACAAAAATCACAGACAATAACAAGTAGCGAAATGTAAGCACAGGAATGTTTGGATCATCTTCTAATGGAACAACGTTTCGAACAATTCTTGGAAGTTGGAGAACATCTTCATCTTTTTCGTCGTCAGTAAAGTCTGAAGAAAACTCATCATCATATTCTAGACTGTCACTTTTGTGAGGCTCACTAATTGATAAAACAGGTTCTATTAGATTAGCTGAGACATCTTTTTCATTCTTCTGTAACAGAACCATTGTGAAATTGTATATGAATTCTAAATCTGATTAAAATAAAGAAGACAAGGGTGCATGAAATAGGCCACAATAAATAGTATTAAATAGGAAGTAAGATTAGGTAATTTTAATCAAAATTATCAGTTCCGATCATGGAGCAGATTCAGAGCTGGTCTGACTGGCTGTTTTGCATTCTATTTTTAAGCAAAATAAAAATTGGTACAACCGATCCGATTTTTGCAATCATCGACAGACCCATGCCGCAAACATTAAAAGTACCATAAACTAGATAAATATAAGTTAATTCAAGGTGGAAAAAAATCAGGAGTATATAGGAACTCAAAATATTCGTTTTATTCAAAAATATTTACAAATAATGCTTTAAAAGGTCTCCATATATGTAAAAGTAGGTGATCTCAAAGTGACGTATGCCAATTTTAAAGTCGGATCGTTAAAATAAAAGAATCTGTCATTCTGAAAATTACTATAGATGAAATACCGGATTGCGTATATTTCAGCATTTAATTACAGGACATTTACTAACTCTTACGTCAAGCAACCCAAATACATCCAATCATCTCTTGCCGGAGTTTGGGACACTAAAACTCGGGATTTGCTATTAGGCTGAATGATCGAGAGAGAAAATCGAGAGAACATTTTTAGACAGTGCAGATCTATATTAGGCGGTGCTACATCACAATCGCAAATGGACCACCACCCCGTACTAAAGTTTATCAAGAACAGCCTTTGTCTTAAAATACTTAAGTGGTCTAGGTGTATTGATAATGTCAGCCAGCTACGGGTGTAGGATTTAAGGCGGTGAAGTCGTCGGGTTGAGAGGCCATGCATAGGGATGCGCTTTTGCGCATCTTACAGTTTTAGGAAATTTACAAATCAGAGTTCTAGAATATCAAAAGGATCTTACCAAAACTGCTAGTGCCACACGAATTCTCATAAATCATTAAATTAAAATAAACACAAGACAAGTGAATACAGACCCCTATTTTCTTTCAAGGTTTATTATGATGATGATGCAAAGCAACGTTCAATACTCTTTCCGTTATTACCCCACCAATGAGGCATCTCAATGGTTTTACCCGAGGAGAAAATGATAAAAATCAACAAGACAGCCAAGTTGTAACCCGTGTCTAAAGCCGCAGCCAAAAGATAGTTATATCTCTTCCACAAGTTATGCTTGAAACGGAAAGCCCAAAACATCGTAATTGTAGCACCGATAAATCTTGAAAGATACCCAGTAGAAACATTTCCGTAGAAGGTAGACATAGTAGAAAAGAACACGGTTGTGTTCCATAATCTAAACTTCAAAGGAGACTTTGGGAATGCCTTGTGCAATGCAAATAAAATCAACGGACAGCCTAAACCTAAAAGGAAACCATAAGGTAAGATTGGATAATTTTCAAATAATCTCTTTGGTCCCAAGATAACGTATTGGACAGCATTAGAATGATACGAAACAATGGCTTGACCAGTCCATTGATGCAATGGATCAGCCTTAGTTCCATTCAAATAATCTTTCTTTGCTGTCAACACCCATCTTAAGGCCGCGTAGTTAATAGGAACACCAACCAATTCTCCAAAAATTTGAGAAAAGAACACTGCTTTTGGTGGTAAATGCATATAGTGACCAATCTTTTGATCCTGTAAGATATATTGTGCTCTGTACCAAGCATCCCCGGCAATAGCACCATATGTGATTGCACCAGCTGGGTGTCTGGAAGACATGCTTTGAACCATGTAACCGTACAACAACTCATTGAAAGTACCAATCGCCAACTGAAAGTTAGACAAGGCATACAACCAAGCCAATGGAGTCACAATAACAGCACCAAATGCAATACCCACAATACAGGCCCACCATGGCATAAACATGTGCCCACTTCCAAAGATAGCCATCAACGTAACAAATGAACCAAGGAACAAGGCGATGTACCACCAAAGTGGGACTTCATTATAAGCAGACTGAAGTTTGTTCAATCTGTCTGTGTACTGCAAGTTGATTGAAAGAGCACCATTATTTGCTTTTCTGTTTTTGAAGGAAACCCGAAGCTTTTGGAACGAGCTCTTTAAAGATGAATAACCAAAGACCACAACCCAGACAAAACCACTAATATAAGCTGCATAATCAAAGAACATATTCCATGCTCTTTGAGCACCCAAGTGTACTTCACCATATTGAGCATAGGCGGTTTCATTCAATCTTAAGTCAGGAGTCAAAAGCTTATTTGTTGGATACTTGGAACCGTTACTCAAGAACAAACTGTTGGACATCAAACCTTCCTTGAAGTTTGGAGAGAGACCACCCCATTTCACACCAGGAATGAGAATCCATGCACCTATAATAAAGCCAATAAATTGGATGATTTGGACCCAATATGGTGACAACATAATAGTGGAGGTAACATTTGCCCAATCCAAAGTTAAATTGAGGAAACCCATACCTCCCAAACCAGAACCGACAAAGTTTGCCGTTTTATTACGTGGAGCAACCCAACACAAGAATGCTAACGAGGAGGTCATTGGAAAGATATATTCTGGAAAGAATTCCCAGATAGCAACACCAACCAATACCATGAAGAAGATCCGCATTTGCTTTGATCCAAGCTTGGAGTCTTCGTCAGATTTCTTTTGTGTTTGGAACAATGTTGTTTGCATCAAAGCTTGAGGCCAGACAAACTGAGGATCATATATCAAGAAGTTTCTGGCAATGGCAGCATATGAATAACCAATGAAGACAATGGTCCACATAAAAAAGAGAGCAACGGCTCCGTTGACAGATTCGCCGTAGTAAATTTCAGCCAAAGAAATAGAACTGGTACCTTGGTTACCAGTAGCTCCACTGCTTGCCGTGATAGTTACCATGGCGGTTTCTTTGATAGACCATGGACCTGGGTTCAAACTGAACTTGTATTTACCGAATCCAACCTTCTTGTCAGGTAAAACTCTAGCTAACCACTTACCAGCCCAATGAGATGCAATTTGGACAAAAAAAATGGAATAGGCTGCCGAGGTCGTACGGAACGAGTTCATGGTATCAATAAACGCACCGGGAGCAATAAAGATAACGGATAAAAGGAAATAACGAAAAGTCAAGATAGGAATGTCAGGGTCGTCATCTAAAGATACAATTTCTCTGACAACCTTGGGTAATTCCAACACATCAGGATCCAAGACTTCTCCCGAACTAATGTCAGATACAACATTTTCAACATCTGTAGGTAATTTTTCTTTGACGTCAGGGAGGTATTCTATATCGGAATTAAGCTCGCGATCGCTAACAACCGATATTGCAGGCTCATCTTCATATTCAGAAATCTTATTTACAATAGGCATTTCTTTTTTTTGTGAATTCAAAACAGAAAAATGATTCTTTGATTATAAAAGATAGGATTATTGAATGGTTTATATTTGAAATCGGGCCATATGATGCATCTCAAGTATGAGTAAGCAATGTCAGCTGCCGTTCATTTAGTGGACTAGTAACGTGAAATATGTAGACAATCTCACGTGAAATTGTAGCAACTTTTGATCCACGCTCCGAACCACGGCATCATGAGTTTCTTTTCTTCTTTCCGAATGTGGTATTTTTGATTTCAAATATGAACGGGGCAGTCACAGCTCAATATCTTGGAGCTTTCTCTTCTTTATGATATAAGTTACATATAGACTGGAATATTGGTACGTCTTTTCGTAGGATTTCAATCAAAAGAGATAATGCAGCCGGACAAAAACTGTGGCGCGCATCTCCAGGGTGCGGTAAACTCACTATTAGAATAAATTTCCAGGATTTCTGTGGGTTCGCAGGGCAAAATCTGCATTATTGCCATAATTAGGAACGCCGTTCGCCTAGTTTTGTTCTAGAAAAAAATCATACTATAAGCGCTCTAATTCCAACCCCACAGTAGTTATCCCGTAATTCTGTGGCTAATCGAAGCTAAATTCAACAGTTTTAGGCGTTAAGACATTGGGGCTGGGAAATGCTACCAAACGATCCACTATTTATATTCCCAGGATTGTGTAGTACAGTGATCGCTTATCTCAATTAATTTACTTGGCCTTTAAAACTGTGGTCCCCCTAATCTTGGCTCACCCACTTTTTTTTCTTGGTCTCACCAATGTACACATTTCTTGCAAAAGCACATTATTTTCAAATGGTCTTGTGAGATGGAGCCCCGATGAATAATTTCCTACAAAGCTAAAATGAACAAAGCCTCTTTCGTTTAAACTCTCATAAACTAGTTACACCTGCATGCTTACAGCAGTAACCTTAATATGACTATGATTGCCGTGTTTCTCACTAGTAATTTGGAATGTCTTATCGGCATTGGTGGATAAACTTGCAAGTTGTGGAGACTCTTGGTCGCATTCGCCATCCAATGCAGCTGTTTCTTCCTCCTCTTCCGGTTCAAACTTGATCCAATCTTCAAAGCCATCATCAAAGACAGTCTGCAACGCTTTTTCAGTGTGAAACAAGTTTTTACTACTAGCAACAACTTCTTCAAACGCAGCATATTCTTCATTTGTAAGTAAGCACGAGTCTAAAACTTCGGTTAACGCAATTTTGTCAATCTTCAATCCAATAAAAACCAATTCATTGCGCCTATCCCCGTACTTTCCTTCCATGTCTTTCTTGATCAAAGCAGCAGCCTCGGGTGGATAAAATTCGGGCCCGGTGACGTCAAACCATGGGATCCCACCCTTTAATGTCATCATTGGACCAGCTGAAGACCATTCTCCTCTAATTATATGACGAGAAGCTAACCAAAAAAACCCTTTGGACCTAAGAAGTGTCCCAAATGGTGAGTTATTTTTGTTTTTTAAGAGATCTTTTTCAGTTAACTCTTCTCCTTCTTCTTCTTCCTCATCTTCGCTATCCGATTCATTTTCTTCTTCCTCTTCATTCTCATTTTCTGAATCATTCTCTTGTCCTGTGACTTCATCACCTTCTTCATCACCTTCTTCTCCAGCTTCTGGTTTATTTCCATCGCCAGATTCATCAAATCCAGATTGCTCAATAATTATAAATTTGTCAATAAGCTGCTTGTAAAGACGCTCGGGGTGGAATGGTCGTCTGGACTTGTAAACAAAATTATTAATTCCATATTCTTCAGTTTCTGGTTTTGGGGTCAAAGAAGCTTTATCGTTTGTTCCAAACCCCTCTCTTAAAGTCATTTCATTAATACTTTGAAGCCAACCAGCTGAAGTGCTTGCCTTTTCAAAATCAAACATTTTTGTATTAATGACATCAGTGACATCAACCTTGGAATAATTAGCAGTAATAATTTTTGCAACCGGATTTAGAGACTTGATAATTTTTTCTATTCTCTTCCGTTTTTTCTTCTTAATGGTTGAGATCTTGTTCAAGATAATCACGTCAGCAAATTCAATTTGATCCACCATCAAGTCTGTAATTGTTCTTTCTCTTTCACCTTGCCCGTTATCACCATATCTGTCTACCAAAAATTCGGTCGTCTCGAAATTAGAAGTAAAATTCTTAGCATCAACAACGGTAACACAAGTATCAAGTTTTGTGAGGGAAGATAATCCACCAAGCTCAATGATATTTTCTAAGATTTTTTGCTCTTCATCTGGAATAGAACCCTGGGAGCTTAGTAGCATTTGAGTAAATTCGGTGGTAAATGTTTCTGCAACTTGCATTGGTTCGGAAATACCAGTTGATTCAATAATGATGTATTCAAACGTTCCACTCGTTGCCAAAGATACTAATTCTTCCAATAAGTCGCCTCTTAAGGTACAGCAAATACATCCATTTTGAAGTTGAATTAACTTTTCTTCCTTTTTGGTCACTTTGTGGTCCTTAATTAAAGCTGCATCAATGTTAAGTTGCGAAACATCATTGATAATCACAGCAATTTTATATCCATGTTGGGTTGTAAGAATATGTTCAAGCAAAGTAGTTTTCCCTGAGCCCAAAAATCCAGATAATAACGTAATTGGGATAGGTTTTGTTTTCAACTTCGACTTATCAAGAATAGCTTTCTTTTCTGAGAATTTTCTAACCATTATTTGATTTTGTTTTTCTGTCATCTTATTAAATTCTCTACTATGATATCTTTCTGGTCAATTTATACAATTCTGAATAAGAGCAACCCTTGAAGTTACAAGAATTCATTAACTGACAATACTATTGAATTTGCATTAAAATATAGAGAACTATCATATGATTACTTAAAGAATAACTGTGATTCGTTGAAAATACGACAGTAATAGTTACAAAAAAAAAAAAACTACAGAGGTAACTTTTTTGCGGCATACGAATAATTTAACTACTTTAAAACATCCATCTAAAATTGGGGTTTCCAGGTCCTTCACTAAGAATATAAGTTGGAACATCCTCAAATGTTTTGTTGACACCTTGTAATTTATTTCTTCTCATGTTATCATAAGCCATGTACAAGACAATCAATGTAATCAAAATAATTGCTGCACCACCAAATCCTGCTGTAATACCCAAGGCTGGAATATACTTAGGAGCATCTTTAGGTCTGAATATATTTGTAGAAATCAAACCAGCTGCATTTGCAAGAGGCACACCGACTGCAGAGATCACAGCACGGCGATTGGAACCTGGTGTATTATTTGTATACCATGTTGAAGTCAAGACTGACGAGGCGGAAGCACCCATAGTCATCAAGAAACAAGAAAAGTATGCAGCCCCTAAATGGCTCTTAGTATCAATAGCACCAAAAACAGCAAATCCAATCAAAGTACACAAGACCGCAAGACAGATAAATGCTGATCTCACTCTGACTTTATCTGAAAGAATGGTCAAGACCACCAAAACCACTGCACCCCAAATATTTGGAGCAACAGTATATAAGTTTGTCTGCACTGTTGATTTTCCAAGAGCACCAATAATTTGAGGAAACCAATTATTAATGGAATTAAGAGGAACCCCAATACAGATTTCAACAAACATCCAACAAATAACAACAGGATTTTTGAAAACTTTGATAGCATCTTTGAAAGAGACCTTTTGACTTGTATCATCTGATGAATCAGTTTTAACACGATAAGTCGCGTATGCTCGTTCTTCTTCCGTAAGAAACTTTGCTGTTTCTACGGATCTTGGAAGAACTACAAATGAAAAAATAGCGAAGGTAATTGTCAACGATCCTTCAATTAAGAACAATATTTGCCAACCATGCAAACTGCTATGAATTTGAAAGACACCAAAACTGAGCAAACCTGCAAAAGCATTAGCAATTGCAGAGGTAGCATAAAAAATACCAACACGAGAAGCAAGTTCACGTCTTCTGTAAAAGGTGGACAAATAGTAAATAATTGAAGGCAAGAATGAACTTTCCATGGCACCAAGGAATAATCTGGCTACCAACAACGAAGCAAAGTTAAAAGCAGAGACGACCAATAATGTGATGCATCCAAATATAAACATCAAAACTGGAATGGCATTAGCAGCATTGTACTTTCGTACTAACAACGAGAATGGAAGACCACAAAGAACAAATGGAATGTAGAAAATTGAAAGCATAAGGTTCCATTTTGTTCCTGTTATACCTAAATCCTTGTCTATTCCGTCAGTCTTTGCATTAGAAATATTCCCCTTATCCAAGGCATTAAAAAGGTACATCAAAGCAATAACAGGTAATATTCTGAAATCCAATTTTCTAGTAACTCTCTTCTCTAATTCTTTGTCATAACTGTCTTCCATTTCCTGGATTTCACCATCATCCTTGTTGATAATATTATGTTCGAGATCATCATTGGATTCTGTCGATATTAATGATGATTTCCGACTCACTTCAATATTTGCCAGGTTTTTGGCCTGTCCTTTGGTTTTCATTTCTTTGGTTTAAATTTGCTGCAAAAAGGCTACTCCAGGTAACCTAATAAAGTTTCTAATGTTGTAGTCCAAACCTTAAGGTTATGAGTAAGAAAAAAGTAAATGTGATTTAATGAAGTTCAATGCAAGTGTTAATGGATCTTCTTCTACTTAAATAGACAAAGATAGGTCAGGCTACAACCCTCTTGATCTGTCCCTGCTCCGCTATCTGCTATTGAGTTCTTGTCACCACTTTATTTTTGTGGGGAAATCTACCTGTATCTTGAGGTGGAGGGCTAGACAAAAAGCGGAATAATTTAGCCAAAACGCACCGCGAATCGGTGGAGGGACTAAATTTGTAGAACACACTCATTTTGTGACATTCTTATCTTTCAGGTAATTTCTGTTCTTATCTCGATATTCCTTATCTTGCTTAATAATAGCAGTGTTCGTTTTGTTTGATTAAGATTTAGGATACTAATTAGATGCAATTCTTACTAGATACGGAAATCAAGGGTCCCCAGTCTAATCTTTGCGATGAAAATTATCCAAAAAAAAAATCCCTCCACCAAAGTTTTCCCCGCCTTCATTGATGTACCCTCTTTTTTTTGCCCTCCACCACAATCATGAATGGCAGTATATTATAAAAAGATGGGGTTCTACGTGGAAATTTCACTAGCAAAGTCAAACAAAACAAAATGGTAGCTGAAAAGTTGGAATGGTCTGCGATTGATGGTGAAGAGCACCCTGTCTTGGGTCCAGCATGGATCTCGAATGGACATGTTTTTACTTCTGGAGTTGTTGGTCAAAACTACACTACCGGAGAAATTCCCGAAACCTTGGAGGAACAAACACATTTGGCAATAAAAAACGTCCAAAATATTTTGTCTAAATGCGGCACGTCAACGGATAAGGTGTTCAAGGTGTTGATGTTTATTTCCGATGCTTCGTACTCAAAGACAATGAACAATATCTACGGTTCGTATTTTCCACAAAAGCCAGCTAGAAGCTGTGTTGTTGTTCAGTTTATGGATCCCCGTATTAAGGTTGAATTAGAAGTTATTGCATCCAAAGATTAATATCGTTCGTTAATAAATATTCGCACTAGTCATAAATTATTTTTTATTCTCTTTTTTTTTTTCAAATTAAATCATGTCCAGGGTTATGAAGAATTGCGGACATATGAATACCACTTCAAGAGTGAAGAATATTCCTGCCTTAGTTTTGGATAGGTATGGTACAGGTTGTGAGCAAGAAGGTCCGAAAAAGAACATATGGATCGTTTGAGTGTGATTATCCAGGCTGTTCTCGAGTCTTTAGTCGGGCCGATCATTTAACTCGGCATAAGAAGAACCACGATCCATCCAAAAAGCTATATTGTAACTGGCCAGGATGTGGTCATGCCTTTTCCAGAAACGATATTCGAGAAAGACACCAGAAAAGACACCTAAATCGATCTTCTAAAACCCTTTCACCAGCCACTGAAGATCCTATGTTCAATCTTAACGAGTTCCAGACAGTCAATAACGACGATCTCCATAAATCAGCTCCCATAGAAACGCCCAACAGTGATCGTAGGAGCAGCAATGATCGTATCCAACAACTACAAACCCACATGGTTTCTCCGTTGCCCCCAGATTTTGCTAATAGTGGCACATTGAGCAAGCCATTATCTCCGTCCGAGTTAATTGAATGGTTGTTTTATGACAATACATTCAGCAGAGATGCCATACATATGAACGAATACCAGACTTTATCCAACGACACTTCTACGTTGAATTTCTTATTTGAAGATGTGATTGCGGTGTCTCCAAAATTCCCACACTCAAGCACTAGACTGTCAGTCGATGAAGCAGTAAGACAAAAACTTATTCTGTTGATTCCTTCATTGGAGTTCAGTCGGGACTTTGGGATTCCTCAAATAGAGAGATGTCTCGAGTTATACTGGTTATTCTATCACCCTCAATATCCAATTTTGCATCGTCCATCCTTTTCCAATGCTGATGCTCATCCGTTATTACTACTAGCCATGATAGTTCTTGGTGCCAGTCTAACTCTGTGTAGTGGGAAATCGGAGGAACTATTTGTCAATGCACAAGGTTTAGCAGAAGAAATAGCAGAACCATTACGGTGGCTTATATTTTCAAACCCTGATTGCAAACCACCAGCCAAACTATACATTGTTCAAAGTCTTCTTTTGTTGGAATCATTTGAGATTACCAGCACTTCCCGATTCCTTCATGAGCGCTCTTTCCTATATCATGGTACAAAGATTCAACTCTTACGAAGAAGTCCTATTTTAGGAGGTGATCCTCAAAAGAATGAAGTCGATGAGGCACCACACTTATGGAAACAATGGATAGAGTTTGAATCAATGAAACGCGCCAGTTTGATGGCATTTTATCTTGATGCCGTTCATGCGACAGTCTATGGTCATACGGTTATCCTTTATGCGTACCAAATCAAATTATCGTTACCATGCGAGGATTCCCTCTGGGAATTTGATAATAGTGAACTGAAGTTGGATTTAAGCACTAATTTTCAGACTCCCAAATTCTTGGATGCATTGAAAAGGCTCCTTCATCGTGAGAGTGTAAAGACAAATGCATTTGGAAACTGTGTCTTATTAGCAGGTCTATTGACTATAATGTTTCAGATGCAGCAAAAGGATTTACAGCTTTCTTTCTTGGAATGGGACTCTATCAAGCAAACATGGAATGAGACTATTTCTCTTGCCATTGATGTCTGGAGAGTGGAAATTTGTAAATCGGGCTGTTGTGATACAAGAACTGCAATGTATATCAAAGAAGCCGAAAATACGAATCTTCCGCCTATGATCAGAATCGATGACACAAGGTGTAAGTTCAGTCTTTATCATATTGCACAAATCTACATGAGAATATCCCATTACGATTACATCATCTATGCTGGTGCCCCGAGTCGAATGAACGTTCTTGTTACAGAAGCTCAGTATAATAATGTTGAAGCCAGGGTTAAGGAGTGGTCACATAGTTTAAGTGGACATATTAGTGCTATTCACGCATACATGTTTTTATGTGAGATGCTATTATCTCCTGACAACGAGGATATCACATTTATGTATGATCCAAACACCGACCCATTTCTCCACAGAAAGAATATCGTTGCCAGTGCAGTTTTGGTTCTTTTTGCTTACAACTATTCAAGAGATGGGCCAGAATCAGATCTTTTCACTGAAGGAGGAATGGAGTTTTATCCCGACAAAGAGGATGGATATTCATACTTGAGGCGAATCCGTTCAAGCTTGTCCCAGGTATCAGGAGGGATATTCTCAAGAAATATTACCTCTCATACTACAAAGTATAACGCATTTATCACCAATCTGGGAAGACATCTCGAAACTGTACCAAATAAGAATAATTTGGTGGGTCTTTTAAAGATATTTGAGGGTGGATTTAAGCGATGCAAATGGGAAATCGGTATTGAATATTCTCGACTCTTTAAGAACTGTATTGAAAGATGTTTGGGAAGACGATCCATCAAATGCGATAAAATGTATTTGACATAAACTAAACTAATATACACAAGCTTCACCAATCTGTATTTTCCCATTTAACAAGTTCCAATGCTTGTTGATGTACATCCATTTGAGCCTTGGTTCTCATATAGAAGATAGGGCAATCTTTATTGGAACACAACACCTCTTGATGTAACGAGCCTTGACACCTTTGACATTCTGTCCACAATCTAGAGAATTTATTCTCCAAGTAATTTATTTGTGATAAGGCTTTTCCATAGAGCTCAGGTCCCTTCCCATCTTTAATACAATTTGGACATAATGCTCCCTTATTTCCTGGCTTTAAAGGTGTTCTGCAATTGACACATACCTCAGACTTCTTAGCAAATCTCATAAGACCACCGGTCTTAGGGGCAGAAATCTTGATAGTTCTTGTATGGGATCCAGCCAACAATTCCTTTGTCTTGGATTCTCCCAATATCGGTAAAAAGATTCTCTCTAATGGCTTCGCTAATTGGTTCTCCAAGTAATACTTGACATCAATGGGTAACGAGTTTTCCAAAACATATAATGGGTCCTCCGATTTTTCATAGTTTTTATCACTAGAAGCTTTAATAATCACATATGCCACTCTGTCTCCTAAAGTAGGTGCAGAACCAGCATCTCTCTTTCTCATTCTTTCGGCTAACTCGACATGAGCTTGCTTCGCAGTATAATCATATTTGGAGTAAGCTTTCGTGATCACCAACTGTGACAAATCAATACGGTTCTGTAAAAGATCGGCAATGGTTTGTTTGACAAAACGTTGTGCTTTTTCGACATCTCTATCTTCCAAAATGAATTCTAGAACCTTTGTGATGACATTTTGAACCAAGCGACAATTATCTCTTCTCACTGTTTCAATACCTTTGGTGTCCATTTTATCAAACTTATCTGGTCGGGTCCAGTACAAGCCAGCATATCTTTTCTTATTAATCAACAAGTATGGAAAATAGACTTTCTCGAATTCCAATTTGATCGGATTTTTAAACTTGGTAGAAACATAGTTAGCTGCCTTCTCTCCCATCTTCATACAAGTCTCCAAATCAGAGTAACCAAACTTGACCATAACCGAATCGGTATCACCATAAATGACCTGAGCATCATATGGATGTCCATTCTTTTTGGAATAGTGTTCCTGAACTTCATTCTTGGTCTTTTCAATCATTTCTCTACCAAAAGCCGTAACTGATGACGAAATGGCTAAGCAAGGTAATTTACCGATTGTAGCACCAGTAAAACCATACACAGAGTTAGCAGAAATCTTTAATGCTAATTGTCTACCATTCAAAACATCTCTTTTGAAGGGATCTGTTTCTTTTTTCAAATCTGCTTTAGCCTTCTTTCTGGCTGTCAATAATTCATTTAAAATAGTCGGTAAAATTCCTTTCCTTTGGTTATCTTTAACAAAATAATCACCGTTTGGAGTTTTGGTATAATCATCTTCAGTCAATCCAAAGGACTTAATTGCTTGTGGGTTGATTAATGTGGTGTAGCACAAATTATGGGCCATCATAATCGAAGGATACAAAGAACTAAAGTCTAGAGTGGCAATTGGAACATCGTAGTACCCTCTGTTTGGTTCGATAACAGTTGCACCTTCATATTCTTCGTTAGTTCCTTCGCTCCTCATATTTGGAATCACAATGTTATCTTGTAGACACTTTCTGAATAATTGGGATATGACCTTAATTTGTTGTCCTCTGGATAACAAGTATGAAAACGGAATACCTGTTACCCTGGCCATTTCAGTATAATTGACCAAACACATCAATTTTTCAAGAAGTCGTAAAGGTAAATAAGCATCCTTCAAACAATATACTGCCAAACGTCTTCTAGTTTCCTTTGAGCCATTTTGTAAGTCAGTAATGATCGAATGATGGACATCTTCTTTCTGTTCTCCTAAGAAATGGGCAGACACTGAGTTCAACGTATAAGATCTTAATTTATATTCTCTTTGAAGGAACTGTAACAAGTCCAACTGCATTCTTCCGTCGATATTAACAACCTTGCTTTCTCTGCTACCGTATGCTCTTGAATTAAACGAAGTATCTCTGGCTTCTTGCTTTACGCTTTTGAGTCTTCCAAAGAATGGAAACTTTGCAAGTTTTAAAGCCTTTGCTCTGTCCAAAACGTATGGAATATCAAAGTTTGCTGTGTTATACCCAATAATGACGTCAGGGTCTACCTTGTTGATGAAATCTTTCCAATTCATTAGCATTTCTTCTTCGGTCTTGTGTTCAAATATTTGAGACCCAATAATTGAAGAACAAGTATCGACAGTAAAGACATTTCTAACAAATGGGGTGGACTCACCATACTTGGACACAACGTTGGCAATCTGAATGACAGGATCAATCTCGGCTTCGGGGAATATACCTTTTCTTCCAGAACATTCAATATCAAAGGACATGATACGAAGAGGAGCAATCTTCAACCATTGACCTTCAGACGGATGAGAAATCAAATCCCTGTAATCGATCGAACACTCGAGTTGACAGTTTGAAACTTTCATGGCATCTTCGACCAAGTTGTACTTCGTCTTGGGCAAAGTGATCCAGGACATACCAGTAATGTCACAGTCAACCATTAATCTAAGTAAGTAGTTGATGTTATCGTAAGACACACTCTGAGAAGGGAATAAGCTTTCGAATCTGATTTCTCCTTTCTCGAATGCTGTTCTGACTCTGGTTATGGATTTGATATTCTCAAATGAGATCTTGAAGAAAGGAGTTTTCAAATTCTTGTTAAAGCCCCAAATGGATTCCTTGAGCAAGATATCGACATCGTGGATGCCCTCGTAGTTGGCCTTCAAGTAGCTGGTGAATTGTTCCAAATATTGATCTTTGTAGAATCCTTTAGGTACTGGAACGTAAAAGTAATGCAAAAACCCAGTGACATTACATAACACCGAGTAACCTTCTTCGGTAATCCCAAAGAATCTTGCCCCGGTGTTCTCTCCGCTGTTGTATTCTTCTGCATCCAATTGTTGAAATATGATATCGTTTTCGGCCGAGTTGAATGATTCTGGCAATTGTGGTCTTTCCCAGTGCTGATCATCATCGGTTCCAATTTCCTCCTTTACTTGCTGAGTCATGGTAAGCAACTCTCTTTCGAACTCAGAAGCATCTTCAACGGTACTTGGTCTAACTTTCTTCAAGAGTAGCTCTTCTTGAACTGTGAGCAGAACATCTTGTGAGGGTGCATTAAACGACTGCGACGATGGTGGAACTGAAACTTCAGTTTCCACGTCAGCATGTACTCTCTTTGACATTGCAGTAACTAAAGGAGGTTGGTCCAATAGGCAAGATGGTCTTTGTAAGATCGGTTTGGGTTACGCGTCTTAGTCGCGTCTTAGGTAAGCCTTTTTTTACAGTTTCAGGAAATATTTTTAAAAAAAAGTATTTTTTATTAATAATTGATTACGTTATCAAGTTGCAAAATGTTTTTCTTAATGGGCAGCTTTACCAACCTCTTTGTGGAACCCAGATATCAACCACTGTATCTGTGTCGTCGACTATGAAGAACCAAGGATGGGATGCTGCAGTGATACAGGCGTGCTGTGGAATAACTTTGACGTATGTACCGTGTGGAATGAAGGACGTTGGTCTGGACTCATCTAATGGAGTCATGATACCGTGTTCCTGGCTCAATCTGGCCACAATCCAGTTGTTGTACTCCGCAGGCTCAGCAATTCTTCCGTGTCCTGGAGTAGGTCCAGTTTCTCTTGCCAAAGCAATGGCACCTGCGTTGATCAATTGTTCGCCAGGAGCCTTGGAGCCACGGTTGGGGTACGTAGACACGACTTCTGCAAGCAAAGTAAGGGAGATATCTTCTTCCTTAATACATCCAGTAGCGAGCTGTTGTAAATCGCAGCATGGGTAATTACCAGCGTGGAGTTCCAATGAACCAGCTAGAGGGCCGAATTCAGCAGCCAATTCGTCCACTGTCAAGATTTCGGACGCATGAGCAGTTGGAGTGGCCCCAGCAGAAATAACTAGGTTGATTGATGGATCGATTTCTTTTGCTTTGGCAGCAGCCTGGTTGGCATGGCGGATTTCGAGAAGCAACATATCCTTGGCCATGGTCTCAGACGTAGAGCTGTACGAATGGCCTGCGTGGCAGTAGAACCCGTGGATGTCTACGTGCTGCTTGATTCTGGTGTCCTTCAAGGCCTTGGAAATAAGTTCATCGAGCAGTTCAGTATCATTGACCAACCCTGCTCTGTTCGTACCCATGTTGATCTTGACAAAGATCGACCACTTCTTGGTTCTTGAGTGTGTCTCGTTAAACAATGCCAACAAATCGAGTTGGTCTATGTTGTCCAACATGAGTCGCAAATGAGGCACTTCTTTTGCCAACGCTGCCAATTCACTCAACCGAGACTTTACCACTGGTAAACTGAAGTGAATATCATTGAGCAATCCTTCCTTTACCAAAGGAAGCACACCCCAGGCCTCGGCAAGCGTCGATACAACTATCTTATCTGTTTTGTGGGGACCAGAACCTAATTGTAATCTTGTTCCTTCGAGCGTCTTGTGGGTCTTGATATGGGCCCTGAAGCCTGCTTGGAGTCTCGATGCGTTCTCAAGCATTCGGTTACTGTTTCTTTCAAACTTGTTTCTGTTGATGATCACCGATGGCGTGGGCAATTCGCCGACCGACTTCCCTCTGTAGTGGGAAAGAACAGTATCTTTCTGTGCTCCGGTGTTGAAGTTAAAAGGAAACATTCAATTTTTTTATTATTATTGTTGTTGATGTTGTTGGAATTCGTACCGAATTATGCTGGAAAATATACAGCTCTTTATACCAGCAATTAGTGACAAGTTAAGAATCATAATGGAGCGGAGTGGTGCCCCGCGTCTGTGCGGTGTGATACAACATGTACTTTCCGCACGCCCTCCACAGACTTTGATTTAGTCCCTCCACCGCGCCGCCGTAAGACGAAGAACAAAGATCTGTCATTTTCCGTACCCCTCTTATCGCGGGTGGGAAAGTGTCCCCCACCCCGTTACTTAAATTAAACGCGTTGCAAAACACCATTGTATATATAAGCAACCACTTCTTCCTTGCACAAATGATATTATCCACATGTCGTTTGTGCTCCAGTCTGACCATAGCTTTGCTGGCGGTATTCCTGCCACCCCCTTCCAATTGCACCCCTCTGTGACTGCAAAATTGGACCCCATCTATAAGGATTTCTACAATACAACTTTATCGTCCAATGCAGCCATCTGTTACACCCACAGAGTGCCATTGGACCAAATCAGAAAGGGTGGCAACGTAATTCCTGGCCAATCGCCAGCTTCAGCCATGCAACGCACCTTTGACGTCAAGATTCCAAGAAAATACACCACTGCAGACTCCCCGATTCCTGCCCGTGTCTTTGTCCCAAAAGTCGACCTGCCCTCGCCAGAGGGACTTCCCTGCTTTGTGTGGTACCATGGTGGTGGCCATGTGCTTGGAAATATCGGCACCGAAAACTCGTACTGCTCGCACATTGCCGAATTGGCCCAGTGTGTTGTGGTAAGTGTCGACTACCGTTTGGCTCCAGAACATCCGTTCCCTGCCGCTCCTGATGATGCCTACGAATCGTTGCTTTGGGTACTTGAAGACGGCTTCAGTGAATTAGGTGTCAACCCCCAGCGGGTCTCTGTAGGTGGTTCTTCTGCGGGCGGAAACCTCGCTGCGGTGGTGTGTCACCGATACGTCAATTCGGATGAGGCAGCTACCTTACCACCACTCAGACTCCAATTGCTCGTGGTTCCTGTCACAGACTGTACTGCCACACCAGACACCTACGAATCATGGAAAGAGTATGAGTTTACTCCTCAGTTACCAGCAGAAAAGATGTTGTGGTACCGTGAGTTGTACTTGCCCAACAAAGATGACTTGGTAAATCCAGAGGCCTCCCCGATCTTTTATTCCGATGAAAGTTTCAAGAAAAATCCTCCTTGTTTGATTGCCGTCGCTGAATGCGACGTCTTGAAGTCTGAGGGTATCGCCTACGGCAAGAAATTGACCGGAAACGGAGTTCCTTGTGAGGTCAATATTTACAAGGGTTGTCCACATCCAGTAATGGTGATGGATGCAATCTTGGATCAGGGAAGACAATTACTTAAAGACACTTCTAGTGCCATTAGGTCATCTTTTATGTAGTTGTACAAAATCTCTCGTATAAGTCTTAAAAATACATTCAATCCTCAAGTATCTCAATCTTGGGAGTTTCATCCATCTCCATGAGATAATCCTCGTTTGGAGGCATTGAGGTCATAACGCTATCGGTGGCAGATCTATTTCCAACAGACAACTGGCCCGGCCTGGTGATTCGATCAACAGAATTGGACTTCTTCATTCTTGGGTTACCTTCGCCAGGTGGAGTAGTCCCGTTTGTCAGATTACTGAAATTTATCGAGTTGTTTCCAGAAGGGGCTCCAAGAAGTAAGTTGCTTGGATGTTCACTACCCTTCTTGAGGTGCTTAGCAAAATCAGACGTCCTATTGCTATTGTTTTGTTTGGACAATTCCTTCAATTGGTTGATGTTGTGGATACATTTGTTAATGGTCTGCATCAACAACTTGGGCTTCAATGGCTTTGACACATAGTCATCCATTCCCTTGGCCAAGGACTTTTCTCTATCGCCCAACATCGCGTGGGCAGTCAATGCAATGATTGGTGTTCTGAAAGTAAGAGAATCAATGGGGTTAGACTTCTTCTCCCATTGCCTAATCTTCTCTGTCGCCTCAAAGCCTCCCATTACTGGCATCTGCACATCCATCAAAATAACATCAAAGTTATTTTTCTTGATTGCCTCAAATGCTTCCAACCCATTCTCAACAACTTGGACCAGGTGGCCTTGCTTCTCCAAGATTCTGACCGCCAATTTCTGGTTAACCAAGTTATCTTCTGCCAACAAGATATTGTAGCTAACTGATTCATCAGAATTCTGTGCGATTGATCTTGATTCCAAGGCAGGGATAATGGCACTGGCCAAGTCTGTGATTGTACATGGAGTGTTACCATATGACGAAATACCCAAGTCGATACATACCCGCATGTTTAACTCGGGAATAGAATGATGCAATAAGACCAAAGGAATATACTTGACTTCGGGCAACAAACGCAAATTCTTTGCAATCTCAATAGAATCAATCATAATGATATCATACTTGACTGGTTCACACAAGTTTGCATCTTCAACGCTCCGTACAACAATTGGATTCAATCCCAATTCAATGATTCCATTCTGAATCTCAGACAATTCTGCATCGGTGTGTTCAGTCGAAACAAACAAAATGTAATGCGAGCTGAATGGTAATAATTGCTCTGTTTGACGTGTGTATCTAACGCTGGAAGGAGAAACACTAATTGTAAAGTAAAAGTTTGAGCCCTTTCCATAGTCAGATGTGACCCAAATCTCACCACCCATTAATTGAATTAATTGCTTGGAAATAGACAATCCAAGACCAGTACCACCAAACTTTCTCGTTGTGGAACCATCAGCTTGGCAAAAGGTATCAAAAATTAATCCAAGCTTATCCTTTTCAATACCAATACCAGTGTCACTCACACATACCTCAAGCAACAACTTCTCAGTATCTTCAGCAATCTTACTAGACTTCTTAACACTCACACTAACCTTCCCTTGCTTGGTGAATTTGATGGCGTTACCTGCCAAGTTCAAAATGACTTGTCTCAATCTAAATGAGTCACCAATTAAGTTATCAGGGAATGAGGAGTCACACTGATACGTCAAGTCTAAAGACTTTTCAATGGCCTTTACAGCCAAAGTCTTCAATGCTCCAAATACTGTGCCTCTAAGTGAGAAATCGATCTGTTCAACTGTCATTCTGTTGGCTTCAATCTTCGAAATATCCAAGATATCATCAATAATAGTCAATAAGGAGTTGGCCAAGTTATGTACAATAGACAACATTTCTCTCTGGTATTGAGTAAGCTCGGTATCCAAAGATAACTGAGTCATACCAATTATACCATTCAATGGTGTTCTGATTTCATGCGACATATTGGCCAAGAATTCAGATTTGGCACTGTTGGCCAACTCGGCTGCTTCTCTGGCAGCAGTATTTCTTTGAATCGATTCTCTCAAGTTTAACACCATCTGATTAATCTTAGTTTTCAATGCATCCAATTCACCAGAAGCTTCAACTGTGATAAATCTAGTAAAGTCACCATCTGTAGCTGAGGCAGTAATTTGGGCAAAGGCTCTCACTTGAGATGTCAAATTAGAGGCCATGGTGTTAACATTGGAGGTAATTTCTTTCCATAAACCATCCACATCGCTAACTTGGGCCTGGATACCTAATTTACCATTGATTCCGACGTCTCGGGCAACCTTGGAGACTTCAAAAGCAAACAACTGCAACGAGTCCACCATTTTATTGATGGTGTTTTTCAATTGTAAAATTTCACCTTGAGCATGCACATCAATCTTTTGAGACAAGTCTCCATGGGCCACCGCAGTCGTCACAGTGGCGATGGATCTCACTTGGTTAGTTAAATTAGTTGCCATTAAATTGACGTTTTCAGTGACCGCTTTCCAAGCGCCTTCAACATCTTGAACATTGGCCTGACCTCCTAGAATACCTAAAGTTCCGACTTCTCTTGATAAAGTTGTCACCTCAAGAGCAAAGTTCTGTAATCGGTCCACCATTTGATTAATGGTCAATTTCAAATTCAAGATTTCACCTTTACAATCAGCCGTGACCTTTTTAGACAAATCACCTTTGGCAACAGCAGTAGTAACATTTGCAATATTTCTGACTTGGGTTGTCAAGTTAAGAGCCATGGCATTTACGTTGTCCGTCAATTCTTTCCAGATACCTTCCACATTTTCGATGAGCGCCTGACCACCCAAAATACCCAAAACACCGACATCACGAGCGACTTTTGATACTTCAAATGCAAAAGTTCTCAATTGGTCCACCATTGTATTGATGGTCATTTGTAACTGGAGAATTTCTCCCTGAGCATGGACATTAATCTTTCTGGACAAGTCACCTCTGGCGACTGCACGGGTCACATCGGCGATTTCTCTGACCTGGTTGGTCAAATTGAGGGCCATAATATTGACATTGTCTGTCAAAGATCTCCAAATACCGACCGAGCCTTCGTTCTTGGCCTGGCCACCTAGTTCACCGTTGGCAACTTCGGTGGCCACCTTTGTGACCTCATTGGCAAATGCTTGTAATTGATCCATCATGGTGTTGATGGTTATCTTGACCTTTAAGATTTCTGGGTCGGATTCGACGGTGTGGATTTCAACTTTTTTGGACAAGTCACCCATGGCGACGGAGATGACAACGGTTCCGATTTCGCTCAACGCCTGTTTAAACGCTTTGTTGGCGGTTTTTGAGGTTTCGAGTTCTTCTGCAACATCGTTGATAACCAGTTCTTGTTTGTGGATGTGGGATAGGATCAGGTTTCGTATCAATTCATGTTTTTCGTGGAACAAGTCTGGATCTTCGAGGATCTTCAATAATTCTGAGGTGTCCATTGTCTCGGTAACTGGAGTAGTTGAACCGAGTTTCTGTTTTTTAACAGCCGGTTGAATTTTGACTGGATGAAACACGAACTAAACTACCCTTCTGCGTGTGAACGAGAAGACTAGGAAACAACTACCAATGGATAAGGGAGTAAGTAAAGACAAGCAAAGCAAGCAGTATGATGTTTGCCAAAGTAAACCGTAGCAGCCACAAGATACTAAAAATAAGCTAATTATAGTTTTGCGGGTAACGGAATCTGTTTTCTTGCGGATAGGTAAGGACTCCTTTTTCTTTCTTATTGGTTGTAGTAAAGAAGTGTTTTGATGTGTGTATGACCAGGGGAAATAGATAATTATTAAATAGAAACAATGCGTCAAAAAAAAAGAAAAATAAATAATTATCGGAAAACTTTTTGTTGTTGTGGTTTTAGGGGTTCATAAATTTTTTTTCTACAAAATATGTGTATGTGGCAGGTATGCCAAGTAAGTCGCTCGCTAGTACGCCAGGATGCTACGCCTCTATTGCATTCCACTGCTCTGACTGGTGCATTTAGCAATATCTAATACCGGATCCTAAACAATGAATTTTTAAAATTTTCATCAGTAGTGTCCTGCCCTGTGCTGCCATTCCACAAAAAGACAAGAAGAAAAAAAACACCTCTACCCCAAACCGCAATGGCTATTTTTGTCACTCCACCTACCTATCCTCAAGCTACAAAAGGATTAAAGTACGTAGTCGGTTCTGCTTTAGGGAATAAAAGGTGTCGTGTTTTTCATGCTTTTTTGGACGAGGAATGACGTGGGGATTACAGCGGGGCTTGCTGTCACATAGTCGTTAATTTCAACGTGTTATTAGGTAGATAGGATCCCCGGTATACATATTTTTTTTGGTTTGTATTTTTGTGACGTCACATTGTAACCCCAATTGACTATTCCTTCAGTTCCTTGCTTTGCACACTATGGTTCGTTTCGTTCCATGTTTCCTGAGCTGGAGATAATTCTATCCTTTTTTAGGAATCCAATCAATGCCCTCCCCACACAGTAAACTTTCACTCCTTGACAGCAACTCAACTCGATATCAGGCACCGTTATGCACCTCGGTTCTTTTTTTTCTCTAGTTGCTTTTTTTCGTTTAGTCGGCTTTTTCTCATGGCTCCTGCCACAGGAATCTTCTAGCTGCACTTTAATTTATTATTCTCGCGTAAAAGGGTGCGAAATGTTTAGTGCTAATTTTAAGACATCCTGCGTAAACCCATTCATTTGTTACCGTAAAGTCCGATTGTGGTACACAATTAACGTGTCGCCATAAACTCTTGTTGATCTTGCTTTGCAGGGTGGTATCTCAGTTAAAGAACTATCTACTGGTGTGTGTATTTTTTTTTTTGGTATATATTGACTCTTTCTACCTTGTTTCACAGTTCCTTATACAAGTGTTTCAGACTCCCAAGAATGAGATCTCGTGCTCGAGAATAATCCATCTATTTTCAGTTTAGTCTTTCATTAGCAAAGTCACACGCAACCACCCTTTAGATCCACCCCTTACAAATGATAAACAGGTCTTATTATTTTCTTTTTTGTCCGCCACAACCCAAAATGGTAATTGACCCTCTTTTGTAGGCTCAAAGCAATGACCAACATGTGTATGTTTTTATCAATATTAATTCAAATTATTTTTTTATAAACTTATTAGTTGCAAATCTTCTTCTTATTCTTTATTATTAGTATGACTCATGGTTCTCTCACTACATTTAATAGGTCATCCTGTGCTCATTGAAACCGTCAGCAATGGTTAATATTCCGAAAACAAGAAATACTTTCTGTAAGGGTAAAGATTGTAGAAAACACACTCTACATAAGGTTACCCAGTACAAAGCTGGTCAAAAATCGGAACACGTCCAGGGCCAAAGAAGATACAATAGAAAGCAATCTGGTTACGGTGGACAGACAAAGCAAGTTTTCCATAAAAAGGCAAAAACAACTAAGAAGGTTGTCTTGAAGTTGGAATGTACAGTCTGCAAAACGGTTTCACAGTTGCCATTAAAAAGAACCAAGCATTTTGAGTTAGGTGGAAACAAGAAACAAAAGGGTGAAGCGCTATCCTTTTAATTGGACTTGAGTACTTTTTCCTTTTTTAATTACTTGTATTTGGTTAACTATAGTTTTTTATTCATTTAAATAGTTAAAATGGATTTTTTCTAAATTTTCATCGTAAGATGGTTTGGTTTCTGAAAAAGTGGGTTTTGCTACTTCAAGAAGCTGGATTTATCGGCCATTGCTACTAGTTACGTAAAGGGTATTATGGTTTCCTCTTCGATGAATTAATTATTAAAATGAGTCACTAGAGTCAATACTCCACTTTTACCAATTTAACTTTGTGTTACCCAATCGTCAAATTGCAATGAATAGTTTTTTTACACTAACGTGGTCTGCTGATAAGGCTATTTCCAAACATTATTTCCCGATTGAGACCGCGTTGCTCGAATTGTCTAAATCTGACAATAATTACGGTGCTTGCGGGGTAGTTTAAAAAAATCGACACTTGTATCACGAAGTAGAAAAGGTGGCTGAAAAATTTTACCTGTTCGCAATGTACTATATAATCCTATATCTCACTCCTGAAATACAACAGTGTTGGTATCTATGCTTGTTCAACTTAGTTACTTTTGATACCTAACTAATCACAAGTTGGGCGTGTGGTCTAGTGGTATGATTCTCGCTTTGGGTTAGTAATTTCTAAAGAAGTTATCAACAAATATGCGAGAGGCCCTGGGTTCAATTCCCAGTATGCCCCAATTCTTTTTTTATAATTTTTTTGCGTGAATACGAAGAAAAATTTTGGCTTATCTCTTGCTTGTGTGCAGTAATCCACCGCCTTTTATGGATTTTGTTGGTGGCGTCTAAAAAAAAGAATATCGGTGTATGCACTACTTTTTTAATACTCAAGAATAATCGTTCATCAGAGGACACCGTATTGAAGAAGCTTGTGACTAGGTGGTGATAGTACTTAAAATCTTCGGTATTTACAGGTAAAACCACAGTTCAGTCAGTTTGCAGCCTTATCCTGGAACTTTTGTTGCCAGGTATTTCGATTCAACATATGCATAGTTTTTAAAGCAAAGGATTGGTGAAATTAATTACTATTCAAAGATCAGATTGATATATCCATTCTACACAATAAGTTATAATGTCTTCATTTTCCAAGGATCAAGAGACAATAGTCTTGAAGATCTTATCCTATAAACCTCACCAATACTATGAGATTCTTTCAGTGGAAAGGTCATCGGATGAAGTGATCATCAAGAAATCATACAGAAAGTTAGCTATAAAGTTACATCCAGACAAGAATCCACATCCCAGAGCCGCAGAAGCATTCAAATATGTAAATAAAGCATGGGGTGTGTTGAGTGATCCGTCCAAGAAAAGAATATATGATCAAACAGGTAGCGATCCTGATTCCAGATTTGGTGGTGGGAATACTGGTGAAACCAACCCCTTTGCACAAGCTACAGGCGGTCACCCTGGTGCTACTTTCCAAGGTTTCCAAGGAGGCAATATGTTTGATGACGATTTATTCAATCTTTTCTTTGGTGGTGCAAACCGTGGTCCTACGTTCACTTTTGGAGGTAATGGTTTTAGCTTCCAGTCATTTGGTGGAGATCCATACGTGAGACAACGTTTCCAACCGAGACATCAGAACACCAGTCACCAGCAGAGGCAACAACAACAACAAAGACAAGAAGATACTAGCATTTTTGATATGATTAAACAGTTTTTACCAATTTTGATGTTCTTGTTGGTGCCACTACTATCCAGCTTGTTTTCTGAGTCTTCGTCGGTTCCAGATTACTCCTTCACCAAAGATAGGACGTTCAACATGAAGCGTCTGACCCCAAAATACAATATTCCTTATTATGTTTCCGAAGGGTTCGTTAACAAGAAACAGTTAAGTAAGAAACAATTACGGAGCTTTGATCACAAGGTGGAAAACTTATATGTTCAAGATAAGAGATCGAAGTGTTCTCGTGAACAAATTGTCAAAAATGAGATGATGGAAGATGCACAGGGATGGTTCTCCACTGATTATGAGAAATTGAAGCAGGCAGAATCGATGCCCATGCCCAATTGTCAGGAATTAAGAAAAATGAATTTAATTTAATGGTGTCCCCATTACATTGTTTTTCTCCTGTGGTGAGTTCTAGCCTCTACATACTGCATACCATGAACAATAATTGAAAGGGGGGAGCAAATTTTGTTGGTTGTTAAGACGATTTATCAGAAGTTGAGGGGACTTATTTCTTATCGTAATCAAACTTTGTGTATCAGACCCGATAACTCCATTATCAATTCCTAACTACTATAGTACTCTTCCAACTTCTGAATATGTTGATCTAAAATTCGATATTGAGATGACAATAAAGATGTAGTCTTGACCACGAGCATAAAATAATGACACAATGAGATCACTTTTCATCAAAGGGTGATCTCACTCCTCGTGGTTTCTGAATATTACCATCAAGTCGAAAGTACTATATATACATTTTCTTTGTTTTTGATTTTGTTAAGCAGTTGCTAGCAACCACTGATATCTCCTTCCTAGACTAAGTGTATAAATACCTCCATTTGTCTTCTTTTGGTAAATTCACACAATTATAATTTATACATTTATAAATTAAACTACTCCTCAAAATGTCTTGCTCCAACTGTTCCAAATCTAAATGTGCTGCTTGTGCTACATGCAAAGCTTGCAAGGGTGAAGCACCCTCCGCTAAATGTATTTGCCACAAGTGAAGATAATAAACTAGATTGTTGTGCCTTCTCGACCGGTGTTTGATTTCAACTATATGTAACAATTTCACGGATATTACAAAATTTCAAAAAAAAGACAATAAATGAACCAAAAGCTTCAAAAAAAAAAACACTATATAATTACGATTGAAATATGAAAACTTTATTTACTTTATAGCAATACGGTTTAATGAACGCTTACAATTAGATCTTAACCATCATTGGATCATTATTGAGAAATTCTGATATATAATTTAAATGTTTTTTAAATATTGCGGTTGTGATGTGATATAATGTAGAATTATGAACAAGATATCTACTCATCAAAACCTTATAACAAGATCCGTGATAGTTTAGTGGCTAGAATTACCGCTTGTCGCGTGGTAGACCGGGGTTCAATTCCCCGTCGCGGAGTTTTTTTTGAAGTTCTCTTTTTTGTATATACAGGAACCCATCACCTTTATAGATGATGGAGTATTTCACTACTCTTAAAAGATTTCATATATAGATATACCCAATGTCTTCCCAGCAACAGGATTTGATACTTTTTAAAAATAATAGAGTGATACCCGAAGCCTTATTACAAAGTACCAATAGCTATTTATCAGTTATTGCACATTCCCAAGGTACATCTCCCACTTGGTTAATCAATTCTCTCATTGAAAATGCATTAGTTGGAACTGCAAATATGGTTAACAATGAATTAACCAGAAAGATCCCGAATAGATCTGATGTCATATGTATATCGTTTTTGCAGAACGAGGAGTTTTATATCAGAAACTGCAAGAAAAACGGGTTAGATCTCTCTACTACAAAAGGGTTTACCTTTATCGATTGTTTTACTGATTTGTTCTCCAAACATATCAAGACTCCCATGAATGCATCAAAGGAAGTGGATACGTTATTTCAAAGTATCATGAAGAAGATCTCAGCCATCAGGAGCACCAAAAGATGCATTATAATCGAAGCTCCAGAATTGTTATTACTCTCCACGAATATATCTAGTGATGAGCTTTGTTTCAACTTGGTCAAGTTGAATCGGTTGGCTAGACAAATGTTTGTGGTAAGTTCCAATGATAGTCCAAATTTTGTTGACATGGAAGCATCCAATCCTAACGATCCCACATTTAAGATTACTGATTACTTAACCAAATTGTATCACAGATCCCAATTGAATATGAGCTTGAACCCATTATCTACTGGGAGAGCAAATGATATCACAGGATGCTTAATAATTGCACAAGGAGCAATTCCATACAACGAGCTGGATTTGGCGGTTCACTCAAGAGAGTATATTTACAACATTACCAAAGATTCCAATATCAAATTATTCTTTAGATAAATACTCTAGTCCTTTTTCCTCTGTATATTATACAAGTCATCTAATGCAAATTCAATTGCACAACGTGTCCATAATAAGGGGAAAAGCGGCCAGACCGAACGCTCGCCAACCAATACCCAGTACGGAATGTTTTCCATTGTCTTGTGTACATCAAAAACCCGACTGAAATCCCTAACCAAATATCTCAATTCAGGAACAATGGTTATTTCTCTGCTATTAGTTAATGGTTGCATGGATGAGGGCTTCTCGTCAATGAAAAGTCGTTTCATGAAGTCCGCTAATATACCAAGCTTATTCATCACTACCAAGCGATGCTGGATCTCCATCCCAACCAAGTTCTTCAATAATTTCATCAAGTTGAAACTGTTATCTTTAGCATAAACTTCGGCATCCGAAGGAAATGATTTCTTTCTACCAATCAAAGTGGTATCAGCCCCATCTGAGCTAGTCATAGGCTTACCCTTTTCGTTGTATCTTACGTTTCCGTATGAATGGTAATGTTTCAAATCATTGCTGATAAGAGGGGCCAAGTATGGTCTCGCAAGACTTATAACAAAGTGATTCACGTTAAACAATTCTGTTAATCTTGTGTAAGGTGAATTTTCGTTCAATTGAGTATGGTGGATGTAATCAACAGGTTCTCCCAGCTTATCATCTCTCTTTCGAAGATTGGACTTGAAGTACTGTTGCAGATAACTAACATCCTGAGGTTTCAAGAAAGATACCTGTATTCCAGGGGCTTTGGGAACAATATTATTATTGAAATCTTTCACATACAATTGAACATCATCTGAAAGGACACCAGTTCCAATGGAGGCATAAATTGCAGTCCAAATAATCACATTGGGGGTTGTGATATAGTTTAGTAATGAAGGTATTGATTGGTTGGTTGGATGTACCACGATATTCAAAATCTTCTCTGTCTTCAAGTATGCTTCTTCAAATGTGAGATCACCGATGGTATCACGTACAAACTTCAAAAAGATCAAGGCGTCCTCGGAGTATCCTTTCTTAACAACATTTTCAATGATGTTTCCGTATCTTTCGTCAACCTCATGATTCAATATGTCAATATCCTTCATAACGTCGGCGATAGATACTAAAATCGGTACCAATTCTTCATCGTTCAACGTACAAACCAAGGATGCAACTGCTGCACCAACAGCACTCCCACCGATGATACGTGGAAGCAAACCTTTGAAGAATAGTGCTTTGACAACTCCAAGATGACACAAGCCAAACAAAGAACCACCTTGAAGTAATAGGGCTGTAGAGCCAAAAGATTGTCTGGCATCATGGAAAAAGTCAAGTTTTAGCTGCTTACTGTTCATAATGAATTCATCATTGTCCTTTTCATTAGGATATCTGATGGACTCGTTAAGATATTCAAGACAGTTTAAAACTTCGTCAACATACTCCTCAATCTTAAATTTGGTGCCCATGTATGATTTGATGAAGAGTCTCTTTTGAGAGATCCCTCCAAAATTACGTAGCAACCCTGAACGGAGTAATGACATGATTACCTGGGAGTTTTGGCTCAACCTTGCTTGTCGCAAGAGTTTGACACGTCCATCGATCAATACATAATCATAGTGTTTTGAAATAAAGTTCTGTCGCCACAAATCCATATTCGTAAGTTTATCTATTTCAGCCACGGTCTCATTCCATTCCTTGTAGCTCGATACATTCTTCAAGTTATTGACGTATTCCTTAAGCGGATCTTTTCTATGGTATAACCCGTAGAGCCGGTTGACCCAAAAAAAACTGATGTCGTTGATAAATTCAATGATCACCCACACAAAACCAGGAATATTGTTCACAAGCAAAGCTAACACCGGTAGCAATACTTTTTCCATTCTCTGTTTTAAGGTATTCATTCTTTTAAAAACCTGCTAACATTTAACGTGATTAGAATCAGGAAACCCTCCCCACACTTTTTTCCACATGATTTAATTGTTATTTTCCGGCATACAACTCAATTGTATAAAAAGAGCTTATCAAAGCCTTCCCCAATCTACAATGGAGATAATAACCGAAACTAAAAAAAAAAAACGCTACATCTCTAAATAAGGTATTATTCGCCCCCTGCTGACTTCATCAACCTCTTACCCTTGCTCAAAAACCGTTTCCCAAAACTAGAAGCATGTAATCCTGAAGTTTCCACCTTATCTTTCACACTCGATACTCTACTACGGAGCGAAGCATGTCTGGTAATATCACTATGGGCTGCATTTTGGTACGCCTCAGAGGCAATTCGACCAATATGGATGTTGGAAGCACTTTCCGATTGTTTCAATGTTTCATTCAACCAGTTTTGCAATCCTGTATTGTACGCTGCTTCTTTAATAAGTGCATCTCGAAGAAGCAGAATCCGATCTATTGATTGAGATGTAGCCACGATTTTCTTCCAATCAAAAACTGGATATGATGCCGGAGTAAAGTTCTTCGACAGACTACCAAGTGTAGTGACTTCAGTACCAATTGTAGATGCACTGACCTTTCTCTTGGATGAACCTTCTGCCATCAGAACCGAGCTTTCGGAAGCTACCCGTGTCCCTGGCTCTGATCCCAATTCTTTCTTATCTTCTGGAAGCTGAAGTAAACTGGAGTACCTTTGGTTAGTACGGGGATTAGAATCTTTTGATACGGATGGTGTCAATTTCTCTTCCTTGAATAAAGGCTTGGTGTAATCATGATCTTGTAACATCGAATCCACATTCGTCATGTTGGAAGTCGATCTTTGTAAGCCTTCATTAGTGTCCTCATCATCAGGATCCTCGTCAATACTAGGCAAAGCTGCATCAATCGTTTCAGGAATAGAAATAGAACTTGAGTTTGAAACAACACTGGAGCCAAGACCAGAAGCAGTTCTAACTTTTGTAAATTTGCTGTAATTATTGATTTCTTCGTTTCCATCGGGGTCAAAACTGAAATGGGATTCATTATCATTGTCACTGATAAACTGATCACGGTAGTTATTCGTGTTAGGTTTCCAGCTTCCCATGCTGAATGTGTTGGTACTCATGGTTGATTCCCTTCTTGAAGGAATTGAATTTGAACGTTCCGGCTCTTCAGTTAGATAAGATTCTTCAGGTACACTGGCAGTAGAATCCACAGATAATTTCCCAGTAGAAAGTGATCCAGAAGATGCAACAGGTTGTAAGTCAAGATCAGAAGGTTTCACATAGTTCAGATCTTCAGCTTTAGGCTCAAATCGCACTTCTTCAACATCAGTATTCACACTTTTCATACTTTTCGATCCACTTTCTTCAGTATCCATATAGTCACTTACAGCATCTACTATATTCGAGTAGTCAACTGAAACCAAATCACGTCTGTTAACAGGAGGTGGCTTTCTGATAGATGGTTTGTGGCCACTCAACTCACTGATATATTTTTCATGAACTTTCTGATCATCACCTGTAGCCAATGGGGCAATTGGTGTGACTGGAGTATAAACTTCATCATCTTCACCACCCCCCTGCAATGACGTGTCAATGAGAGATGAGTATTGCTGATAATCAATAGTGCCATCTTCAAATTCTCCAAGAGAAATATCTTGGATAGAATCAAGCTTGGGTAAAACATAGCTTGATTCCGATGATTCGGGAATTGGGGCTTCGTCATCTCCCAAGGAAGCGTTCTGTAGATCACTAATAAGCGAATCTAATGCCAAAGTCTGGGCAGATCTCCTGGTTGGTTGTTCTGGAGCCTGTTGAACATCACCTGCAGACTCTACTTGTTCAGGTTCAGCTTGGTCTTCATCATTGCTGCTGTGATTACTGTGATATCCCCAATCATCATCATCATCATCATCATCATCTGAATCATCATAGTTGTTTGCAGACGGGTCTCTGTTGTCAATGGACAATACTAATGGGGCTGGAATACTACTACTGGGTTCCAGTAAAGTAGTAGCTGGTTCATGGAGTGGTGGATCAATCGGGTTAGAACCGGAAAATTCCCTGTCAGTTTCAGGATCTGATGCATCTGCAACCTCTGATAAATTGCGTTCCTGTATTCCCTCAAGAGCATGACTTCCAGAGATACTTGATGAATGATTGAAGGTTGCTAAATTCAAATGGATTGGTTCATTTTGAATCGAATCAGCGTCCGACTGGAAACTTCTATCAGACTGCGGAGTTTCTGGAGTCGTAACAAACTTATCATTAAAGGTAGGAGTTGGAGGAGCCAAATCTTCTAAGTTAGGATGAATAGTGGCAGTTTGAGTGGGAACGAGTTGCGGTTTTTGTTCGTCATAAGACATATCTTCGTCATCGTCATCATCTTCGTCATCTTCATCATCATCATTTCTATTTTTGAGCTTATCAATTGACAAAACCAATGTGCTTGAAGTAGTAACTGGTTCAGGTTGAGATGACGTATTATGTTCTTCAAGGGTAGTAAGTTGGCTGTGTTTCTGAGTCGTGTCTTTTGAAGGTAACTCGAAGCGTTCAGGTATGATCTTGGTTTTCGTCGCATCTACCGTGTAGAGTTCATCGTATTCGTCATCCCATTCGTCGCCATATGTTGGAACAGAGGCGTTCACCCACCGAGCAGAGTTGTGCCTTCCAAACTTGTCAGCCATTACGTGTCTATGCTGTATAGGTTGATATTTCGTCACGCACAAAATCAGACTGCGACACGATCAAAATAATTTTAGACATGCGCGACACTACTCCTGGGTTAATGTGCTAATGCTAAATTCCTGCTTCGAACAGTCCCTTAAAATATGAAACTATCATCGACAAATTTGTTTTTAGTGATGCTGGAAGTTGCCTATATCGTTTATTTTTGAATCAGTGGTTAACAGAAATATAGAAAGATTATTGCATTTTAATTCATTCTTGAAAAGCGTTTTCTTGAAAATTGGGGATAAAACTGTTTTTCAAAGTTAACTAGAAATAAAGTATATTTATAGTCTCCATTGTTCAATATATATACAAAAAGAGAAAATGAACGAAAACTGCACACCTTAGCTTTGCAGTTGCAAAGTCCGTTCTTTAGAATGGTAACTCAAAATATGAATGAGATTAAACCAAATAAACGGACTTAACCCATACATGACTGTTAAAATTTCCAGAAAAATAAATAATGTAGGTCTTCTAATAAAATGAAAGGTGCTTCCAACCAGAGTTTTGACGAGGCATTTCCCAGTGTTCTGAATATTATGTTGCTATTTAAAATATAGATCAAGCAGTTATAGTTAGACCTGCAAGACTACCAAAAAGCACCATAATAATCTTACAATTGTGATATATTATGGCAATATAAAACAAAAATGAAAATGTATTATTATGTATCAACAGTTTTTTCAGTTCAACAAAACTCACCTTCATCATAATTCATTACCTCCTCATATAATTGGGTTCATTTCAATCTTTTGAAATAAATTTTCACACACCAGACCTTTCCAACAGATACGCAGCTTCTTTGTTGACAGAAACCGTTTACAAAGAGTCTTCTACATAAATTAATCATAAATGTTACTATAATAAAGTGTAGAGTAATTTTTAAGGTATCATAAGTAGATGATCTTTTCAAAATTCAAGCAATTAAATAGTATTAAAACCTGTAGTTAAATAATAAATTATTGCACATTTCCAAATACATTGGCAATAATACGCTTGTCTGATTCGGTTAACCGGCCGAAAATTAATTGGTACTTCTCGGATTCTGGAGCCAAGGACTGAACGAAGTCCTTAAAGATCTTGAATACATCCACATTATCCAAAGGTGTAGTTGCCAATGGATCCTCGACGATTTGCTCATCCTCTTCCTCAAAAAAGCCAGCACCCTTTAACTTGAGACCTTGTTGATCCAAAAAGTTCAAGTACTCAGCAGTGGTGGTAGTGTTTTCCTCATCATGTTGTTGCTGTGCCGCGGCCTCTGCGTCGTTAAGAATCTCCTCCAAATCATCAGTACTGGCATGTTCCCATTCATTCTTTCCATACTGGTAATTGTCAGTAAATTCAAGTTCATTGAAGTTCTTGCGCTTAATCTCCAAGTTTTCAATAGAAGTGGACAACTCCTTCAACAAAAGTGGGAACTTGTTACCAAACAGTTCCACAAGCGAGGGGCCCAAACTGTCAATAATCGAGTCATTTGATAATATACTAATTATCCCCAAAATGGATAATTTCAAATCAAAAACTCTCTTCAACTTAGGAACTAAAATGAACCATCTATCAAAAAATGGTATCAATTGTTGGTTTTCTTGTAAGATGTGTAAAGTAGCATTGGGATCGTAAATCAACGAAGCCACAATAACATTGCTAATATTTACATCACAAGAATTATTTTGAACATGGTGTTGATCCTTGTGAATGGCAGCTGCTATCTTTAACTCAGTTTGAACAATCTGAGGAATATAGTTGACGGAGTTATGTTGTAAACACAACACAAATGTTTGTGCTAACATACAACCATAAATAAGATCAGTTGATCCAATCTGGTAATCATCGCCTTCGGCAATTATAGTAAAAATCTTGAAGAAACCTTCAACCAACTGTGGCTTTTCTGCAAGGTCTTTTTGACCAAAGGTCAAGAAGTTTTGCAAACACTGAATCAATTCTTCAAGGTAAGTCAACGCAATACCACTATCAAAGGATTCACATAATAACTCAAAGTTTTTCCACATTACTGGACTAACACTTCTCAATAAGAAAGTAGAATTTTCCATTAATTCACCAATTTCACCGAGAAAATCGTCGAGCTTATTGATCAAAACAAACTGAATGACTGGAGAGAATACTTCCTCCAATCTAATGCATACTTCTCTTGAGTTTTCAAATGACAATAGGACTGTGATCATAGTGTTGATCAAACCAATGGCAGCAATTACCTTGTCACCTTGATCAGTGTAGTTACCATCAAAGTCATCAATATCAAGGTTCGAAGCTTCCTTGATTTCGACAGCTAATTTCATAAATTGATGAACCAACTTAGTCATTAAGTCCACACCGAATGGCTGTAATTGTTCTGAGAAGTTTTCAACACATTCTTGCATCACCATTGATATGGCATCATTTTCAATCTCATTTGACAATTCCAAGAGTTTGGACATGGTGGGTAAGATAATTCCAGAAAGAATCTCTTTGAAAGTAGGATCTGGAATATACGATTGAATTGCCAACGCTGATTGGAAGCTAACTGGTAAACTAATTTCATTCCCTGATTGGTCGTTGAAGTTGACAAAGATGCCCTGAAAAACAAGTGCTTTACTGCTTTCATTCTTAAGCTGGTAGTCAGCATAGTGTGACGTGACTTCCAAAGTTCTTGCTCGCAAAAACTCAAACTTGGAGTTGAGGTTAGGATAAACCAATGTGGTCAAGAATTGTTCAAGCTGCTCCGAGTAATCAGATTTGTAGCCAATAATGTAACTAGAAAGGCTCCCCAACATTCTCAATATGGCTTCCTTCTTCTTTGCTGTTTCCAAGTCTTCTGGTTGTTGCAGCAAAGAAGATAGCTGACTGGTGATGAAGGTGACAACAGAGTTTAAAGTTGTCTTTTTTCTCTTTTCAACCAAGGTTACCAACAAACCCAAAGCAGCCACATCAGGGTTGTCATATGCCTCGCTAATTTCAAACTTAAGCTGGATATATTCATGGGGATCATCGTCAAATATCTCCAAAGTGTAGTCACTAGGTATCAATAATGGAAAAATCAAGTGGGAAACCAAATTTTCGTAGAATGGTTTAAGAAGAGCCCAAGTAGTCTTCTCAACTACACAATGACTGAAAAATTCCAATAAGTAGTAGAAGCACGTATGACTCAACCATCTCTTTCCATTACACCATTGTTCAACAATCTGGAGGAAATTGTTAAGCAAATGAGGAATGAAGTCATTCAAGAACATTCCATAAAACTCACCGTAGTTATACTTTTTGCCGAGACCCTTTGGAGAGTATCTGGTGAAAATTCTGTACAAATTGGCTACTGCCCATTTGTAACACTTGGATATTTGAAGAAAACATTTCTCTTGCTCAGTTAAAGTAGAAGCGATCACGTAATGTGGAGGGGGCATGTTAATGATAGAGGCATGGAATTCACCCCATTTAAATAAGGCTTCACGAGTTTGCAATGGTTCAGGCAAGTCATAATAGGTGACAAATTTGTACACCTTAAGAATCAATTTGAGAACCTCAGCAGATTGTTCGGTAATGTTCTGGGCGTTTGCGACGATAGAGGTACCGATTTCCAATAAGAAAGGAAAAGCGGAGTTTATGATTGGGTTCAACTCGTTGTTACGGTCCTTGTTTTCCATCCATCTGAACTTTCTCGCGATGTCCGATAAGCATAATAAACCAGTGTACAAGTGCGAATAGTCTTCATCCTTCACATCACCAGTAGGAACATGTTGTATGAGCTCCCCAGTGGTCTCCAATAAGCGGTCCCATTTTGAGAAGTCATTGTAGATCAAAAGACGTAACACCGGAAGCAATTGCTGTTTCGTGTTATAGTCACTGTTGATTATCACAGGTAAAAGACGCTCTTTGATAATAGTTCTTTCCTGTTCACCAATCTTCAGTGAGTTCTGTCGCCAGTGTTTGATCACTCTGTTCTTGAAAAACACAGCTGCTGCAATTTTGACAGTACCCACACTCGAATCATTGAGAGAAATGACGTCGAGGCATCCCGCCAAAAATCCAGGAACACTGCTCGATTCTTTGAGCTTTAATTCTCCCTGATGACGAGTTTCCTGGTCTGCTTCAAGCGTTGCCCTGAAGTATCCTAACAACACGCTGGTATCCATTTTGCTAGTACCGTACTGGTCAAGGTATATATATGCTTCGGACTCTAGTGGTTGTAATGGCACCCATTTTTTTTTCGCTTGTTGTCTGTGCCGGACACAGCAACCACGTACATTTTGCAGAGATGGTTATAATAAACGACAAACAAGGATGCCACTTACTACATGCATCACTACAGAACTATATCACATACTTTAACGTTGTTTGAAGCAGCATCTAACTAAATAGCCAAGAATCAATGCGTATATTCAAAAAAAAAATTACAAAAAAAAATGCGCAAACGGGGAATCGAACCCCGGGCCTAGCAGTGGGAACGCTAGATTTTACCACTAAACTATTTGCGCCCTCTATTGTCGCAATATTGACAAACAGCCCTTAAAAAAGACTTTGTTTATCATCAACATCTACGCAAATCGACATATAACCGTTTCTTTTCACCAGGTTGCACTGAAAACAAGGTTTAAAAATTAGGAATGTGGGTATAAGACCACTTCAAATCAAACTCTTCTTTTCGTCAAAAGAAGTTAATTTTAATATTTTAACGAGGTTAAAAAGTACCCCTAAAAGTAGCGGATTAAGTATTACACGATATTATCGTCTACTAACTGCATAAACACCAGATTTATTTTTCTTTTCATCATATAGGGATTTCTCTGTTTACAACTTCCTGACTTAACCGTTGTATGACCGTAGAAATATTGTGATTAACTTCAAAAGGAATTGTATTCCAGATTTTTCTGTTATTCAAAAATTCAAATAAGTTTCTTATATTTACTTAGGCATGATTTATTAGACCCCAAATGATTCGATATTTTCGTTAACAAAAATTTCAGAAACGATGATGCATGACTAATGAGGAAAAACATCATAACCGCAATAATGAGAGTTAATTTACATTATGAACCCTGTGTATAAAATAAGTGATATTTAATATTTACAGCCACGTATCATCAAATAACGCCTTTATGGCCAAGTTGGTAAGGCACCTCACTAGTAATGAGGAGATCGTCAGTTCGAATCTGGCTGAAGGCACTGTTTTTTGGATATTCTTTTTGGCATGTAATTGCCTCAATCTGTCCATACACAATGATGTGCGCCAAGTTGCCTTTGATCGCTTCTGACATTTTACTTAATTGAGAGTTTTGAGCATGTGCTTCTAGAGAGTATTTTCCGACTCCTCCAGGAAAAAATAAGGGCTGCGTCCGCTGGATCCAGTGGGGTGCTCATATCCCAACAAATAACAATCAATAGCAAGTGTCATGAGGGACAGTCATGTATAGTAGGGCTACTTGGGCAAATTGAGGTAAGCTTTTTTTGCGACAGCAATAACAACAGAAAAAAAGCGCAATAGAGTAATTTTTACTATATAGGAACATATTCTCAAATATCGAAATAATTAGCTGCTATTGACAATGGATATTGAGGAGCCCAAGTACAAAGCCTCAAATGTATTCGGCTCTTCTAGCGTGATTGTAGCTGATTACATTAATCGAAAGGCAAAACTGCCCCACTCATACGCGTCTCAACATTGCATGTGGCTAAATTTTCGTCTATAACTCTAAAAAAAGTTGACAATAGTGAGATCTTCAGGTGTCTCAGTGGGTGCATAAACTTGAATAGTGTTTCAAAATCACAAGCCTATTGTTGACTTTAATTTCTTTGTGACGTAGACACACCATGCAATTGGCGATGTCCATTCCGGATCGAGTATTAATGTTACCTGAATGTAATCTGTCGATGAGAGGTGCCATGGAATGATGATCTGAACCTGGTTGCATCTATTCGCGAGCATGTAATACTTGTATCTCGCATACCGAGCGTAAAGCGGATATTTTTTTGCGCATATGAATCTTGCAGGGCTCTTGGGGGTTGACGGACGTCTAATCCAGACTTCTAATCCCGTACGCCTCAAGTCAGAAAAAATAATCCTTACAAGACTTCGTTTATTGTTCAATATATTACTCTTCTGGATATACGGTATACATAGTTTTTTACTCAATACTTAGCAGACACTTTGTCGAGCAAGACCCTAATTTTTTTTTTTGATTTTTCTCGGGTATTTATTTTTTAGAAAAAACATTACACGAAGTGCACCAAAAATAATTCTTTTACATTCCGTATTACTCCTCCAATAAGATGATTCTAGGTAATGTGTTCTGATTCAAATTTAAGCTTAGATCAGCTTGAAAAAAGTCATACTACCTGTTGAGATTGCTTGATAGTAGGCCTGATTCACAAAAAAAAGACAATATTGATATTTCATTAATTTATTTAATGGTCTATTCAAAAATACACGCACTCAATTTACCTGTTATAGACCAATAAAGTAAAATTACATACACAACAATCATAGGACAAACTTGCTACAAAAATTCACGTTGCTTAAGAACAATAGAAACTTTTTTTATTAATTGATCTCAGTGCCTGTGTCACAAGAATAAACTTCTCTTGTGTTCCTGAGGATAATTCGTTACATAAAAAAATATTATTTTATTTTTAAACCCATAGTCCTCATATCCGAAGTGTAAAATTGCAACTCATGAAAACCAATCGTTCACCAAATTCCGACTTGCTATATAAGCAGGTTGATTTGTCGTTAATTTTAGAACTTCTTCACTGCTATCAACAGTACACTTACAGTCACTCGCTTTTTATCACCTAAGTCACTCGTTATGATATTTTCCAAATCGAAGACTGCTGCTATTGCAATGGTTTTGTCAACCATGATTTCGGGATCGGAAGGTTTCCTTTTTGATTTCCTGGAATACTTTGACTTTTCTGCAAGCTTCAACCTCCCATCCTTATTTGGATGTAACCCATCGGGATCCATCTTTCAAATTGGTGTTAACACTGACTTGAACCTCGATATTGATCTTAAGAAACTCAAGAGAGAATTCGAATTGCTCTCTGAAGATGAAGATGTAGACTTTGCAACAAGAGGTCTCATCTTCCCAAAGGCCGCATTAACGGTTTCTGATGTTGCTTGGGTTGATGCTAACTTATTCAAGGTTACTTTGAACTTTGACACAGCAGCAGCAGTTCAATTAAATACTTTATTCGGTGCCGCAGGTAATGCCGCTGTTACTATCGATGGTGCTATCAAGAGCGCAGTTGGTGACGATCACACTGCAACTCAAGTCTCACAGGGTCCAATTCCAGTTGCTGGTCAATCGTCGGATTCTGGGATCACTAACGCTTTCCAATGGTCTACCACTATCTTGGTTGATGCTGTTCTTCAAGGTGATTACTACACATTCCCAAATGATTTTGCAATCAACTTTGATCTCTCAGGCAACGCTTCTGCTCAATGGTCCAAGGTATTCCCAGCCAAGTACAGCTATGTGTTGAATTCTCAGTCTGCTATTAGCGGACAACTCCAGACCCCATCTTGGAACAAGAGAGAACTCCAAGACTTGGAGAAGAGATTTGGTCTTGACATCGGTTTCCTTGCTAGTTTAAAGATTGGTACCAATATCTTACCAAACTTCTTCTGGAGAAGAAACTGTGCCCAGAGTTCATCTCAAGCTTCTACTGCTACTCCAAGCACTAGATCTTCAACCACCCCAGCATCCTCTACTCCTGTTTCTACTACTCCAGCCTCGTCTTCCAGTCCAGTTGTTTCATCCTCTCCAAGTGCTCCAGCTTCTAGCCCAGTTGTTTCATCCTCTCCAAGTGCTCCAGCTTCTAGCCCAGTTGTTTCATCCTCTCCAAGTGCTCCAGCTTCTAGCCCAGTTGTGTCATCCTCTCCAAGTGCTCCAGCTTCTAGCCCAGTTATTTCTTCATCCTCTACAGGAATTTCTTCTACCCATGTCACTGTTACTTCCTGTTCTGACAACAGCTGTCTGGCCTCCGTTGTTGTTACTGGTGTTACCACAGTTACTGAAAACGATACGGTTTACACTACTTACTGTCCTTTGACTAGTGAGAGTTCCACCGCCCCTCAATCTTCTCCAATTTTATCTGTTACGACTTCTTCCCATGGTCCAATTACTATTACTGACCATTCAACTACTACTTTCACCATCACCTCATGTGAAGACGACAAGTGTGTTGAAACAGCAATTGTTAGTGTTATTAGCGAAACTGCTTCCATCTCAGTATCTCAGCCATCTGCCTCAGTCTCAGTGAACAAGCCATCTGCTTCAGTTTCTGTATCTCAACCATCTGCTTCTGTTTCGGTCTCCAGTCAACACGCTTCAGTTTCGGTCCCTAGTCAACCTGCTTCTATCTCAGTAACTCAGCCATCTGCTTCAGTTTCTGTATCCAGCCAACATGCTTCAGTCTCTGTTTCCAGTCAATCTGCTTCACTTTCTGTGGAAGCTGAGTCTTCTGTTACTTCTGTTTCTTCTCAACCAGTTGTTACCGTTACTGACATCTCCACTACTATTGTTACCATCACTTCTTGTTCTGACAACCAGTGTGAAATTATCCCAGTAACCACTGGCTTGACTACTGTTACCAAAAATGATACCATCTATACCACTTACTGTCCAGTGACTAGTGAGACTTCGGTGACTACCTCAACAACCCCAGTTGTTCCAGCTGTTACTTCTACCTCGACAACCCCAGTTGTTCCAGCTGTTACTTCTACCTCAACAACCCCAGTTGTTCCAGCTGTTACTTCTAAGTCTGAGACTCCAGTTGTTCCAGCTGTTACTTCTAAGTCTGAGGCTCCAGTCGCCCCAACCACTTTGGCACCAACTTCTTCTGTCACCTCCACAGTAACAACCCTCATAACCAAATCTAATCATGAAACTCCTATTCCAGCAGTTTCGTCAATTTCTGTTCCAAGAAACGGAACTACTCCTGTTGCTGTTGTTTCAGTCGGAGGCGCTAGTTCTGCGTCAGCATCTTTCGCAGCTATTGCAGCATGCGCATTTGTTTACTTGAACCTTTAAATTAGATACCATATCCAGCTTGTTTGTTTTTTTCACGTTCATGCTCATAGTCATTTTATACTATGAATCTTTTATCCCTGTGTGTTTTGTTTGTTATTTCTTTTTTAATTCAAACTCATTGAGTTTTGAGGTATGCAAGTTGAAGCCTAAAGGTAATGAAATGAGACAGTTTTAAAGATATTCGGTGTTTAGTCTAAGATTTAAAAAGAATTCTATTATTGTTAAATACTTTTCATCATTACAGGAGAAAGAAAGCGTTCTTCTTTCTGTGTACCAGTAGAGTTGAAATAATTGACATTTTCATCTTAATTTATATTTACAATATATACAATATGCTTCAAAAGAAGGTAAGCGCCTGTTTGAAAATAAATGCTTTAGACATTTATTATATTTCAAAAATCTTTTTGCAACCGTTTCTTTTTATATCTTCCATGTATATTATTTTGCCATACAACACGAAGTCCTGTTGCTGCCTAACTTTGAGCTGAATCGGAATTTTCGGCCATGCCATGGGCAGGTTCTCTAGTATTCTTACGTCTTGGCCATAAAGATGGAAGTCTTACCACCTGAAAACGAGGTTCAATACAGCGTTCAATAAACCAGCTTCGAAGCTTACTCTCGATTAATGACGATATTTTAGGGACATCCTGAAGTTTGGCTCGAGACCCAATTAGGGATTTGACCGTAAACTCGAGTCTATAATCAGGAGCAAACGAAAACATCAATGCTGTTCCGGCATTGTCGGTATATTTTTTATCCTCTGAATTTGTCAGACTTATGGCTCTAGAAGATGGCTTTGCAGAAGTAGCGAGACTTGGTCCATTTGCGTCTGGATCATTGATCTTATCACTTGAGCTAGAAGGGGTTGATTTCTCGGAACTTGAATTGCTTTCCTGAAGATGTATAAACTCCTGGTCATTTGTATTGATCAATGAGACAGTCAAGCAACCGGAAAACCGCACTATGGATACAGATAGCTGCACTGGTAAGACTGCTGTCAATGGGCGTGGGTGGTTGAGTAAGAGTTTAGTATCAATACCCAAAGTGAGTGTGTCCGCTAAATCCACGTCAATTTTTGCTTCCAACCTACCCGACCCGTCTTTGCTGTGGTCTATTCTACAGTTGGAACAGATGGGAAAATCGTCACCAATATCAATTTCTGTAAGTTTAATTTTATCCAAGAAATCCGGAAGATCAGACTGTTCCAAGAATTCATTCAAGGAGTGATATATGTTATCAGCAAGCAAAGCTTCTGTTCTTAGCTGAGAAATGGTTTGGGCAATTAGAACATTGAACCAGTCCAATGATTCTGGAGCGTGGTTATCCACATCGTAGTATGTTTTCTCTAAAATCGTTGTTACTTTGGACTTTGTGATTTTGCTGGCATCGTAGTCGTTCTCCGAGTCTTCTTCCTTGGACTTCTTCTTGTCTCGTCTCACGATGACTCCCGAGCCATCGCGAACTCCAGACGATTTTGTAGTGGGAGAAGCATCTGCAAACACAAAGAACTTGACAAAAACAACTATCACTACTATCACACTAACCTGACCAAGAATTAAGCCTTGTGTGAAACTCCATGTGTTGGTGGCCAGTATTTGTTGGAGAGGGACTTGGAAGTTGGGGTTTTGAAGAAGAAGATCACGTTGTTGCTGGAACAATTCTTCCTGTTGCAACTTCAACTGCTCTTGAAGCTGTTCCAAACTAAATAACCCTGTTTCTTTAACGTCTTTTGTCATTGAAGGCACACCTTTAAACTTATCAAAAACTATTGAAATGAATTGGTATTCCAACCGTGAGCACGTGATACAATATTAGAGTTTTGGAGAGTCTTCAAAAGTATAACTTTTGAAAGCATTGCTATTGAACCAATAATCAAGGTATAAACTCGATGTCTTTTATTACCGACTTGACAGCTTGAATTGGTGATTAATGAAAGTTATAAATATTTTGGATTTTATTTCGCTTTTTTTTTTAAGAAAAACCCTTGATTCATTACATTAAATAAGAAATGTTTCCAACCAAACTAACGAATATAATGCAGATAGATAAATACAACAGGAAATTTCAATCATATCGATTTCTTTTTGCTCTTTTTCGGAGAAGTAGCAGTAAGAATAGGTTTGGTTACCGTAGGAAGTTCAAAAAGTCTGGACTTGACTTTTTTGTCTTGTTTTTCATCTCCAGTAACAGCAGATGTCATGTTATTGAGCGAAGAAGATCTTGTGGATGACGACGGACGTTTACGGAAAAATTCAGATTCACTATCGTCATCATTGGTCGAGTAATCGTCATGAGAATCGTCTCTCTTGTTCATCCATTCCTTGACGTTGGCAAATATGGATTTGGTGGATCCATTCAACTCTTTATTGGCGTTGCCAATGTACTTGGCAGCAAACTCTGTCAAGGGAGACGATAATCGCGACATGGTGTCCTCTGAATCACTAAAACTACCGCCGTTACTTGAATTCACGCTACTGGTATCCAAAAACGACTGGACATCGAACTTCTTTCCTCTCATGTATTCACGGACCTCAAAGTATAAATCTTTGGACACGTTGTTTAAGTTGGCCTGGTTCTTTTTCCAGTAGGATCTGAAGTCATTAATATGCTTCTTGAATTCAAGCTCGTTCTTCTTGAGCCAACTCACGTTCAATTCCTTACGGGTTGCACCCCGAGCAAAGTTTCTCATCAAGTATTTGTCATAATCACGGATAATCTTGGTGATGATATCGGATGTCGATATTCCTTCTGTTCTTTGCGTTGTCAAAAACATTCCCAATTCCTTAATTGGTTTATAGATGTCGTCGGAGTCTGTCAGGGCGTACGGCAAGTCATCATGAGCCACGTAGTCAATCTTGTGTTTTAAGAGAAAGTCCGTGGTGACACACCATGGGGCATCTGGAATGACCTCGTCAACCCATTTACAGTGTTGTAATGTCTCGCATCTTTGTTGATCGGACAACACTGTTAAACCCTTCCTCTTGTGGGTCTCGATGTCTGAGGGAATACCACAGACGAGTTCGACGTTGGTAAACGACTTCTTTGCCTGTTCCAACTGTTTCATGTGACCCAAGTGAAATAAATCAAACACCCCATCGGCATATATACGGATGGGTCTGTCTTCTGGAGGGATATTGAACTTGAACCCTTTGGGACGGAACTTTCTTAAATTCTCGGGCAATTCTTCGTCCAAGAGTTTTTCATTGGCTTCAAACTGTTGATGTTTAATTGACTTTTCAACCCGGCGCTTTTTAGAAGCGTGTCTCAGTTCCGTGTCATCGGAATCAGCCTCGTCGGATTCTCGGGAAGAGTCAATGGGTGTGGCAGATCCGGGAGCCGAGTCGTGCGACACTCTCTTTCTTTTTCTCTTAAATAGATTGGATATGGTGGGAGCAATCGATTCCACCGAAATGGATCTGGTGATGCTTTTCTCTTCCATTGATGGGGATATGGGGTTACAAACACAGGGTCGTCACCAACAAAACAGGGTTGAGTAAATTTTGGATTCGCTCGTGGTATGTGCAGGCTGGTACAAATACCAGAATTCTTGTTTAGGAGTTAATGTATGAGTTTTAGTCTAAAACAGAGAAGAAGTAGATGAAGAGAAAGAGACAGAGATTGAGACAGAGATAGACACGGAAAAAGATGATGATTGGATAAAAATTGTTGGAATGAATATTCATGTTGAAAATGGGATGATTATCACATGTAAAAAAGAACAACGAGAATAAAGAAAAGAAAGAAAGAAAGAAAGAACCGGAAAAGAAGCAAAAGTGGAAATGTAATTGGAATTGAAATAGGAGAAGAAACAGGGAAAGAAAAACACAACTATTTGTGTTGATTGTACTTGTAGTAGTGAGAGATAGACGGAAGAATGTGAGACAAGAGACACGCGGATTATTGTAACATGCTGGAGACGAAAACCGAAAAAAAAAGGATCGATGTTGCGGAGAGCCATGTCGTATACACTTTCAGATCTTAAGTTTATCCAGCCAGTCACGCTCTATAGTTGGCTTCAAGGAGCCAGGCCGAATCTTGCTGTAGTGGATGTGCGTGATTCGGACTATTTTGGTGGACACATTAAGGGATGCTGGCATTATGCGCTGGGGGACTTCAACCAGACGTTACCTGAGCTTCAGCAGCGGCTTGAAGACAGTGGAATCACCGATGTGGTGGTACACTGTGCGTTATCACAAGTACGGGGCCCAAAGGCTGCGTTGCGGCTATTACGGGCGTCTGCAGACGGAAAAGATGGACCTAATGTGTATGTGTTAGAGGGAGGGTTTACGCGGTGGGCACAGCACTACGGAGACGATACGAGTGTAACCGAGAGTTACGCGAAAGATTTGTGGACGTAGCACGACAATATCTTTTTTCTTTTAGCGAGGCGTTGTCACGACAAATTAGTGACCGTTTAGTTAGGGACGAAAGCCAGCAATGGGATTATGTTTCATGAATGAAACGGTCAGTCCAACAAACAAAAAGAACACTATTCATACTTTAGGAATACAATACGAATAAACACACCACATTCCGTTAACTGCCAGGCATTGTTCCGGGTGCTTTGTTCTAGGCCCCATGATTGTTTTGTGCCTCTTTGTGTACACTGCCACGCGAGATCATCCACCGGAATTAAGATTATTTTTATCGCAGCACGCGCGACACGTTTGTTTTTTTTAGTCCTGTCGTGAACCCCACCACCGAACAAAATGCTGGCTCTCTTATCCATTTGCGGCCAGATTACCATGCACCCCACCGTATAGGTGACTCAGATCACAATGGTGATCAGCTAAGCTTTTCTGGATCATACATATTGCAGATAATCCCGCCAATCGCAGGCCACACAGCCCATACCTCGAAGGCTGGCCCCAGTCGCGTATCAGGAAACTGCAGCCACTCGAAGGCACAGTTGTTTTTATTTTCTGTTAATGCACTAAGTTTATTTTCCTATTTATAGCATACCACAAAAATATTTATGCCAATTATTCTGCCATATATAAGGTATCTATTCCTGAGCGTGTCTTCTGATTCTGATTCAGATTAAACCACTCTTTGTGTCTTTCTATTCCTTTCTTTCTGTGTGAAATCTACTCCTTCTTTAAAAAATCACACTTAAAGTACCGCCATGAAGTTACTTTCGCTCCTCATAGCCGCCAGCACCGCCATGGCTGCTTCTGCCACCGACTGCAACCCTCTAAAAGCAACTGGCTGCCCAGCAGACCCTGCTTTGGCCACAGATATCGTGGAAACTTTCCAAGCCACTCCTGCCAACTGGGAAATCACTGCCGTTGAATCAGGCGTATCTTACGGTAACGACGGTCTTCAATTGACCTTGAAAAAGAGATTTGATAATCCAGGTATCAGATCCAAGTTTTATATTATGTTTGGCAGAGTCGAGGCCCATTTAAAGGCTGCTCCAGGCGTTGGCGTGGTTTCGTCGTTTTTTTTGCAGTCTGACGATTTGGACGAAATCGATCTCGAATGGTTGGGTGGTGACAATACCCAGTTCCAATCTAACTGGTTCTCCAAGGGCCAAACCATCACCTACGATAGAGGCGCATACCACAATACTCCAGGCGCTCCTCAAGATAACTTTTTCAACTATACCATTGTTTGGACCCAGGATGCACTCCAGTTTTGGTTGGAAGGTAACCTTGTACGTACCGTTCTTCCTAACAACGGCCAGGGCTTCCCACAAACCCCAATGAGATTGTTTGCCGGTATTTGGGCCGGTGGTGACCCCGACAACGCACCAGGCACCATTGAATGGGCCGGTGGACTGACTGATTACTCCCAGGCTCCGTTCTCGATGTATATCAACAAATTGGTTGTCAATGACTTTTCTTCTGGTAAGGAATACTCCTACTCCGACCAATCTGGTTCTGCACAGTCCATCAAGGCCGATGGTGGTAGTGTCAATGGCAGAGCAGCCGCTTTCAATGCTGCTCCAAACAGTAACGCTGCCAACATTGTATCGAGTTCTGCTGCCAGCTCTGCTTCTGCTTCTGCTTCTGCTTCCAGCTCTGCTTCCAGCTCTACTTCTGCTTCCAGTTCTTCCAGTTCTTCAAGTTCTGTTTCTAGCAGCATCTCTGTTTCTGCTGCTGCCACCACCTCGAGCACCTCGAGCGCTGCAACAACGACTACATCACATACCTCCACCACTTCGCTGGAGGTTACCACCTCGTCTCACGCAACTACGTTGACTTCTGTCACGAGTTCTAGAGCATCTTCCTCCGCATCATCGTCAGCGAAGTCGGTTTCGTCTACTGGCGGCTCCGTCATCATTTCATTCAACACAGTATTGGGCGTTTTGGCTCTTGCTGCCGGCTTGGTTTAGTTCAAAAAAGTTTTGTTAGTTTATATAGGTTTAATTTTAATACAAAAAAAACTGGAAATATTTATTTATGCAATAAATGTAGAAACAGAAATGAAGGCTTATCATCCAAAGCCCGCTAGATCAAACTGGGTCCGTCGTACGCAGAAAACTGCTGGTTCCAGTTTGCGGTTGCTTGATGCTGGATGTTGGCCTGTGCTTGGTTCAAGAATCCTTGTCTCTGAGCATCGGCCTGGGTCGATGGAAATACAGGGATCGTGGGAAGGTTTTCCAAGCCTCCAGCGGTGGGCTGTGGTTTGAGGGGTTGAGCTTGTTGCTGTTGTGCTGCGTTGTTGAACAAGTTCGATGTTCCAGGCGACACTTTGAACGGATTGCTTCCGGTGGCCGACGCCTGGATCGGAGCAGGCGTGCTGCTGTTGTTGAACGACAACGCCGTGGTGCCAGAAGAAGACGCAAATCTCGTGTTTGCAAACGGATTGTTTTGGTCAAGGGGTTGTCCTGTCACGGCAGAAGTCAACTTAGAAAACGGATTGGTGCTAGAACGCTTCAACTGTGTTTGCTGCTGCTGAAGCTGTTGTTGCTGGAGCTGCTGCTGAGCAACCATTGATTGAGTGTGCTGCTGCGCGAGAGGCTGCTGAACCTGACCGTTGCTCAAGAACGGATTGGTGTTCTGAGGCTGGAGCTGTGGCCCGTAGCCTCCAAAGCCTGCTCCCGTAAACGAATTCTGCAACGGCTGCAGAGTAAGCTGAGGCTGCTGTTGAACTTGCTGTTGAACTTGCTGTTGGAGTTGTTGCTGTTGGAGCTGTTGCTGTTGGAGCTGTTGCTGTTGGAGCTGTTGCTGTTGGAGCTGTTGCTGTTGGAGCTGTTGCTGTTGGAGCTGTTGCTGTTCAAGCAGCTGTGTGGCCTGTGGCTGCAACTGGTACTGCTGTCCCTGAATAATCGCAGGCATGGACGAGAAGGTACCAGTATGAGACTGAACAACAAACTGCTGTTCAGGAACAGCTACAGCTTGTACTGGCAAGTTATTTGCCCATGGATTGTAGGTAGATTGTTGAACAATGAGAGTATTGGTTCTTTGCAATTCCGGTGCTTGCTGTGCTTGAGCTTGAGCCTGTTGTTGAGCCTGAGCTTGGGCTTGCTGCTGAGCCTGTTGAGCCTGTTGGGCTTCTTGTGCCTTTTGAGCCTGTTGCTGTGCCTGTTGGGCCTGTTGTTGAGCGTGTTTCAGAGTTTCTGGGCCATGTGATTCAACACCCTTTTCAGCCAAATACTGTCTTCTATTAATTTCAAAATTTGGGTCGTCCAAATATTCTTCCAAGGAAGATGTTAATGCTGTTGGTGCATGTTTTATGGTGGGAACATGTAGTTTCGTAGCGTATTCCAAATGCTTTGCCACCCGTAAGTAGTCGATGACGTATTTAGTTTGGTCAACGAACTTTTTGTAAATCTTCAACGCTCTTTCTGCGTCGACCTTGGACATTTCAAAGTAGTGTTCCAACAAATTGATGACACCTTCGTTCAATTCCTGAAACAACGCCAACAAGTCGTTGACAAGTAATCTAAATGCAGTCAAGACAACATCGTTGTTGATTTCGTTTTCCATAAAACTGTTTTTGAGCAAGGCATCGATTTGTTTCTGGACACTTTCGGATTCCCGCAACAAGCCTTTTTCGATGGAAAGTGACCTCAAACGGCCACCAGCCTGTGAAGCGCCACTGTTACTCGAACGTTCGTCTCGTACGTAGTCGATGCCCGTGACATCGAACTGTTTGACTCTCTGCTGCAAGTACTTTGCGTACTTGACTATGAAACGAATGTCGGAATTGAAGTTATGGCTCTTGGAGATGTTGGACGAGGTCAAGTTCAACATGTTGGGGGCCTTGTGAATCAAGTGATTCAAGGTGACGTCACGATCACCCTCACGGATCATGATGTGGATGACAATAAGCGACTTGTAAACCACCAGCCACGACGAGTCCTGGAGTCGGTAATGCAACGTTCTCATGACGGTATTAAAATTCTCTGCTTCAGTTGCATGATCAATTGACGTTGCCATAAGGATCGGTTCAATGTACTTGGGTTTGGGGGCTGCCACCTTGACTTTGGTGGCACCCTTGACGATCTTCTCGTACGTCGTCATGGATCTCGACGGTGTGCGGACGTTGAAACGGCGGGATTTTCGGATTTTGGATAGAAAAATGTGGTGTCTCTTTAAAATCCCAAGGATGGATTGATACACAAATGGCTCTACAAATTATCTATTGGCGGCGCCGATAGATGGAGCTGAGACGGGATCGCTTTGCACGATAAATGTATACAATTTCAATCTAGGTTACAGTTCTGGTAGAGACACGCAAACTACAACCCACCACCTTTTTGTTAGACACGACCTTGAATAAAATTTAGTCTCCTATATACATTACTTCTTTAAACCACCTCTCTTTTCTAAGAAATCCTTAGCTTCATTGACCTTCGTAGCCAAGTAACTCGAGCCTCCTTTATCTGGATGGTTCGCCATCATCAATTTTCTGTGCTGTTCCTTCAATTTTGTCTTGGACAAGTTGGTTTCTTTCAAGTTCAAGATCCTCAATGCCTCACCAGCAGTCATTTTCTTACCAAACGAACCCTTAGCAAATGCTTTACCGTTAATACCAGGCTGGTTTGACTTGACAAAACCAGCTGCAAAATATGCCACGCCTAAAACACCCATTCCAGTCATCCATGGATGGTTTCCCATCCACTCGCCGGCTTGGTCAAAGTAGTACTCGACAGAACCTTCAGGCGCCTGTCTCCGTTGTAAGACACCCGTATACTGGGGCTGTACATCCACTTGCTGTGGCTGGGTGTTCTCTCCGGGAATATTTAACGTAGGAACTTCCATTACTAGTGGGTTTTTAATCTCGAATCGAAATGGCGATGAAATTTCCGGTATATTTTTCAGGTTGTCACGTGATTTATTCACTTACTCACTCAAAAATGATGATGCTCTTTTTGCCATCATTGCCACTACATTCAGTAATGACCCTCGTCCAGTCTCCAAGAGTCTTGTTGAGTATCTTGGAGAATATTTGAACGACGTATTTTGTAGTTTTAAGTAATTATAAATTGTTTATTTGAAAATGTACAAAAAATTCGAAAAAAATGACGAAAGAAGAGAAATATTTAAGAGAAAACGTTCTTGAAATATCAATGAAGGTAACTGAGCAAGATCTCCATTTCTCCACCAACTCAATCAACGAGATTGGGGTAGTTGTATCTCGTTGCTTTAGCAAAAAGTTGTGTTACTTTAGTTGAAGTCCGGGTAACTTTATGCTTTACTTCTTTTTTTTTTTTTTGATCGCATCTCACTGAAAAATTATCTACCCTTCAATTTAGTTATTGAACAAGTGCAAGAAACCAGTACTAGTCTTCAATAAGTAACGTGAGATCTTTCCTGTGGTTGAGTTATTCACGTTTAATCAACTTATTTTTATTGTCATCAACGTTATTATAGTTCATTTTTTCCGTTTGCATCCGTCTTTTTCCAGCATCTCATCTCATCGCATCGTACACCCATAATGAGAGTATATCAATGTCATTTCTGTTCTTCGCCAGTGTATCCGTTGCATGGTATCATGTTTGTGAGAAACGACGCCAAGGAGTTTAGATTCTGTCGTTCCAAGTGTCACCACGCGTTCAAGCAAAGACGTAACCCCCGTAAATTGAGATGGACCAAGGCGTTCAGAAAGGCTGCCGGCAAGGAATTGGTTGTGGACTCGACTTTAACATTTGCTGCCAGAAGAAACGTTCCTGTCAGATACAACAGAGATCTCGTGGCCACCACGTTGAAGGCCATGTCGAGAGTCGAAGAAATCAGACAGAAGAGAGAAAGAGCTTTCTACAAGAACAGAATGAGAGGAAACAAGGATAAGAACTTGGCTGCCGACAGAAAGTTGGTATTGGACAACCCCGAGTTGTTGAAGGTCAGAGAGGTCGAGTTGAGAAGAAAGGCAGAACGTCTTGCTGCCAAGGAAGCTGCTGCTGCTGCTGCACAGGACGACGATATCGCGTCCGAAGACATGATGAGCGAAGACGATGTGGAAATGGAATCGGAATCAGACTCCGAAGCCGAACAAGTCAAGCAAAAGGTCTTGTTGAAGAACAAGTCCAAGAGAAAGTCCAGAGCTTGATCCAAAATATATGTTTTATTTCGAGTTTTTTTTATGTTATGTACTTTTATCTCTGGGACGTTAAATACAAGTTTCAACTAACTTAAGTCGAACCCGGCATCGGTATTGATCGAGTACAAGAGTTTCTTTCGGATAGCTTCCTTGTCACGATAATCAGGGAGTTTGAGAAGATTAACACACGTAGCTGCGGTTGGTAACCGGCCAACATCGTGGCCCGAGTTCTGGATCCCAAACTTGGGATCTAGTGATCCGAACCCCAACAACGGAGCCCGGCTAACACTCGTGACAAACTTGATCAACTTGAACCGTTCTTGTGGTGTCATTTCTTCCACAACCTCCCAGAAATAACCCACCGTAATATCGTCGTCAAAGTATCCACCGTACTGGACGTTATCCTTCCAGTCTTGGATATTGACATCGTTTTCGCCGCCCGAAATCAACATCTGTAACTCACGCGAGTCAAACATACTGAGCCAGCTCGACGAGATGATCTCACGAAGCCCAGAAAGAAAGTATTTCGTCTGTACATTCAAGCTTTGGTTCAACTTGTAGTTCGAAATCGCATGGACATAGTTGAGCCGGTTTGATTCGGTCACATTCATGTTGTAGCCCAGCCCGCCAAGCAAGTCAAACGAGTAGGTGTTGCCATCCAAGACCTCGTCGATACTAAACGTCAAGTCCAACTGCTCCAACTCATCAGGGGTCATTTTCGATAATTTCATGAGATTATCAAAGAGTTGATGGTCCAAGTAATTGAGATCATTGATCGAGTTCTTCATGTTATCAAAACACCACTTAATTAAAAAGAATGGCGCAAAGGAAACGTCTATCAACACGTTTTCGTAAAAGCATTTCCCAATCACATTTCCCAAAAACCGAATATAGGCCAATTTCTCCTGCTGCCCAGCAACATCGATCCCCTTGGTAATCTTTTTCGATATCTCATCGTTGGGAAATACCTGATGATCTCCGGTTTCCAGAAATAAGCCGGATTCAGGACTGAATCCTTCTTGAACCACACTGGTAAGAAACTCCTTGGTGATCCCACCACCATCAATCCCGGCCTCCTGCCCACCGTATTCATTAAAGAAATTGACTTGCAACTTATGCTTGAACTTGGATCCGTACTTGTGGAACAGATTGAAGGCGTCTTCCAACACATGTTCACGACGAATATCTGCCTGTAACTTACCGGTAAACTCGTCAAACGGGTTCAAAAATGATTCATGGAGTCGGTCACGGTCGACTTGGATAAGTGACTGGAAGATACGGACCCGTTCTTTGAAGGGAACGAAAAACGGAAGTTTCTGGAGGATTTCTATCTTGGAAGCGACTGCTAGTGGCGGACCAACCTTTGTACGTTTCAGCACGATTGCTGGAACATCATCCTCATCCATCTGTTCCATTTCGACTCTTCGTTCTTCGTCTTCAATGATATATTGAAGTAACGCATCGATATTGAAACGAGTGTTGCGCAAGATCCAGAAATCATCTGGAAGGAAGCTCAATCTTATGTTTCGCAAGTATAACTGTTTCAATAATGCAATAGAGGATGTCTTTAAGTTTTCAAAAAGGGACACTTGGTCAGGGAACGGCTGGAGGATCAATGTCAAGCAAAAAGTACGGAGAAATACCAAGAAATCCTTGACTTCAGCAAGAGTGAGTTTATCTTTGTCAAAGCTTTCGACGTCGGTGGATACAATGAGCCAATAGGAGTACAATTCCTCAAACGAGTAAAGGATCTTCCAGAAGAGCAGCAGCAGCAGAAGTAGTGTCGAATCAAAGGAAAGAGTGTCTCCTGCTGCAGAGGCAAATGCGGTGTAGATCTCATTACTTTTGAGCTGGGAAAAGAGCCATCTGAATGAGCCTGGAGTGATAGTGAACAAGACACAGAGCTTGTTTTTGTGTGAAGGAGACAAGTGAAAGAGTGTGGAGATGATCAGGGCCGCATCGTTTGAGCGTGGTCTTTGTAAAGCAGCGAGGAGTTGGCCAATGAATTGAGACGAGTAGAGATCTTCAACATATGGCGTTACCAGGCTGTTATTGGGTACTGAATCGATGTTGGTGACGATTCCTGCAAGAATATTCAAGTCTGTTTCGTTCCAAGCGGGTTCTGGGGTATGGACAGCGAGAAAGTTGGCGAGAAACAGGACTGATTCGGGTCCTGATATAGAATATGGTGGTGGTGGAAGTTTCAGATGGAGAATGGCAAGAAGATCTGGAGATGGGCCCATTATTCCTGGAACTGTGAGCAAACTGACCAAATCTGGCGATGCTGGCGGTGCTGAGACCAAAGTCTTTTGGATGGTGATTGAAACTTGTGATGGAGATATGTTCAGACAAGCTCTTAAAGCTGTTGTCACAGCATCAGCTGATGGTACAGCAAAGGTGGAAATGAGTTCAATTACTTCAAGGTACGATTCGTCGGGGCCAAATGCCACTAAAGCGGTGTAAAGATTCAGTAACGAGCGAGTGGCTGCGAGTTTGGACCGATTTGCAGTGAGATCTGCAAGTGTTTGTGCCAACAGCTGGTAAGGAAACAAGTAACGGGCCACAAACGTGAACTGACGGTTCCAAGTCTCGTCATTGGTGGATTGAGTAGACCAATTGTCTCTGAATTGAGTAGCGTGGCGACGGAGATCCAAGACACGGCGGAACTGGCGCTGGAGCAAGCGAGCGGCGTTGTCGTGGCGTCGTGTTTCTTCACGTTGGATGCGTTGCTGTTTGGTATGTTCCAAGTACGCGCCAGGCGTGCGTGGCTGGCGGTGGCCGAGATTGACCACCCGCTTATTGGTTTGGCCCGTGAAGTTAAGCATGTATATTTTTTGTTTGTTTTACGGCGCGAGGTATTTATGTAAGTCGCCGAGCGACGCCATGACGTAGCGCGGAATCTCGGTAGCCGTAGCGAGATCCTCGCTGCGCGTACCGCCAGTCATCACGAGAAGTGTCCCTAACCCGCCATCGTTACCGAACTTGATATCGGTGTACAACGTATCGCCCACCATGAGCGTCCGGTCACGTACAAACCCCGTTGCTGCCACTATCGCATCCAACATCATCGTCAGCGGCTTACCCACGTCCTCGTGCTCTCTATTCGACGTATACTCCATGAAATTGACCACACTGCCGCCTGCAGGTAACACCATGCCGCCAGGACCAGGATACGTCCGGTCAATGTTGGCTCCGATGAACGGAAGCGTCTTATTGGCTGCGAGCAAGTACTGGAGCGTGGTGGCAATACGCATATAATTGAGCTGTTTCGTAGAACCCACCACAACAGCACGAACTGCCGGATCCACCACCAAAAGCTCACTGTGTTCATCCCACGCACCATCGAGTCGCACATCACCACTTCCTCCTCCTCCCACTGCAACATACCCTGCTTCGCACAACTCACGCTCAATTCCAACTTCTCCAAGCACCCACACTTTAGAACCACGCTCCAATCCGTGCTGCTGCAACCGCAACGCCGCAGTATAACTCGTAGGGAAAATCATTGCCTTCGTGATCCCTTGAAAACCAAGCATCTTAAACTTGGCCACATAATCTTCTCGTGCCTTTGACGAGTTGTTGGTTACAAACGCAATCTGCTTACCGTGCGCTTGTAACGCACTGATCGTGGCCACAACGCCAGGAATCGCAGCTTCCGCGAGCCAAATCACTCCATCACAATCAAAGAGGAAATTATCATACTTTTCAAGAAGAGAAGCAGCGTGCTGCTGACTATTGATGGTGATACTGGAACTGGTGATAGTCATTGATGTTGATATCACGTGTATTAAAATCTATTGAAATATTTAATATCTAGACACGTGACAATTATATAAATCACGCACGTGATCACGATACTCGCTTCTTCCACCATTTCCTTCCCTCTTTACGATGGACACCCTCAAGCATAAACTCATCATCGTCGTCCTCTTCATACAGTGAATAGTCACCATGAAGAGCCTTTTGTTTGGGGCTGGGGTTCACCAGGATTTCTGTTCCTTCTGGTCTCGCTAGCACAGTATACGTTGAACCCAAGGTTAGATCTTTGGCTACAAGCTCGCGAGTTCTGCCCAAAGCCTCGATATCGGCCACTCGTTGGATGGTATCACGTAGAAGCTTGTTGAAATGTGGCTGGGATGCGATTTCATGGAATGCACGCATCATCGGTACCGAATCGGCACGGACACGGGACTCGGAGTCGATGGTGAAGATGTTGAGGTTGTCGTAGTGTTGGATATAGTCGTTTCGGGTCATGATCTGTCGACTGCGCCATAACGGAAGTTCTGGAAGTTGGTGGTTCACGTGTGAGTTGTTTCCATTGATTAAACTAGACGTATCCATTTTGACAAACTCGTGCATGAGGAGCATGGCACTCGTGGCGAACTTACCTGATTCCATGACATCGTCGTCCATATCGTCGCCTAGAAGGCCGCATTGGTTCAAGAACCAAGTCTTTTCACGGTCAATGATTTCATGGCATGCTCGGGTCATATCGCGATGACGTGCGACTTGGGAGAGATGTTGGGGCCGTCCACCAATCAAGTTATAGATCTGATGACACTCTTCGTCTTCAAGTTGTGTAGCAAGTTCAGGAAAGTAGCGGTGACGTGTGTATTTCAAAGCATTAACGGTTTCTGTGCGATTAAAGTCACGAACATTAATCAATTCCAATCGAGTGCCGAGTTTCTTGAGTTTTTCATAGACCCAATAGTCATCGGAGTTGAAGATGATGGTGACAAGCCCTGAACCACTGAGTCCTTCTGCTTTTTGTTGGAGCAATTCCAATAGTTTGATTCCTTCTTCGTTTTCTTTGATCAAATGAGCATTATTGATGATAAGAATGAGTGGTTTAGAGACTTTGGAGACACGATACATCGCCAACTCTTCAAGTTTAACAAATGCCCGTTCGATATCAAGCAACGCCGTTGTATCACGAGGTCCTTTGATCGAGAAAAGCAGACCAATGTAATCTTCGTTATATGTAAAGTTGAGAGCTTTACCCAATCGAAGACGAAAGATTTCGGGGTCCGCATGTGCATCGAACATCGCCACGTTATAGCCACCCACTTTCTTGATGGCTTCCATTATCATTGAGGTTTTACCAGTGCCCTTTTCACCCACCATCAAGAAGTAACGGCCAGTAACAAGACCTGCAACGATATCATCAAGTAACTGTTGCTGAGGCCGTGCCACCCACAATGCGTTGATGGCCAGCGAAAGCAGTTCGTCGTGCGTCCGTGCATGGACCGCAAGATGCGATGCCGGATCTCCATGTTCAAACGTAGTGTCCATCTTGGCCAAAACGTGCTGGTGATAGAACTTATGATAAAGTAGACCAGCAACACCAAGCATTGAGATCGACAGAAGTGTGATGCCAATCGTCTCGAGACATTTGGTAAAGAACGACGTGAACCGAGCATACTTTGAGTCGTGGTTGTTGTTGCTATTTGATGATTCTTCAAGAGCAGTTTCGATCAATGGATCGAGCCGACGACGCATCGTGGCATGGAAAGGACGTGTATGTATACGGATGACACGACGCAACATCACCAGTACGGTTTCTGAGTATAGGACAGTGGAGGCTCGGCTTCGGGTGGTTGTGGCTGATCAGAAACTTGTGGCGCATGCATCAACATGTGCACGGTACGGAGATGTGCTTCGGAGAAGATACGCTGTGATTGGACACGTTTTGGGATAGGTGTATCGGTAGAGAACGACCGTTTCATAAACTGACAAAAGATGAAGAAACAGAGATTTCAGACAAAAGATTTCAGACAAAAGATTTCAGACAAAAGATTTCAGACAGACTTTTCAGACAGACTTTTCAGACAGACTTTTCAGACAGACTTTTATGCGCTCCGATAAACTCTACACACGTCACAGTCCCAACGCACAGCTTCAAACAAGTACCGAGCGCGACACCACGGTGCTCATCAAGAGCCTGACGCCGTTTGTCTCCGCTGTCAAACGCATCGACAGACTTGTTTCAAAGTACACTCGTGCACACCAGCCGAAACGCGGCATCGTGCCCTACAAAAAGGTCCAGCACATCTCCGTCAAAGGCATGGGCCGTGCGATCGAACGTGCGCTTGCCGTGGGTTTGGTGTTTGCCGAGCGCCACGATATCGAGTACCACACAGGCAGCATCGAGGTGTTGGACGAATTCGGCACCGACGACGATATCGAGTACAAAAAACGTCCCGTCAGTTACGTCGAAGTCCGTATCGTCATCAAGAACACGTGACGTCGCCCGACTATAAAGTGGCGCCCAATTCCCACATTTCACCACCACCTACAAAATGTGCAGACCTGCCCTGTGCCCCACCTGTCGTAAGTGGCCCTGAAATATATTCCCCACAAAACCCCTACTAACCCTCCTCTTAAGAACAAGCTTCCTGGATCGGCTGCGGCCTTCACGTTCCCCGTGCCATGGAAGGCGTGCCCAAAGAACAATGGTGCGACTGTATCTCGGCCTCCAACACCGAGTTGAACGACTATCCTCCTAAAGCCGGCGACGGTAGACCCAAGAACTAGTTGTATACTAATAATTAATTCACATTTTTTTTTTGTTACACCTCTATTAACAAGACGTTTCAGATTCGGGTCCTGAAACACTACCCTGTAACTTAGCCAAACATCGTTCTTTGATCCGTAACAACTCAACCACATGCCGTTCCAACTTGGCACTCTTCTTGACCTTACGGCCGCTAGCATCAAACTCCGATCGAGCGGCTTCGGCGTCCTCCACGCCAAAAATGCCCTCCACACGCTCAATCAACGCCAAGCACTCGGCGAAGTCCTGGCGAAAGTACGTCATTTCGCACACATGTAACATCTTCACGCGGTCGACTTTGCTGGCGACATCCAACTCATCCTGGTCGATCTCCGCCGCGAGCCAATCACGAGTGTTGAGCTGTGGTCCATCGGCATAGAACTGCCGTTTCTGTTCCGTGTATTCCGTTTCTGTCTGCGGCTTACGGACCTTTGTCGCCTTTTTGGGCTGTGACATCGGATGGATAGAGTTTAGATGAGATTAGTGGCGATTGAGATGGGGATGGGAGGGAGACACTGTGCAGGACGAAATACTGTAAACTGCGCCCCCCCCCCCTCGTTAAAATATGCGGAGAAGCCGCACGCCAGTATGATACGTGTGTGTGTGTGTGTGTGTGTGTGTGTGTGTATGGGCGATATGGGCAACCAATTGCATTGTTGGGGAGGAGACGTCACTGAAAGAAAGTTTCTGAAAAAAAGGCACTTAAAAATATTGCATATTAATATTTTTATTATTATTGCTATTATTTAATTTAATGCAGACATTTCTGCGTGGAAGATGTAGAAGCAAAAAACAAAAAACTCAACTTGTACAACCAGTATGGACAACCTTCCACTCTTGGGACAGCAGCGTGCACCAGGCACGACGCAATGGTCGTCGTGTGTTACCCGCACGATCCTGCTTTCACTCAAACTGTCGCCCGTCAATTACCTACTTGTTTTTGTTCCGCTTGGAATCGTGGCTGGAGCCTGGGGCTGGTCTTCGACGCTGGTCTTTTGTCTTAATTTCGCCGCCATTGTTCCGCTTGCATCTCTTTTGGCGTTTGCTACCGAAGAATTGGCCGAACATGTTGGCGAAACCATCGGCGGGCTTTTGAACGCCACGTTTGGCAATGCCGTGGAACTTATTGTCTCGATCATTGCTCTCCGGGAGAACCAGGTGCGGATTGTTCAGGCTCTGATGTTGGGGTCGATTTTGCTGAATCTCTTGCTTGTTTTAGGCTGCTGTTTTATTGCCGGTGGCATCACACGCGTGCAACAGACATTCAACCAAACCGTGGCACAGACGATGTCGTCGCTTATGGCCCTTGCAACGGCTGGTTTGTTGATTCCAGCGGCGTTCCATGCAACGTTGCTGTCGGATAAACCAGGACTGAAACCGGTGCCTGACGGTAATGCTCTCATTCTTCTGCTTTCGCGCGGAGTCTCCATCATTTTACTCGTGGTGTATCTTTTGTACTTGGTGTTCCAGCTCAAAACCCACAAGGCGTTGTTTGAAGAACAGTCACAGGAAGTCGACGACGTCATCTTGACCGTCCAGGACGATACGCTGCCCAAACTTCACGTCGAACACCTCTCGGTCGCCAGTGCTCTTCTGGTACTAACCACTGCCACCATCTTGGTCTCGTTCTGTGCCGAGTATCTCGTGGGCAGCATCGACGATATTGTCGAAACGCTGGGTCTCTCCAAGACATTCATTGGCTTGATTGTCATTCCAATCGTCGGCAACGCCGCCGAACACGTCACGGCCATTGTCGTGGCCATGAAAGATAAAATGGACTTGGCAATCGGCGTCGCCGTCGGCTCGTCGCTCCAAATTGCAATCTTTGTCACGCCATTCATGGTCTTGGTCGGCTGGGCCATCGATGTCCCTATGTCGCTCTACTTTTCGACGTTTGAAACCGCCGTTTTGTTTGTCTCTGTATTTATCACCAATTTGGTCATTTTGGACGGCGAAAGTAACTGGCTAGAGGGCGCCATGTTGCTCAGCACCTACTTGATTGTCGCCTTGGCGTTCTTCTACTACCCTGACCTGATTGCTACATAATTGCAGCCAATAATATATAACACTTCAATGTAAAAAGTGCATCAATGTAAAAAGTACATCACGTAAAAAGTACATCACGTAAAAAGTACATCACGTAAAAAGTACATCACGTAAAAAGTACATCACGTAAAAAGTGCATCACGTAAAAAGTACATCAATGTAAAAAGCATCACGTAAAAGCATCACGTAAAAGCATCACGTAAAAGCATCAGACATATGATTTTCATCGTCAGCAAACATAAACAAGCCATCGGTCGCGACCCGCCAGCGGCCCGGGTTAATGCCAATGTTTGTATCTGCCGAGCCTCCAGATGACAAAAAAAAAAGGTACGTTGTGCGAGCGTGAAGTAAATAAATAAAACAACGCGCCTGTGCGAATTAGACAGTGGAAAGTCGCGTTCAAATGCGCCCAGACACAAGAAAGGACTTGGCCACGACGTCAAACATCTCTGGTTCTACTAAGCACCACGGTTGAGACTGTGGTTTATAGGTACGTATGTGTCGCCAGACGTAAGAGATGGTGGATGGTGTCTCCTGCTAAGAAAGGGAAGCACGATCCAAAAAAAAAAATTGAATTAAATGAGGAAAAAAAATAAGACGGCCCCCTGTACCTTTATGCAATATTCCCGTTTCGGATAACAAACAGTTTTTGATTGATGCAAAATAATGCACCGCGTCTCACCGCTATATATACCAACATTTAGCACCCTTGAAGAGGTAGGCTATCGAAACCATGTCAGACAGAGAAGCGTTGAAGATCTTTGCCCGCCAGCCCGTGTCGAACGACATGATTGCGTTCCTTGCCAACACCACCAATCTGATAATCCAAGTCAAGAAACCAAGTACAGTGCTGACGTCGCACCTCGATGGGCTTGTGGTGACGCCGGTGGCTCGCAGCGTGCTGCTCGTGGACTTTATCAAGAAACTCGTCAAGTATTCGAACGTGCAGACGCCCACGCTTATGGCGACGGTGCTTTATCTCAATAAACTCCGCAACATTCTTCCTGCCAATGCTGTGGGGATGGAGACGACGCGGCACCGGATATTTCTTGCGGCGCTCATTTTGAGTGCCAAGTCGCTCAACGACTCGCTGCCCCTCAACAAACACTGGACAAAGTACACCGACGGCTTGCTTTCGCTCCAGGAAGTCAACATGGCCGAACGGGAGTTGATGAGTCTTTTGAAATGGCGCGTCAGTGTCCATGAAGACGAGTTGATTATTGCGTTGCAGCCGTTTTTGTCGGGCATCAAGCGCTCCCTCGCCCACAAATTGGAACACGAAACAAACCAACGTATCAACTACTACCGTTTATCCAACGCCGTCAGACATCCAATTCCAGCCGCCGCGTCCCGGTCCTCGTCAAACATGTCGATTGCTTCGGTCAACTCGACGTTTTCCCTCGCCAACTCGGCGTCGTCCTACTCGATTGCTGAGGACGAAAGAATACCGTTGGGCGAAAAGAACTTTAATAACTTGAATGTCAGCGACAAAGCAAGGATAATGACGTGATGTGTTTACTTCTGCATGTGCTCATATGAGCAGGACTTTCCAACAGAGCTAGTTATCTGTATAATTAATTGCATTTTATGACTATAGACTAATGTAGATCCTGAAAAAAAAAAATCCTGAAAAAAATGACAAAAAAACATTTGACAAATCCTGAATTTTTTTTTTGACAAATCCTGAAAAGTTTAATCATATCAATGATCATGGGATTCCTTAGGAGGTTCTGGAGCCACGGTGATCATAGTATCGATTCTCAAAATAGCCACACATGCTTCCAACGCCGATTTCAACGACTTGATCTTGGAAACCGTTGGTTCCAACACGCCATGGATATGTTCGTTGACGATTTTGCCCTCGATCAAGTCCAATCCGTAGTTTTTATACTTTTTACGCTTTGTATCAGTAGGAAGAGCCGACTGGGAGGCTGCGTGGTACGTTCTGAGCTTGGAAACGAGATCGCTAGCGTCCTTGGCTGCGTTATTGGCCAAAGTTTTTGGAATCACGAGCAAAGCATTGGCGAATTCCGCAATCGCCAACTGTTCACGCGAACCAACGGTGGTGGCAAAGTTCTCGAGGTAGACGTTCAATGCTGTTTCAACAGCACCGCCTCCAGGCACAACATGGCCGCTTTCCAACGTCCGTTTGACTACCGATAACGAATCGTGTAACGAACGTTGCATTTCGTCCAACGAATAGTCGTTGGGTCCACGCAACACAATCAGCGCTGCCGAGTGTTGGCGTGGGCCCTTGATAAGAATACACTCGTCGTCCGAGATCCGCGTTTGGACCACCTCATCGGCATGGCCCAAGTATGTGGGCTCAAACGTTTCTTCGCCCTCCAAATTGGCCAAGTTTCCAACTAAAGTTGCACCCGTGGCTCTGGCAATGCGTCTCAAGTCGTCTTTCTTGCATCTTCTGACCGCAATGGCGCCTGCTTCGACAAATTCCTTGAGACACAAGTCATCTATGCCCTTGGTGGTGAGCACGACGTTGGCACCCGCATCAAGAATCTTGCGGATCCGTTCCAAGACAATGCCATACTCACGACGACGGATCTCTTCCAACTGGTCAGGATCGTTGATGTTGATCTGCACCCCCATCGCCATCTTGGCTTTCTGGAGATTGATATCCAAGCACGCAATGCGGGCGCTGCTCACGTTCTTGACCATCGCCTGCAGCGCCACCGTACAGTTGAGTGCATAGCCATCCACAAGCATCGACTCGGTCGCAGACTTGCCGTGTGCCTTGAGCACATTGACAGCCTTGACAGGATACTTGGTCTCGCCCTTGGCATTGGTGGTCTTGACCGCATGCATCGCATCCACCACCATCTTGCCAAAGAACGCCGAGTCGGCTCCAATGATCTTCGACAGCATCGACGTCTTGGCAATGTTCTCGATCGTCTCTTTACCAACAGAGTCCACCGCCACCGACAACACCTCGTTAATGTACCGCACCGCCTCACGCAACGCAAGACGGTACCCCGAAATGATCGTCGTGGGATGGATCTTGTTCTTCACCAACTCGTTGGCTCGCTTGACAAGCTCTGCAGCAATGATCACAACCGACGTCGTCCCATCGCCAACTTCCCGGTCCTGCTGCTGCGCTAACTCCACAAGAATCTTGCCAGCAGGATGCTCCACGTCCAAAAGCAGCAAGATCGTAGCACCATCGTTGGTGACAGTCACATCGCCAATGTCGTCCACAAGCATCTTGTCCAAACCAACAGGCCCAAGCGACAGTTTGACCACATTCGCCACACTTTGGGCTGCAAGCACGTTCTGGTTACGGATATCGTCACCGCTCACCTTCTCGCCTCCGAGAAACAATGTATCTGAACGGGCGGTGGAGAACATGTTGAAAATTGTGAAAAGTGAAGATTTCGATTTGTTTGACATCGCGGGAAGTGCGACATTTAACGACAAAATATTATTGCATGTCGCCCGCGACATGCAGCGACATGCAGCGACATGCAGCGACATGCAGTAGACGTGACATTACGACATTAAATGACAAAAGATTTATGACACAAGATACGACCATCATATTGCTCTGCGACATGACGGTGTCATGGCAACACCGTTCCCGTTTCGTCTATAATCATACGATTATCAAACATTTAAGCACCGGACCCGCTCGTTTCGCGACAGACAAATGTCGTTCGTGTCGCGCGTGGTCGCCGCAATGTCTCGGTTTCCGCGTTTATATCATTTGTTTATTCTCACCACACAAACATCTTCTCCTAAAATGATGACATTTATCCGCCAAACCACTTTTGCTACCCGTCAATTCTCGACCTTTGCTGCTTCTTCGTTGAATGCGTCGCGTCTTGCGCTTTTTCCCGCGTCCAAAACGACCAAAACCGCCGAATTGAGCACCAAAAAGAATATCGCTCGCCTCAAGACCAAATTGGTCAAGGAAAAAGCCACGCTCAAGAAGTTGGAGTCGAAACTTAAGGCTGAAACCAAGAAACTCGACGCTAAGACAAAGGCACGTGCCGATACCGAACGTCTGGCGGCGCTCAAGAAACACAAGAAGATCTCCGGCTACACCTTCTACATTAAGCAGAACAAAGGTGACTCGCTTGTAAACTCCGCTGCCAAGTGGCAATTGTTGCTGGACGCCGAAAAGAGCGCCTTCGCCACACAGGCGGCACAGTACAATGCGGAGGTGGCGCAGAAGTTTGCTCCTAGACCAAAAAAACCCGTCGAGGGCTACGCGTTGTTTGTTAAGGAAAACTTTGTCAATGACGGACGTACGGTGCCGGAAATCTCGCGGACGTTGGGCCAGCAATGGAAACTGCTTCTGGATTCGGAAAAGAGCCGCTACCGTATTAGCGCCGACGTTAAACAACAGTACGCCACCAAGTTGCTCCAATGGGAATCAGACAGATTGTCTGCGTTTCGCCAGAAGTAGAAGTTTAGTATTTTATATCTGAAATTTATTTTATGTCTGTTTTTGTTTTTTTTTTTTTTAATCTTTACTTTTACACTTGTGGCAAATGCAAATTGTCTATTATCTATTAATACCTTCACCTACACGACGCAACACCGCCTCCAAGTCTTGTGGCAACACCGGTTTCGGTACAAAGTCAACCATGCCGCTAGCAAACAGCCGCTGCCGGTCGTCTCCGGCCACATTCGCCGTGAGCGCCACCACGGCCGGTAAGTGCTGCTCGTGTCCGCGCGCCTGGAACGATTCCCGAAGCTCAACAGTAGCAGAAATACCGTCTTTGCGTGGCATCTGGATATCCATCAAGATCACGTCGTAGTGCTCGTCGGTACGAAGAAGCGCCTCGCACCGTTCGAGAACTTCAAACCCGTCGCACGCGGTATCGGCGCTGTACCCGAGTTTCTTGAGGTGCTGAAGCATCACACGCGTGTTGATGATGTTATCTTCTGCAAGAAGGATCCGGAGAGGATGTGTGTCGCCGAGTCTGCCAGCAGCAGCAACAGTAGGTGTTGTGGTTGTTTCTATTGCTGCAAGCTTGATGTTATTTTTTTGATTAGAAGCATTAACACCATTATTTTTTACCGGCTTTAATTTTCCATTTGCCGAGATGCCGGGGTCCAGAACAACTACCTGTAAGATCTCCGCGACCTTGGCCCGTCTATAGGGCGAAAACAAGACGGTGTCTTGCAGTGATACTGGTGAGCCAAACAGGGCCACCACAACCACCGGGCACCGCACGGGTGCGAGTTGTGGTGCCTGAGAAACATGAACAAACACCACGGATGCCGTATCTAAATCAGCGTCTGTTGCCGAGTCGTACGTCGCTACCGACATGCCAAAGTGGGCGAGGATGGTGGCGAGGGCGCCCCGCGTGTGATGGCGCGTGTCGATGAGCACTGCGTGGCGTGTACACTTAATTTCAGGCTCGGAGTACGTTACCTGAGCATTAAGAGCAAACAGAAACGACGTACCCACGCCCTCTTCGCTCTCAAACGTAAGTGTTCCGCCCATAATCTCGGCGAGTTTCTTCAGAATAGAAAGCCCGAGACCTGCGCCGCCAAACTCACGACGTGACGAGCCATCGGCCTGAGAAAACACACCAAATACTTTTGATTTGCTGGCGTCGGGAATCCCGATACCTGTATCGGTGACAGAGACACAGAGCGCAGCCCTGCCGGCACCAAGATCACGGGCGGTGCTGGCGACGACAACGGAGCCACGAGAAGTGAATTTGAGCGCGTTGCCAACGAGATTGATGATGATCTGACGGAACCGAGTGATGTCGCCGATGATGGTGGAGATGGAGGGAGAGTTGTTGAGAAAGACTACTTCAACAGCTGGACCACCCGCGGGACCGAAGGGACCGCTGTTGCTATCAGTAGAAGCAGAAACAGAAGTAGCATCACCAGAACCAGAATAAATACCATCACCTACGGTCCCTTCGGTTCCGTTGGGGTTGGTGGTGGTTCTCTGCGCTGCCAACATAAGGGATGTCTCCACACACTCATTCAAATCAAATTCCTTCATCTCCAACGTAAACGAACCATGTTCAATCTTGGAAAATGCCAATATTCCATCAATAATACTCAACGTGACCAATGCCAGCAGTCGAATACATTCCACATATTCGTGTTGCGTACGTGTCAATGGCGTATCAAGCAAAAAGATTGCGTATGCCAACAACGAGTTGAACGGGGTCCGGATCTCGTGCAGCATGTTGGCCAAGAAACTCGCTTTTTCAGCAGTAGCTTCTTCAGCAACACGTTTAGCGACTGACATCTCGGTGTAGAGACGCAGTTTGGCAAGCAGAACTGCAGCGAGGGTACATAAAAGGTGGACCAAGTCAGAAGCAGCAGCAGAAGTAGCAGCAGAAGGAGCACTATAAGTAGCATCATCCGCGGTCTCTTCGGTCTTGCTAATAATGGTCCCGCTGATTTGTCTCTCAAGATACAACGCACCTAGAACACATCCGCCAGCTGTTAACGGAACACACAACGCAGATTCACATGCGCCGTGGCGAAAGTAATCATCACCACCATACCGATTGGCAAACAAAAGCCGATCATCGTCTTGATTCACTGTTTGGCCGCTGGTCAAGACACTGGAGACAAGACGGACAGGACAGAGATCCAGTCGCGATGCCATGGCGTGGTTGACGGCGTACACGCGATGACGCAGCGCCACGGCGACGATTGAAGCACCAGTGTCGTGTTGTGTCACCACGAGACCGTAATCCACGCCCAGGAACCGCACGGTGCTTTCCAAGAGACTGGCAAAGATTGTAGGCGCGTGTGACAGTTCCAGGATTCGAAGACACGCTTCAACGGCAGTGAGCAGAACCAGCAACAGAACCAGCGGGGCCGAAGGGACCGCTGGTGATGTATTTAAGGACAGTGATAGCGACAAGGCTGGATTTGGTGACACCAGCGGTCCCCCCGATCCCGCTACCGGGCCTGAACGAAAGAACAGTTTCATGGACGTCGAAAGCGGTTCCAGTGGAGGCACCACTGGGGCTGGAGGTGGTTCCACCCCAAACCGTTTTGCGACAATCACCACCATGTATCCCACCTTAATCTCCCTAAACGCATCTAGTGCCATATGAACGTACGTGTACCGTCGAGGACTGGCCATCAGTTCCAACCACACCGCACACAACATACTCAGCCATGCCACGTCGTATACGCTGTTGGAATCGCGAGCGTGGGCGATCGCAGCATCAAACGTATCGAGAGCTTCGAGAGGAGTGATGGTGCCGGTAAGAAGACGAAGGTACGCACACATGGTGAGAGCCTTGGCAGTGAAGGTGGCAGGACAGGACTGGGCCCAGATATCGTGTTGGGTTGAGATGGTGGTCATGATACTGACAGCACTAACACCACCGCCGAGGGTGTCAGTGGAGGTAGTAGAAGTATCAGTGTTTTTATCACCTTCGAGGCTGGCAGTGTGGGAAGCATGAATGATCACCGCTGCCAAGTAATAAAACTCCATCACCACCAAATTCATCCTCAACTCTCTTCCCAACCGAAACGCTTCTTTCACCAGCACCATCGCTTCGTCCAACTCTCCCACATGATAAAAGTGGGCTGCTCGGTACTGGTGATAACTAAAGCTTTTTGCTGGTGTCTTTCCTGTTCCAAACGCTCTTGCAAACTCATGGTACGGAAGTTCTCCTCTCGCCAACGCATGGCCCATCGTATGAACCAGTTGAGGATCGAGATCAGCGAGCCGTGCTTCGTGGCCCGCCATTTTGGCAGTGTGACTCGCTACTCTAAGAAGTCTGATCTCGTATGCTGGTGGAAGTAACCGTCGTCCTGCGGCCCGTGCTGCAACTTGTGGATTAGCAACACTCAAAAACATCTCGTAGTATTCCATCACCGCCGACATGGGCTCCACAAACGGGGCCAAAGTCGTGATATAGAACTCGTACACTCGCTGAACATACGTGAATGCTAGACGAGGTGCAGTGTCTACTAAATGGAGCGCAAGACGACAGTACTCCACCGCAAGAAGATGACTTGCACGATCAACATCTTTAGCAAGAACATTGGCGTACTCCAACAACGGCACCGCACACAACGCCAGCGTGCCGTGCTCCAACATGAGCGCCACGAGCTTAGCGAGAAGGTACCGCCGAAGCGCAGTGTCGCCGGTATCGTACGTGGGTGCCACGATTTCGGCCATCAACTCGTACACCAACAACACCACGACGTTGGTGGTAGCAGGCCGTGAACGTAGCGCTCGGATCTCGGCCACCAGCACCGGAAGCCGTGGTGCAAGCTCATCGGCCCGTCGCTGGCACGTCGTGGCATCGGTAGTGACAGCGACTCCGAGCCGCTGGAGCCCGTCCACCGCCGCCGCTACGCCTTCGTGCGCCCGTCCAAGCAGCACAAGGCACCGTACTCGCGTAAGGAGAAACACCGTGGCATCGTACTCACTGTGCTGCGCCATGTACCGCAAGCACGCTGCGTGGTTACCGAGAAGAAAATGTGTTTGGGCCACGGTGATGACACACTTGAGCTTAAGACGCGGATCGGTAACGACGGCGTCGGCAGCAGTGAAGAACGCAAGCAGCGCATCCAAATCGTACGTCAGCAGCGCCATACGGCCGGCCTGGATGAGAACAGAGACGTAAGTGTCGGTATCGGCAGCGGTGCGCACCGCGAGCGATAGCGAGAAATGGTGTGCGGTAGCGAGAAGATGGGTGATGTTGGGGGGAGACGCGCGCAGGCGGTGGAACCGGAGCCCACAGCGGCGATGAAAATTAGCGACCGAAATACCGGCCGCGGAACGCGCGTCGCTATTTTTCTCGGTATTCTCGGTATTCTCGATATTCTCAGTATTCTCGGTATTCTCGGTATTCTCAGTATTCTCGGTATTCTCGATATTCTCGGTATTTTTCTCGGTATTCTCGCTTCGTTCGATACGCTCACGAAGCTCAATGCGCTCGCCTTGTTCGATCATAGCTAGTAAAGCCTCCTGGACACCATCATGAGCAAACTTATACCTCGCCTGCGTTGCCAACGCCCATACATTTTCATCACTAATTTCAAACGGAAAATCTGTCTCCATCATCAAATGAAACGGTGTCTTATAATACGTCGACGACGGTACCACGAGTCGTGCCTCGATCGCTAGCTGGAGATCGAGATACACTTCACGTAGCGATGTGTCTGCGGCCACCACGAGATCAGAAAGATGGAAATGGTACCCGGTGGTAATTACCGCGGCGTACTTAAGGAGAGTGAGCGCGGGTGTAGGGAGAGCTTTAGCGAGAAGAGCCTCAACACCACGGAACGGGCCCTGAGCATCAAGGTCTACCGTCCACCGCAGCCCGTCGTAACGTAGGTGTCCATCGAGCGCTGCGCTTGTCACAGCATAGCGGGTGCCTAAGATACTGCCGTCGGTATAGTCGTAGAGCAGCTGGGCGAGCGCGACGGCGTGCGTGTCGCTATTTTTCTCGGTAAGCTTACTCTTTTTCTCGCTATTTTTCGGGTCCAATGCCTGCGAAACATACTCCACAAACGTTGCCCGGTCCAAACCCTCAAGCACAAACGGCGTTTTCGGTACGTCGATGTCCCTAAACGCAGCACTAAAATGTGCTGTCGCTACCAACGTCAAACTGGCGCCGTTGGCGTTGTGGTGGCGCCGAAAGAGCGCCGCGGTCTCGGCCCACAATGCCCATTCGGCGTCGGTACACCACTGAACGTCGTCAAGAAATACCGTGAGGCCCTGTGTCGCTAGCACCAGTACCAACAGTTTAATGGCGTAGCGGTACTTGGGCTCCAAGTTAGAGTTATCGGGCGCATCGTCACGGTAGATGGCGCTGTGTTGTGGCCCTAGCACCACCTCTAATTCCGGTATCAGGGCGAACAAAATACTGAGGTCCATTGGGATTCGCGCCACGACAGCGTCGCGCCAGCGCGCCACGTCGTGCGCCAGCAGCGCGAGGATTTGCGAGAGCACCGCGCGGAGCCCGTGAACGAACGACGCGTACACGGCAGTAAAGCTACGGTGGCGGTTGAATTTCCACGTCCAGTGGAGCGCTGAGGCCGTGATGGCACGCAGACGACAGTCGTCAAGGAGGGTTGTTTTACCGACACCGCTAGCGCCAGTGATAGCGACAACGTGCACGCCGGTGCGTACCGCGGCGAGGTGCGCGGCGATGGCGCAGTACGAATCGTCGCGGCGTGGAATCGGCAGCGGAAAAAAGAATAACGGCGCGGTACCAGTACCAGCACCGGTGGCAGTGCGACTAGGAGGCGGTACTGTAGCGGAAAGCCCCCGTAATTCTCGTTGCACCGCCACCAACTCGCTCGCGAGCGTCTCGCCGTCCTGGTACCGATCAGCAGGATTCTTTTCAAGCAACTTAAGCACGATTTCCAGGAGTCGTGGCGGAATGTGTGGTGCCACGTCGCGTGGCAGCGGCGGTTTTCTCGCTATGTGCATTCTCACTACCGTAGCGGGATTGTCGCTAACAAACGGCGGGCGGCCCACTAAAAGTTCGTACAACACCACGCCCACCGCATAAAAATCAGCCCGGTAATCCACGCCGTGGGTCTCGCCACAGAGCTCGGGACTGAGATACGGCACAAACAGCGCTACCGCCGCAAGGTGTCGTTTTCGGTATGTGTTACTGGGATCTTCAGGCTGCACCGCAAAACTAAAGTCCCAGCCCGTAAGACGTACGTCCAGCGCCAGGCAAAGAATACTGTTGGTGCTGATTCCGTTGTGGACAAAACCGTGGGCGTGGATTACCACGAGCGCGCGCACGAGCGCGACAATTGTTGCGACAATCTCGCTAACGTTCTCGCTAATGTTGTCGCTAAGGTTTTCGCGCCACTGCTTCACTGTCTCGTAGCCCTCGTCCTTGTACACCACGACAAAACGGTGTCCGGTCTCGTCCAGCACCGTGCGCACCGCCACGGGATACAATACTCCCGCTAAGTCGCGCGGAAGCGTTGGCGGTGTACGTATTTCTTCAGGCCGCACCGCCAGCCCGTCGCACCGCGAACGCAGCATAAACCGGCGCAAACCCACGTCCGCGCTCGCTACCGAGCTTCCCACAACGTGCCATTCGTTCATAAATCGCAGAAGCAGCATATTCTTAAGGAGATCTGGCGACAACCGCACAATATAACGATTCCCACTGCCATCCACCGCTCGGTAAAGTCCCGCTACGCTGCCAAACCGCTGAGTAAGCGTATAGCCCGGCACCACGTCCGACGCCACCGGCACCTCGCCCCGCGACGGGTCCCATACCGGCGAGAGCTGGGGATTAGGAGGTTCATTAAGGAAAGTTTTGTGACTGGACCCATAGTTGATATTGTTAAGGAACGACTTGTAGCCCAACACGAGATTAGCACGGAACAGCGCCAGCGCCGGCGAGGTATCGAACGAAACCAGCAGTGTGCTCGAGTCAGTATCGAGAAACTGCGTCACCGTACAATCGTCAGCTACTGTAAGCTCCGTATCGAGCTTCGATATCTCGTTATGTATGCCCATCTTTGGTGATTAATACAAAGGTCCAATCCGCCTTTTTGTCTGAGCAATAATTGGTTATGAGCACTTATCCATAACAGAGTGTCCGATGCAAGAGAAGAGCTGAACAAAGTGGTCCCCCAAGCGCCCCCCCAAAAACGGTGTGTCAAGATAAAAAGCGCGACATTTCTGACAAATTGTCCATTTCCGACAAAAACCAAAAAAAACCAAAAAGTAGTCAATTTATTCCGACATTTTGTCTGACACCCTTTGTTAACACTTTGTTAACACTTTGTCCAATTTTTTTTTCTTCTGTTTTTTTTTTTTTTGTCGTAAACATGAAACAACTACAAACCAATCTGATACGTATTTATTAGGGCCTTACAAAATGGTACATCTCTTGGACTTCTTAATGACAGGAGGTTCCAACGCAGCGACAATGGCCTCGTCAAAGACCGTCTTTAACCCGCGCTGGGTCAAAGCCGAACACTCGACGTACTTCACAGCACGCAACTCTTTGGCCAACTTCTCGCCCATTTCGTTGGTGATGGGAGATAACTTCTGTCTCTGTAAACGTTGTAAAATGACCTCGTCGTTTCTCAAATCGGTTTGGGTGCCTACAATAAGGCAGGGCACGCCCGGACAGTGGTGGTGTACTTCGGGGAACCACTTCTCTTTGACGTTTTCAAAGGATGCCGGGGCAATGACCGAAAAGCAGACCAAGAAGACGTCGGTGGAGGGGTACGATAATGGTCTCAATCTGTCGTAATCTTCCTGGCCCGCAGTATCAAAAAGACCCAACGTAAACGGCTCGTCGCCAATCATCACGGTCACAGCATAGTTATCAAACACAGTAGGCACATAGTCGGCAGGAAACTTAGACGTGGTGTATGAAATCAAGAGACACGTCTTTCCAACGGCACCATCGCCGACAACAACACATTTTATCGTCTGCATAGCTCGTGGGAGGCAGGCAGGCACGGAGAAGGCAGGAAAAGCTGGCTATACAAAAAAATCAAAAACCACTTTTTCAACGTATAACACAGATGGTTTTGGAAATGCGTTCTTCCGTCCGAAACTCTTTCTTTGATCAGGTATCAAATCACTACCGTTTTGTTGTGAGGTTTTGTTTTCTGAAAATCCTGAGATTTTGTCGTGTGCCTACCGGGCCCTAAAAAAAAGGACCGCTGATTTTTGTGTCGCATTCCGACCACGACATATTTGAAACGGAGGCCACAGTGGAAGTGCAGAAAGATAGAGAAAAGTACAGACAGAAAACAGAAAATAGAAAACAGACAAAACAAACAAAACAGAAATCAGAAATCAGACACAGCCAAAACTTCACAAAATACAATTCATTTTGAGGCACGACATTTTTATCGCCACACGATGGTTTGCCCCATCCTCGTCCCTTTCTGGAAATAGGATTCGCTAACAAAATTTTAGTCAGAAAAAGAAAACAAAAATATTATTCAACCACATTATTTTTGCAGCTTTTTATCCAGACATTTTCGTGTACCATTGCGTGTCTGCAGCATGTAGGGTACAACTATCGCTGCTTTCGACTAGCACCCGCAGCTTGTGCCGGTGCGGGGGACCCGAAATAGACTTTCGTTAGTCCCTTCTCGCTTCTACTTGCTTATCTCTCATGTCTTGTCCTGTTTCCCATATATACAATTACATAAACCCGTCGCCCTGCATCACGTCTAAATTGCTCGTGATGTCGCTGGGCAAATCGTTCGGATCAACCAACTTCGTCGCCATCAACGCCGCAGGATCAAACTGCGTTATCTCATCGTCGATCTCGTTATCAACAATCGCAGGTCCTCCTCCCAAAAAGTCCAACATCATCAGCATTCCTCCCGCTCCACCGGCATACTCTTCCACATCAACTGGAAGCACCTGCAGCACACCTTCCAAGAACCACACCTTGTCCTTGAGTTCGGTGGTGAACGAACGGAGCAACTTGTAGTACGAACGCATGATACGCATGGCCTTGATATCGCCCAGCATCAACAACGACAAAAACATCTTGTCCAACAACGCTGGAAACGCAAAGATCCGCAAGATAAAATCCAGCTTGTACCGCTCCTTATGGAGCTTGTTGAGGTAAGCCAATGTGATCAAATACGGCAGCTCAATCTCGACAGGGAACAAGTCAGCAATGTCTGCATCATGACACTCGAGCTCCGCAAACTGCTGACCAGGCATTTTTCTCCCGAGATTCGTCCGTTGATTGATGATATCGCCCAAGTCGCCCAAATCAACCGAGATAAACTTGTAGAACCTCAGCAGTTCCGTAAGTGGCCACACTGCCGTCAAGATCGTCGCAGCTCCCTTGACATGGAAGATCCACGCCAGTGCAGGGAGCAGTTTCGGCGACGTCAGCAGCGGAAACAGCGCGTTGGCAAGCGAGTCCATAATCAAAATCAACGCCAGTGCCACTAAGGCATCGGTATTGTCAGCGTTGATGTTGAGCACCGCCTCACGAAGAAGACGCAACGCATCGCCACGATGGCTCGTCACACACTGGTCCAATCCTTTCTCGGTACGACTCAAATGCGTGGCACTAAATGCAAGAACCAGATGCATAAGAAACGGATACTGGAACGCCAACATCGGAATGTCGTAGTTCCAGATATTTGTGTCTGAGATCCCAGCACCGGTGATTGTGTTGGCCACTTGTGACGTGTAGTGGAACATAAGACGGAGATCGAGCATGTTGAGGGTGCCCGACATTTCTGCTGCAGGCTCTGCAGGCCCTGCAGCATTATTATTGGTATTGTTCGTGTCTGCATTATTATTAATGTCTGGAAGTAAACCTTCCTCTTTTTCTTGTTTAATCTTGGGTTTCTGGGGCAGCAATACGCTCGAAACATCCGCAAGCGACCCCAAACTACTGTGATCGAGTGGGAGCTGCGCCAACGTCGCTAAATTCGTCAATGATGCCAAATTACCAAGATTGGGAAGATCCATACCGCTCAAGTTATTCACCAAGTGACTCAAGTTCAAATTGTTAAGGTTTCCCGCGCCCAAGAGATTGGATGCAAGTGATGCAAGCGTTTCTGGGGTGGGTTTTACTGACAAATTGTCTGGTGTCTGTTTTTCAGGCAAATTGGCGGGCGGGGTCTGATCTGTCGTGTTGAGCGACGGCTTCTGTTTCTTGGGATTGGGCTCTACTTCGTCGCTGACCACAGGTTCGGTAAGGTACCCACATGGAAGACCCAAGTGCTGGCACTTTGCACACGATGGTCGAGTTTCGTCACATTTGACACGCCGTTTTTTGCAGGTTGTACATCCATTCCGAGATTTCAGGTGGAACTTGCGTTTGCCAGTGGAGGACTTTGATTTGCGGTCGTTTGCCGACATGTTTTGTTGAAAAAGATGTGGTCGTTCCGGTCGTACAATTACAATAAATAAATTGCAGACAAAAACATAGCCTTCAGGTGACAGACGCGACAAATTGACAAATGATGAGGTGACAATTAAGAACACACTAAAAAATGATGACAAAGGGAATTATAGGCGCGAGATGGCTGGGAAAGGAAGTAGATGTAATATAATTGTAGTATTGTTATGATGTCTGCATTATGTCTGCATTATATCTGCATGATGTCTGCATAATGTCTGCATGCTTATTTTGTCTGACCCTGTTTTGATTATGTCTGGCATCTCTGATTTCTCATTGCGCATCTGCACCAATATCCGACACTTACATCGATGTCTGCACCAAAACCACTCTGGTACCGCTGGGCACGCGTGTATTTTGCTGGATTCCTGATAGTGGGGACAGGCGTATTATTGTTCAAGTACACCACGCCGACTGATGAGCAGTTGATAGCTGCGTTTCTGCCTGAAGTTCGTGCTGAGTACGAACGCAACAGATCGTTTCGGGAACGGGAACAGCAGGAGTTGATGAAGATTGCACGGCAGACAGCAGCACTGAACGACCCGATTTGGAAAACAGGACCGATCGGACTGCCTTTTGACCCAGAACAGCGCAATTTGGGACAGCAGTTGGTCGATTATGACGAGTTCCAGAAAGAAATGGCAGCTGATTACAAGAAACAACAGTTGGCAGACGCACAGAAACAAATGGACGAACAACAACAATTAAAGAAGAAGACGTGGTGGTAAAAACGCCCAAACGGGAAATGGTGGTAAAATTAAATGGCGGTAAAACAAAAAAAAAACTATATATATATATATCTTACATCTGCCTCTAATATATCATTATCATTATACTTCTTCATCATCTTCTTCTTATTGGAGCAGGAAACGCAGCATTATGGAACCAAAACCAGGCGTCGTTTTTTGACTATTGGCAGCATCAACAGCTGCCACGATACGCGTGATATTCGTATCGATAACCATACCACCCTGAACAATCTCCTCCAATACCGTCTGCAATACCTGCCATCCAAACACCAAGTCTAACTCACACACGTTGGTGAAACACTTATCCAAACACTCCACAAACACATGGATCAAATCCAAGATCCCGAGCTCCGACTCCTGGTCGTCCACCACAAACACAAAGTAAAGCGTGGCATAGTGCTTGTATATGACCTTAATATCGCCCGCATCGTCGATCAATGGTGGCGGTGTAAGAAACGAACACTCCTGCGCCGTACGCACCGACACCAACTGATAGATTTGGTTGACAAGAAGACGCTGCGTCGCAAGGTCAACAGGCGTATAGAACTTGGTGAGACGCGGAACACCGTCCGTATTAACTGCGGGTTAGTGGCCATTAGATTGGTATATTCTTTGTGGCATACTTACATATCAACACGGAATGAATCATGGTCAACAGAACAAAATTGTGCGAATCAATTTAATCAATTTATCAATATATGAACAACTTTTCCAGATGAGCGAATTGGATGCCAATCATACCACATACCGCAAATATTTCGCGATACCAACACTTAAATCTTTGGGAATCAGCGAACTGACGGACGAATGTACGTATTTATGTGGTAACTCGCTTGGGTTAATGCCTCTCCGCACACGTGAAGCCGTGACGGCCGAACTCGATGCCTGGGCCCAGCGCGGGGTTGAATCACACTTTAATCATCCTGGAACCAACAAGACCGACTGGGTTGATATTGATTTGCCGGTGGTGCCACTTCTTGCACCGATCGTGGGTGCAAAGGAAACGGAGGTGGCGGTGATGGGTTCGCTCACTGCCAACTTGAATGCGTTGTTGGTTCATTTCTACAAGCCTTCCGATCGCCGAACAAAGATTCTCTTTGAAAAGCAGGCATTTCCTTCCGATTACTATGCTTTCCTAAACATTGTCAAGTTGTTTGGCTACGACGAGTCGCACTTGATTCAGTTGGAGGTCAGACCAAACGAGACGCATCTTCTCACGGAAGATATATTGGCAGCAATTGACACGAATCGTGACGAGTTGGCACTTGTTTGCTTTCCAGGTGTCCAGTACTACACTGGCCAGCTTTTTGACATTGCACGAATCACTCGTCACGCCAAAGAAGCAAGTTCACACATTGTGGTAGGTTGGGACTTGGCACATGCAGTAGGAAACGTTCAGCTCAAATTACATGATTGGGGCATCGATTTCGCTGCATGGTGCCACTACAAGTATGTTAATGCGGGCCCAGGTGCCATAGCTGGAATCTTTGTCCCTGAGAAACACACACAGAACAACTCGAGTGCCGATTTCCAGCCACGGTTGGCCGGTTGGTGGGGTAACAACGCTACACAACGGTTCAAGATGTTGGAGAAATTTGAGCCGATCCCACTGGCACTCTCGTACCGCCAGTCAAACCCGCTGGTGCTCGATGTCGTTGCTCTCCAGGCGTCGTTGGAGGTATTTAAGTTAGCGGGTGGCATGCCCCAAATCCAGGCCAAAAGTTTGTTGTTGACGGATCATTTGCTTCTGTTGCTTAAGCAATCGCCATTTTACATCCAGCAAGGCAACGGCTTGGGGTTCAAGATTCTTACACCCAGTGATCCTGCGCAGCGCGGAGCACAGCTTTCGCTTCTCTTGATGCCTCAACTTGAGGGCGACGCCAATGTAATGGAGCAGGTGAATGCATATTTCCATGCTCGAGGCATCATCTGTGACGAAAGACGGCCCGATGTGATTAGAATCGCTCCAGCCCCGTTGTACAATACATTTGCCGAAATCGAGCATGTTGTGGCCACATTGAACGAAGCATTGCAATCGCTACAGAACAAACTAACTGTTTAAATCTTATATTTCATTTACTTAAAACGTTTACAAAGTAGACGACTTTTGGAAGTTCTTACCGGCGTAGATAGCTCTGTCGCCCAATTCTTCTTCGATTCTCAAGATTTGGTTCAACTTGGCCAATCTTTCGGATCTGGCTGGAGCACCAGTCTTGATTTGGCCGGCTCTCAAACCGACAGAAAGGTCAGCAATAAAAGTGTCTTCGGTTTCACCAGATCTGTGGGAAACCATGACACCCCAACCAGAAGAGAAGGAGTCATTGGCGGCCTTGATGGATTCAGAAAGAGAACCGATTTGGTTAACCTTCAACAACAAAGCGTTACAGGCCTTCTTTTCAATGGCGGTCTTGATTCTCAATGGGTTGGTGACAGTCAAGTCATCACCAACGATTTGGACCTTGTCACCGACCTTGGCAAAGAAGTGGACCCAAGCGTCCCAGTCATCTTCGCCGAAAGGATCTTCGATGGAGACAATTGGGTACTCGTTGATCAATTCTTCGTACAAAGAAGCCAATTGTTCACCAGTCAACCACTTGGATTCGTCAGAGTTAGGGTTCTTGAAGTCCAAGTCGTACTTACCGTCCTTGTAGAATTCGGAGGAGGCAACATCCAAAGCAATGCCAACCTTACCAGTGAAACCAGCCTTGGCAATGGCTTCAGAGATGAGTTCCAAAGCTTCACGTGGAGAACCGATGTCTGGAGCAACACCACCTTCGTCACCGACGTTACCGGCAGATTGACCGTACTTTTGCTTGGCCAAGGACTTAAGGTTGTGGTAGACTTCGGTACCGATTCTCAAGGCTTCGGAGAAGGTAGGAGCTTCGGTTGGGACAATCATGAATTCTTGGAAAGCAAGAGCCCCGCCAGCGTGGGAACCACCATTCAAGACGTTTTGGAAAGGAACTGGCAAAACAAACTTGTCTTGCTTGGCACCAGAGATGTCAGCCAAGTGTTGGTACAATGGGACATTCTTTTCAGCAGCACCGGCCTTGGCAGCAGCCAAAGAGACACCCAAGATGGCATTGGCACCGAGCTTGGACTTGTTTGGGGTACCATCCAAGGAGTTCAAGAATTCATCAACCTTTTCTTGGTTGGTGACATCGATGTTGGCCTTGACCAAAGCTGGAGCAATGATGTCGTTGACGTTGGCAACGGCCTTGGTGACACCCTTACCCAACCACTTGGACTTGTCGCCATCACGCAATTCCAAAGCTTCGTGGACACCGGTAGAGGCACCAGAAGGAACGATGGATCTGAACAATCCCTTTTCAGTGTGGAGATCAACTTCGACAGTTGGGTTCCCACGGGAGTCGTAGACGTAACGGGCAAAAACTTTGGTGACAGCCATTATATATTAATTGTAGGTGAGCTACTGGAGAAAAAGCGGTTTTATGGCAGCGGCGGATGCACTCCTTTTTATATGCGTGGGCGTGGACAACACTTTCCCGATCGCCGAATTTTTCGCCTCGTCAGGTGGTTGTGGAACATGTCAACTGGTGGTGTGGTGTGCTACAAAAACGCATGTCTACTGTGGATCTTTATGGCGTGTGTGGCAGTTGAGTTGACTGATGCAGTATATGTTACTCCGAGATCAATTGGCCAATAAGACACGCCGGTTCCCCCTCTGTTTCTGCCGTAGTATAACACAAGTCTCCCTTGAGCCCCGCGGCAATGTGCGTTCGGGCTCGGACTTTTTTTGTGTAATTCGAGAACGTTCGACCCGGAAAATGTCGCGACAAAAAAAAAAAACTTGTTAGATTGCTTCGGCCAAACGGACAAATGTCGGGGCTAGGCTGGGAACGACATTTTCCCTCCACCATCACCAATGTCGTTCAAAACAAACCCTCGCTTCTCATCCTGTCATGAGCAAAGATACGACACCGGGTCCGGCTACGTCCGAGATGTACTCGGAAGTCAAGAGTAAGCTCACACAGCAAATCCTCAAAAAACAAGAACTTACGGCAAAACTCGCTGGTCTTGAAGATTCCATCTACGAACGCGAATCGGAATACTTGACTGAAAGCACGTACGGTAACATTGTCAAGGGATTCGAAAGTTTTTCAAAGATCAGCGGCGGTGGTTCCAACAAGAGACGTTTCCAGTACTCAGAAGATGACCATATTTTCAGTCTAAGCTCGGTGAATTATATAAAAAGTTTGGCGAAACGACAAGGACTTTCTGGCAGTTATGCTGCGGGCAAGGAAGATTTCGACGAGTACGAGGATTCCGTGGAGCCTGGAACGGCAGCACCAGCAGCTGTGATAGCTAAGAACCCCGAAAAAGAATCTACCAGCACCAACAGCACGCCGAGCAGAAAGAGAAAGGCTCGTATCATTGAGGATTAAAACACCATCCTACAAACCCACTGTACATTATTGCTTTAAAATTTAATATATATTTACAAGGCTTGACTATTTGGCGACGGGATCGTAGTTGTATACCCACGGCTTGTTGGCAGGGAAGTCGGTGGGAACACGGTACTCTAACGGAAACCTCTTGGTAGTTTCTTCGGCATTAGCAGCTGCGAAAAGCTCAGGACTCGTTTGTTTCAAGTCTTCCATAGCAACTCTGATGCTGTGGTACTGTTTTTCAAGCTGGGCATGTTTCTTCAGCTCCTGTTTCTGTCTGTACAACTTCCATGCGTTGGTGATGGTTCTGTGCTTGATCATATCTTCGTTACAAAGCTTCAAGAGCTTGGGCTGCTTCTTATTGGCAGACAATGCAGAAAGCTGGTTGGCCACTTTTTGTGTTGAAACCGTCATGGCCTGTTTCTTCTTTCCACGCACAAACACCCGGGCCACGCCAGATACCGCTTGTTTCTGACTGTTGAACATCCTTGGTAGAAAGTAGTCTGAACTGGAAAACTTTTCAGGTGAGCTTGAAAAATCGCGTGATTTTAGTCACGAGATATCTATTGAAAAATGTCCCACACCCTAATCTTTACACTACAACTCCTAGTTCTACTGCTATATTTCCTATATTGTCAATGAATATGGTACTGTTGGTTCTCGTACTGTGCTGTACGACAACCGGGGCATCCCGGGTTGGTCCCAACGGAGAACGGAAGTGGATCCGTACGCCCGATCCCGGGTGCGACTTCCTGTTAATTGAATGCATTGTCGCCATTGTAGGTCCAGCCACCAAACTGTTTCTGGACACTTTCAGTTAAAAAGTCGTCCACCACTGAGTCCTGTGGTTTCTCGTTGGTGAAATCCTGGTCAAAGTTGGACGTGTCCAACAAGTTTTCCACATTGGGCTTGAAAGGAGGCAAGTAACTCTTGTTGAGAAGCTTGTTCCAGTCTATATCCTTAAAGAACGGATGGTTCTTGATCTCCGAGGCATCACTCAATCTTGTTTTGGGGTCTTTCTGCAACAATTTTGTCAAAAGATCCTGGGCATCGGTCGACTCCAAAAATAATGGAAACTTCAATGGATTCTGGAGAATCTTCTTGTACATTGTAGGCACATCTTCATCATAAAACGGAGGCAATCCCGTCAACATCTCGTACAACAACGTTCCCAAAGTCCACCAGTCGACTGATCTGGTGTAGCCTTGGTTCAAAAACAATTCTGGAGCCAAGTATTCAGGCGTACCGCAAAAAGTATTGGTTTTGTCTTCGTTGGACATGTTCAACTTGCACAAACCAAAGTCACACAACGCGATATGGCCCTGATAATCAAGCAAGATGTTTTCTGGCTTCAAGTCACGATAAATAACATTGAGTTCGTGCAACGACTCCAAAGCAGTCAACAATTCGGCAATATAAAACCGCGACCTGTCCATAGAAAACTTTCCTTCACGTTGCAAGTGCCAGAACAACTCACCACCGTTGATGAAGGAAAGGACCAAGTAAAGTTTCTCGGGAGACTGGAACGAAAACTTCAATGGAACTATAAACGGGTTGTTGATGCGTGCAAGCACGGTTCTTTCGGCAAGCGTATGTGTCACTTCCATCCGGGAAACAATATGTTGTTTTCTTAAAGTCTTCAAGGCATAAATCTGTTTGGTATCTTTCTTGACCACCTGCATCACTTTGCCAAACGAACCTTTTCCAATCACTTTCAACAAATCAAAGTCCTGGATCGATAAATGGGTCTTGACAATTGGTTTGAACTCGATTGTAAGCATGATTTCGCCCATTTCCTTCGATATCAAGTCTTCCAAGTTGATGTTGTGGTTGGTAAACTTGAGGAACTCGTGGTTCATCATTCTGACGGGCTTGGTATGGAACTTGAGGTTCAAGGGTAACTTGATTGTACCGATGAGCAAGTCACCGATATTGTTGGGACTGTCCAACGATGCCGAGTTGTTGGTGAACAAGTGCTTCTTGGTGGCCTTCTCTGATTCTGGAATCAACATGTTGGGCAATCTGATAAAGAGATTCAAGTTGAGAAAGTTGGAGCCGGTATGGTCGGGCCGAGGGTTCTTCTTGGTGACATCAAACGAGACCACTTGGTTCCAGGTCGAGTGGCTGACTGTTCCCTTCTGGGGCTCAATGACCAAGACGTTGTTATCGAATTCAATTGTCAAGTACAACAACGACTTCACCAAGTTCTCGGCGTTGGGGATGGTGATGATGGAGGGAAGGTAATTGGTAGCGTCTGTGGCCGGCAAAAGCTCATCTTTCTCGTCCAAGCCATCGAGGTTCTTGATCAACTGCTGACATACGGCCTCGCTGTTGGAATTGGCCGCCAATGCATGGAGAATCTTCTTGTTGTTGTTGATCTTTATAGGTAGGTGGATATTGGCGGAGTTGTAGATCTTCACCGTGAGCATTCCTGGGTTTGTGGAGGTGGTGGTGGGTTCTTCAGCGGGCTCAGATACTGGTTCCTTGGTCACTGGCTCGGTGCTATCGAGTGTTTCAGGTACCAGGTCGCCGCCGGTTCCCACACTGAGTTTCAGGAGACTGTCGGATAAATTGTTGGAAATCGTGCGTCTAGATTCCACAGATTCACGAGACAGGTCGGGCACAGGACTGGGATCGTTGGTATGGTGTTTCTCGGTACCCAGAGTCCCGAACTTAAACTTGTTTTTGAATTTAAGCATGGTGGAGATAAAGGAGTTGCTTTTGGTGGAAATGATAAATAATGTTTGGTAAGTATGCAGGTGCGACATAAGCATAATAAAATGACCAAAAACAATCACCCAAAAAGAACAAGAAAAGAACAAGAAAACAATTAAAAAAACAAAGGAAATGGAAGAAAATCGAAAGAATGACAAAGATAATTGATTCTGATTCGTTTGGGTTCATTGTTTGTGGGTGTTTATTGTATCTGTATTATATGAATAAAAATGTCGCATGTCGCGATATTTGACCAGAACGGAGTTGACAAAAATAAATAAATAAATAAATCAATAAATAAAACCATCAAATGTCAGTTATTGATCGAGAAAACGTGCCTGAAATCGTCACTGTATCCAAAAAACGTGGTCCAACGACACCGCTAACGCCGTCATTACAACAGAACTATGTCAGACGCAAGTTAATGATGACAACACAAACACAGCGACTTTCTGGCGCCAACCGCGAGCTCTTGGAAGCAAAGTACAAGAACTGGTTGTTAAATGAGGAATTACAACGTTCGAAGGCAACAATTAAGTTCTTGGAGATGGAACGGAAGTTTGAAACTAAAGAAAATCATTATTGAGCTGTTGATTTATTTACATTGTTGATCTTGTTGACTTGAAATATTGACCAATCTTTTCATCATCACCATCAAAATAACTGCCATCTCGTTTATTATTCCAGTCGTTGTGGCGTTGTTGCTGACGAAGCTTTTCTTCTTCACGTGAACCACGAACAACCAAATCTTGGCTCAACCAATGCAATGCCAATGGATGGAGCGATTCCGTGTACGCCAACTTGACTCGTTTTGCTGGCTGTGAATCGACCTCAACTTTATTGGTAGTATCCCGTGCATATACCACGGCTTTAGTCTCGATATTGTCCATGATCTGACCGTTGCTGAGATGAATGATCCGGTCACACCACTGATGCCCCAACCCGTCAAAGATATGCGTAGCATACACCACCAGACAGTTACGGTCAGTGCATTCCTGTTTCAAGTACGTCAAGAGATTCAGACGCACAATGACATCCAAATCAATCGTCACCTCGTCCAACAACAAGAGTTTCCATGGCTTGATCAATCCCATGGCGATCTGGACCCGGCGCCGTTCGCCATCAGAAATCTTCTGCATCGACCAATCAGGATCTATATCAAGAATCAGCACCAACTTATCACGTCTCTCCGCGTACACATCGCCGCCAATGGACGAAATCAAGATCCGGACGGGAATATCACGTTTCACCACCGAATTGGCAGCCCATTCCGTGCCCAAATACGTGATGTAGTGGTTGATATCGCTGTTTGCATGTTCGTTCCGCTGAGCACTAAACTCAAATGGATCAAATCCGCCGAGTTTAAGCTCGCCTTTCTTGATTAGTGTCTTACCAGCGAGAATCCGAAGAAGCGTCGATTTTCCAGCCCCGTTCGGACCAATCACAAGATTCGCACTACCCCATGGAATTTCAAGACTGATATCTTCAAGTCCGATTTTGTTTCCAAAACTATATGAAAGATGCGTTGTTTCTATCGCTAAAGTATTCATTTTTATTGATTGATTTTAATTATACATTTTGAAAAGAAGCAAAGGGAAAATACAAGTGTTTCCTGCAGGCAATGTAATATACTGCATATACCCCACTTTAATATCTAGTTTGCTTCATTTAACCAACTAGCGACGTCTTCACGAGTTGTCTTGTTGGTGATACCGTCAAAGATAGTAGTAATCTCGTTCACGTAATCATGGGATTCGTTCTGGACAAATTTACGGAAGTACGATTTCAATAAGCCGCGATATTCGTAGAATAACCATTGAGAGTCGATAGTGAGAGCTTGTTCTGCATTGCCGTCGAATTCCTTGGTGATGGCGATGGCGTCGTCGTTTGCGTTCAATTTGGTGGCAATGTTGTTGAGATTGGCGACAATCAGACGAAAAAGGAGCAAAAGAAGTGACTTGAACTCGGACTTATCGGACTCATACGAGCTTTTCAACAACCGATTGATACTTTCCATACACGAGACGTTTTCAATGATAAAGTTTGTTTCCAAGTCCACTGTCTTGTGGACCAACGATGCAGCATCAAGTACCTTGAATTCGATCAAGTATTCCAAGATCAAGAACACCACCTGAGGCTGGTGGGCCCAGATGCGGAAAATAGCCTCGATGATCCAGTTCTGGCGCATGGAGTGTTGTTCAGTGGTGACTTCCAGCGTGAAGCGTGGCTCGTCGTCGGTATACTCGATCTGGGATCCAGACAAGAACTTCAACTTGTTGACATCACGGCTCAAGATCAGAACCACCGAGTAAATCGATCTTGATCCTACAAACGCATATGTCTGAAAGAAGAGATTAATGGTGAACCGTTCGCTGTGGATAGCTGGAAACTCGGCCGTGGCCGCCAATACTTCATGGTACAACTCTTCAAACGATGTGTTGGTCTGCCAATGGGCCACGATAAAGTCGTACACTTTATTAGCGACGCCGTTCAATGGCAATGCCACGTTCGAGAAGTTAAAGAAGATCTCTTCTTGCGCCGATACTACTGTCAGCAGTGCCAACAGATGTTGTTTCTCACCATGGATCTTGGTCAACGCTTCGACCACCGCTTCATCATTACCGTACAACTCGGAATCGTACTTGAGCATATGGTCAAAGTTGTTATCGTAGAGCGAGATGTTCAAGTACTGGTCAAACTCATGTAACGTGGCGTCGTCGGTGGTTTCTGTATCCATCGTCACTGTAAAACTCTTTTGGATCGTGTTCTTGTTCGATAGCCGGATCTCCTTTGCAATCAAGTTCTTGATAAAGTTCTTTTTGGGATGATACTTGAGCAACTTGTACTTTCTCGAATCAGCAACCCATTCGTCCCATTTCCAGCTGAAATCAAAGTTCGACATTTGCGTCGTCATCCAGTCCAAAAACCGGATCTTGAGCTCGTAATCGAGTGTATCCAAGTTGTTGTAGAAGTATCTGATGGCACGACCAAATACTGGTGCAATCGACTCGGGACTTTCACGACAACACGCAATCAACACCGTATAGTAGTAGATCTCACGATGGAGGGTGGTTGGAAGCTGGAAAATCATCGTCAAGATACTTTCAACCGCAATGTCTTCGATTTTCCACGTCGATAACGGAGGCACATTTTCACCAGCCATATTATCGCTATTGATCAACAGCAACTGGTCGATTGAGGAGCCTGGAGGCGCAAACAAGTTCTTGCTAAAGTACAAGTCCAAGATCGAAAGCTGAATCGATGCCTCGTTCTTGTTGAACGAAAGGTTGGTCAAGATATCGAACGAAATGTCCTTGAAGAACAACCCAAAGTAGGTGTCGATACGAGGAACCGTCTCGAACTCGGTGGAAGTGTACACCTGGAACAAGACCCGTGATTGTCTGCTCCAGAGCTCGTCAATGAGTCCGTGTGGTTTATACGTGGCAAGCAGATCAACTGAAGGAAGCAGGAGCTGAGGAAACTGGTGCTGGACAAGTTCGTTCGAGATCGGGTTATTAGCAAGTGCTTCTTTAATGATGGGGCCAAGAAACTCGCCAAAGTCCAAAAAGAGCCCCTGTTTCGCCGAGTTCCATTGTTTATCTTCGCCCTGAAGCTCAATAAGCGCAGGAAGAATCAAATTGATGATTTCTTTAGGTTCATACGGAAGCAGATAATTGTCCAACCGTGTATCGTACGGCTGGATCAAACGGTTCAGTGTCACGGCCACCACTTCAAACTTCTGTGCGAGCTCAATCAACTCGTTGACTTTGTTCACGAGCTCCGACGACGTTTCGTGAGTGAACAAGTATGGAATCGCCATCAACACGTTATAGAAGATCGCCTGGGCCACGCCGCTTCTTCTACTTGTATCTTTGGCCTGAAGCTCCGTTGCCAACATCAAAAACTGCTTGAATATACCCACAACCGCATAATTATCGATGATGGGACTCAAAGCTCCTAAAAACTTGAGAATCGACTTGATGTTATTAAAAACACCCGCGTCTTCAACACTCTTGGACGTTTCAACAACACTTGTCGAGTCCAACAACGCCTGGGCCTTGCCGTGCATGTACTCAATCACATATTTAGCCACCACAAAGTTCTTTGCATTACAGATCATGATCAAGTTGGTCAATGCGGTGATTTTCTGGGGCTGTTCTACCACAATGGCGTAGATGGTACTGAGAATGGCATGTCTCAAGTTATCGATCTTTTCAAACTCGGCCACGATTGGATTCAGGATATACGAAACATCATCGATTTGGTTCGAGATGTTGGGATTCTCGCCCAAACGACGGATATCTTTACACACATTGTTGATGAGTTCCTGTGCAGGGTCAATGTGTTGACGTTTATTCTCGAACTGACGTTCGTCGTCGTATGGAGGCGGATGGTCGCCTTCAAACTCGTCTCTTGATCTCTTGTTGTCCATGATGAAGAGTTGAAAAGTCAAGACAGACATTTTCAGAGACATTAGACATCAGACATTTCAGACAGAGACATTAGACATTTCAGACATTCCGACTTTTTTTTCCAGCTTTTTTCAGCTTTTTCTGTTTTATTTTTTCTTGGTCATCGAATATTTTTCAACGGTCTCGAAGAACATTGATCGACGGTTTTGTGTGACGCACAATGAGTCAGTCATCGATATAATTCAGACATTTTCTCTTCCCTTCAACATCAGACATTTGTATACCAGCTAGTTACTCAACTAACTATGCTTAAAGTTATTGAATCTAAGAAGTTGGTGATGGACGGAGCGCTCGGCACGGAGTTGGAAGACCTCGTTCCGAAACTGTCGGCCATCCAACCCAAATCATCGCCGTTATGGTCCGGAATGGTTCTTTTGAACGACCCGAGTTTGATTGTCGAAGTCCACTACAGTTACTTGGAGAAAGCTCATGCTGATCTCTTGATCACACTGACGTATCAGACATCGTACGCGAGCTTGCGCAAACACACGGCGCTCAGCGACGCTGGAATTGTTGATCTTTGGAATAAGGCCGTCGATGCATGTTCGCAGGCCATCGCAAAGTACCATCACCAACAAAAGACCCAGAAACTGGTGTATATAGTTGGGTCTGTGGGTCCGTACGCCACGTATCTTGCCGATGGGCTGGAGTACACGGCTGAGTATCGCGGGGTTTCCAAACAGCAGTTGGAAGCGTATCATTTGCCATTGACAAACTATTTCGTTCAACATGAAAAAGTTCCCATCATTGGCTTTGAAACAATTCCGCTGTTTACCGAGTTCAAGGTGATTATCAACATGATGATCAAGTTACCCAAGAAGAAATGTTTCTACACGGCGTTCAACCTCGCCAACGCCGAGACCATGATCGACGGTACGCCGCTCCGCACCGTAATCCGGTTTCTTCACCATAAACTCGCAACTCATCCGATTTTACGCCAATACTTTGTTGGAATCGGCTTGAACTGCTTGGACTTTGTGGCTGTCGAGTCGATGATTGATGCCGTCAATGCCATTGACGATTCGATCAACATTATTGTGTATCCAAACTACAGTTACTTTTACGATGAGGAAAAGGGCGTGTTTCGGGCCCAGAGAGAGCCCGAAAAATGGCGGGCGTTGGTCCAAAAGTGGTTGCAGTACGATAACGTACGTGCTATTGGTGGCTGCTGCAGCACGACGCCGGAAGATATCTTTGATGTTCGCCAGCTTGTTGATAGATGTAGTAATAAATAGAGTCAAAATGAACAGACAAAAAAAAAAAAAGAACGATCAGATAAAAAAAAGACCTGATAAGAATATCAGGACCATGTTGATTTATGCATCAGACAAAACAGACATAAAATAATCAGACAGACAGACAATCATGCAGACAATCATGCAGACAGCAGATAGACAAACACAAGTGTCTGTCTGTCTGTCTGTTTGTGTTTGTCCATTAATTGATGCCGCGCCCCGAGTCAAATGACTCTGTTATGACCCGGCCCGCTAGTATATAACCCCAGACCCTTCCACCATAAACCATAGACGGCATGTACACACGAATCCTTAGAACACAACGTGCAGCAGCACCACGTATGGCACGCCTCTTGGCGACCAAAGCCAACACATCGCTGGCCAACTACGCCAAAGTGTACAGTCCTCCCGTTTCTGTTGCTGAGCTCGACACGTTTGCTCGTCGTCATATTGGACCCACGCCTAGCAACGTGGAGAAGATGTTGCTGGTGCTTGAATATAAAGATATTGATGAGTTTTTGACTCGTGCTGTGCCACAGCACGTTTTGTTTAAGCGTCCACTTCAAGTTTCACCCATCAAAGGCTTTTCCGAACTGGAGATGTTGGAGCATTTACAAGCTCTTGCTGCTAAGAATACCATTGTCAAGTCGTTTATTGGCAAAGGATACGCTGGAACCAAAATGCCAGCGGTGATCCAACGGAATCTCTTGGAAAGTCCTGAATGGTACACTTCATATACGCCGTACCAGCCGGAGATTTCTCAGGGTCGTCTTGAGCTGTTGTTGAACTATCAGACGATGGTGACGTCGTTGACGGGACTTGCGATGGCGAACGCTTCGTTGTTGGATGAAGGAACGGCAGCTGCTGAAGCCATGGCTCTTAGTTTTCATTCGTTAAAGGGTAAAAAGAAGGTTTATGTTGTTGATACGAACCTTCATCCACAAACCATCGATGTGGTGAGATCAAGAGCTCAGAATATTGGTGTGGAAATTGTTGAACTTCCATTATCGACCAAAAACGGCGTGGAAGAACTTAAAAAACTCGATATTTGTGGTGCTTTGGTTCAATATCCTGGAACTGATGGTCTGATCCATGATTTTGGAGCGGTTGGAGATGCTGTTCATGCTAAAAAGGGTCTTTTTGCCATGGCCACCGATCTTTTGGCACTAACATTGCTTCGTCCACCATCGGAGTTCGGAGCAGACATTGCGTTGGGAACATCACAGAGATTTGGGGTTCCTTTTGGTTATGGAGGACCCCACGCCGCGTTCTTTGCTACCAGCACCAAGTATTCACGTAAGATTCCTGGCAGAATTGTGGGGGTTTCGAAAGATCGTTTGGGGGAGCCTGCGTTAAGACTTGCGTTGCAGACTCGTGAACAACATATCAAGCGTGAGAAAGCCACGTCCAATATCTGTACAGCGCAGGCGTTGTTGGCCAACATCGCCGCAATGTATGCGGTGTATCATGGTCCAGAAGGTTTAAAGAACATTGCCAGACGAGTTTATGGAATGACCACGCTTTTGGCCCATGAGATTGGTGATAATGTTGTCAATACGCAGTGGTTCGATACGTTGACGGTTCGTGTACCAGATGCAAACACGGTATTGGACGCAGCTTTAGCACACAATATCAATTTGTTCAAGGTAGATGAACAGACCGTGCTGTTACAATTGGATGAAACCACCACGAAAACTGATCTTGAAGCATTGGTTCATGTCTTCACCAACAAAACCTTGAGCTCTTTTGATCTTCCTGCTTTCCCAGTTGAATTAGAACGTCAAGATTCGATTCTTTCTCATCCTGTCTTCAACACCCATCACTCAGAAACCGCAATGTTGCGGTACCTCCACTTACTCCAGAGCAAAGACTTATCTCTTGCCAACTCAATGATTCCTTTAGGTTCATGTACGATGAAGTTGAATGCTACGGTCGAGATGCAGACATTGCTGATGCCTGGATTCAGTCAGATCCATCCGTTTGCACCTCGGAACCAGGCTCAGGGGTACCATGAGCTCGTGGCGGAGTTTGAAAAGGATTTGAACGATATCACCGGTTTTGATGCTACAACATCGATGCCCAATTCGGGCGCTCAGGGCGAATACACCGGTTTAACGTTGATCCGCAAGTACCATGAACTGCGTGGAGAAGCAAGAGATATTTGTCTCATTCCTGTTTCTGCTCACGGCACGAATCCAGCGCTGGCAGCGATGTGTGGCTTGAAGGTTGTGCCTGTTAAGTGTTTGGATAACGGTTCGATTGACTTGGATGATCTTGCAGCCAAAGCAAAGCAGTATCAAGACAAATTGGCGGCGATTATGGTCACTTATCCATCAACCTACGGTCTTTTTGAACCGGGTATTCGTCAAGCAATCGATACGGTTCATGCTCATGGTGGTTTGGTATACTTGGACGGAGCCAATATGAATGCACAGGTTGGATTGACGTCTCCTGGTGATTTAGGAGCCGATGTCTGTCACCTCAACATCCACAAGACATTTGCATTGAGTCACGGTGGTGGAGGACCCGGTCAAGCTCCCGTATGTGTTAAGGATCACTTGAAACCATTCCTTCCATCACATACGTTTGTTACGACGCCTCATGCCACTGCAGACTCGATCAGAGCCGTCAATTCAGCTCCGTACGGTTCAGCAGCGGTTATTCCCGTCTCGTACGCGTATATCAAGATGTTGGGGGCCCAGGCATTGCCATATGCGCTGGCCGTAGCGATGTTGAATGCCAACTACATGCTCGCGCGCTTGAAGGACGCATATACCATCATGTTTGTTGGTGAATCAACTGCCCACTGCGCCCATGAGTTCATTTTAGACTTGCGTGAGTTTAAGGCCATTGGAATCGAAGCCATTGATGTCGCCAAACGGTTACAGGACTACGGGTTCCATGCGCCCACGATGTCGTTTCCAGTAGCAGGAACGTTGATGATTGAACCCACAGAACTGGAAAACTTGGCGGAATTGGACCGTTTTGTTGAGGCGTTGCTTGCCATCAGAGCCGAAATCGATGCGTTTGCCAACGGCAAGGCTTCGGGTCTGGTGTTGAAGAACGCTCCTCATTCGTTACACGATATCGTGGCAACTCCACAACAGGAATGGGATGCTCGGGGATACACGCGTGAACAGGCGGCGTACCCGTTGCCATACTTGAGAGAACAGAAGTGCTGGCCCACGGTGAGTAGGTTGGACGATACATACGGTGATATGAACTTGTTGTGTACCTGTCCTTCGGTCGAAGAGGTTGCTACTTATGAATAGAGTATTTATTAATATATTTTTGTCTGACTTTTTCAGATCTCTTTTTGTTGTATTTGTCTGTCTGTCTCTTTTTGTTGTATTTGTCTGTCTGTCTCTTTTTGTCTGTCTGTCTCTTTTTTTGTCTGTTTTATCTTTTGTCTTTTGTGATTCTTCTTTTATATCATGGACTGGTATCGTAAACGGCCGCTCCGTTACTCGACTCTCCCTCCCGAGGACCGACTGTCGTACTTTTTACTGCCGCTCCCACTCTTTGCTGCCGCCTGGAGCGGCAATCGCGTTGCTCTCGGCACATATAAAGAAGGATTCTCCAATAAGATCCATGTTGTCCGCGCCGTGGCGCACGACAACTCCATCGACTTCAGTGAAGCTGCTACTGCGGTGGTTGAGTATCCCGTGACACAGCTCCAATGGGATCCTGCTGGTTCTGGTCGTCTTGCCGTGCTGCTGGAGGTGCTTCGGCTCTATGACACCGACGACCAGCTCGTGCCGACACATGTGCTCGCCAACAAAACGGCCAAGGACGATATCAACACGTTTCCTCCGGTCACGCTGTTTGACTGGAACAAAGCCGATCCCAACATCATCATCACTTCGAGCGTAGACACCACTTGTACTGTCTGGGACTTGCACCGTGATTCTGGCGATGTAATCGGCGATGCCGCGGTCAAGACGCAGCTCATCGCACACGATTCAGAAGTGTTTGATGTCAAGTTCATCCATGGCCTGCCTCATCTCTTTGCTTCGGTGGGAAACGACGGTTCGATGCGTGTGTTTGACTTACGTGCACTTGAACATCTGACAATCATCTACGAACCTCCGCCGCTGCTGCTGCGTGCATTGCTTCGACTCCTGGCTTCGCACGTCGACCAGCACCATCTCGCTACCGTGGCTGTAGGCTCCAACCACGTCCATGTCATCGATATGCGCATGCCAGGCGTTCCGGTCGCTACCCTCGATGCGCTGCTCGACGGACGCAGTCTGGCCGCCATCAACTCGCTCAATTGGCATCCCACATCCAACTTCTTGCTTACAGGCGGCGACGACTGCCATGCGTTGGTATGGGACTGTACTACAATGCACCTGTCGCCCAGTCCACTCGCTGCATCGCCAGAAACCGTGGTGGATGCACCGGTTTTGGCCTACGAGGAAGAGTTGGAGGTCAACAATGCGTGCTGGAGAGAAGACGAGGGTGACTGGATCGGCGTGGTGAGTGGCAAGGGGTTTCAGGCAGTTCTGTTATAAATTTTATTTTTTTTTTTTCTTTGTCACGTCTCGTATAAATGTGTCAGACAAAATGTCTGCATGAACCCACCTCGCCACAAATTAAATAAAAATACTCGACATTAAATAAACAATATGAAAAACTAATCATAATCGAGGGTGTTTTCTGTCTGATAGTAGAAGACTTGATGACCGACAGCAACAGTTCTTCAACACACATTGACTGACTTGACACCTGACCTGTTCTCTGGATCTTTGGATATCAATTATCAGTCAGTTTCAGACATGGAAGTGAATGATTGTTCATTTATACTTTCTGGAGCCACGAGAACCAAAAAATACTGTTTTGTTTTTGTATAGGTACGGTTCTTTACGTATTCTGGGGATTGTTATCACTTTGGTTTATCATGGGACGATGCGCTTTCAATGGATCTTGTTGTGGACGTCGACGATCTTCTTCTCTGGTTGCGGGCCAGTTGTGGATCGGTCTTTTTGCCCGCCAGCAGCGAGAATAAGCCCAAGATATCCGTGAGCGAAATGACCCCAATCAATTTCCCTGATGCTCCTAAATGTGAATCATTGCTTGAATCCGTCAAGGTGGCTTCTACCGTTGCGGGATTGCGGGCATGTGAGTCTACCACCCATAACCGATGCGATTGGGTCGCCACCAACTTGGCAATGACACGGCCAAGCGATGTCTGGCGATTGACGTGGAAAATCGGGTACTGGTCCTGGCCCTCTTCAATGCCTTTTTGTGTGAGACTGTAGCTGATGAAATGGAGAACTGACTTGAATAGAAGATGCGAGTGTTTCGACAGCGATACGTTCTTGACATCGACAATGGAGATGTTGCCTCGTAACGACCTCAGACGGTCAATCACCGCAAGCGAAGAGACACGTTCATGGAACATTTTGCGGAGTGCCTCCATCAACAACTGGTCCTCGTAGATCGTTACCGGGTTGGACGAACCGATATCCAAGTCTTGGATCGATGAGTTGAGGTAAAAGTCCAATGACGGGAACCGACGGGCGTTTTCCCACATATATGTGATAAGACGACGTTGAGACAAGATCCCGGTAATTTTGTTCTGGTTTTCAGGGCTGGTGATGGCTATACGATGAACCCCGTTGCCCAATGTCTGCATCACCAAATCTAACGTATCGACTTCATTGAATTTGATGAATGGGTTTTTGGGGTGGAGTTTGATGATGAACTCGACTTTGACTTCTTCGCCACGTTTGGCTTTGGCGATCTGGCGTTCGAGTTCTGATTCATCGTCAAACAGCAGCGTATCAAGATCAGCGAGCGAGATCTTGTTCATCACCAAAAGAAGGTATGTGTTGAGGTCCGAATAGTCGAACGTGAGACAGTTGCGAAGATCATGAGGATCTTGGGTTACCAGAACAGGAATGCTGGTGAGGTCATGGCTTACAAGCGTCTTGAATGCCTGTTGGACGGACGAGGAGCTGGAGATGGCAATGAGCTTGTTTTGTTCGGTGAGGTCGGCGAGCGGCACGTCTGTCCAATCAGAGGGCGTCTGGCCAAAGATTTGTTGAGGAATTGAGGACTGTTTCAGCGACACCAGCGGATTGCGGGATAAACTGAAGGAATGGAGGTCTTCGACGTCGCTGGGTGCGGGGAGCGGAGGAGGCGACAGCAACAATTCGACTATGCTTGGTTTTCTCAGAGGAAGCGTGTGATGATTGGATGAATTATGAGGTGCCACGGACGGCAGCGTAGGCGATTGTCTTTGGAATGGAGGCTGGGACATGAAAACAGTGTGGTGGAGAGGCAAAAAAATGTGCGCAAAAGAATCGGATGTTTTGGTAAAGGCGTGGGGAAGCGACATTCAGAGACATTAAACAAGGACATGACGACATTCAAATATTTGAGAAAACCACGACATAGACGACATCATGTCTCATCGGTTAAGATAACTACATCTCCATCATCACCCCCATTAAACCCAACACAACTTCAAGTTGGGCAAAAGCATCCATTCCACTCAATCGCACCACACTTCCTCATCCATTCCTTGACCAATCAGATGCTTCCTCGGCTCATGGTGCCTTCGCCTTCGTCGCCAGTACAAAAAAATGTTAAATTTTTCCCAATATTATTTTTGGCTCTTTTCTTTTTTGGCTGCGACTTTGTGTTGCATCCCAACCTCCGTTTGTTGGGTCCAATTACGCCGCCCAGAGAGGAAATCTCGATAGCGGCTTCCCATCACTATTTAAGGACCGCAGTTCCAGCCTTTTTTTGGGACACAGCCAAAAGCACAGCAAAGATGGACAAGCTTCCTGTTGCCGATATCACTTCGCTTAATGCGATTGCTGCTGGAACCAATAAGAAGACGCCGCGGATCGTGGCTGCTGGTTTGGGCGGCAGACTCATGGGCACTTCCAACATGGTCAAAGTCACTGCTGAACAAATCACCCAAGATTCATTACAACTGATTGACCAATCCAAACAACAAAAACATATCTCAGAACAACCATGGACCGTGGCTAACTTTCACCAACACATCAACTGGCTCAACATCATCTTGGTAGTGATGTTGCCTGCTTATGGCTGCTACCAAGCCTGGTTTGCTCCTCCACAACTCAAAACCCTTGCGCTTGCCTTTGCCATGTACTTGGCCTGTGGAGTCTCCATCACCGCAGGATACCATCGCTTGTACGCCCATAAGTCCTACGACGCTGCATTCCCCGTCCATGTCTTCTTTGCCTTCTTTGGTGCAGGCTCCATCGAAGGGTCCATCAAATGGTGGTCCCACTCCCACAGAATCCACCACAGATACACAGACACCCCCAGAGACCCCTACGACGCCCGCCAGGGGTTCTGGTACTCTCACATGGGCTGGATGTTGACCAAGGCTAACCCCAAGAACCGGGCCAGGGCCGATATCTCCGACTTGACATCGCAATGGATCGTCCAGTTTCAACACCGTCACTACCTCATCATCATGATCTTATCGGCCATGGTATTCCCCATGGTGGTTGCTGGATTGTGCTGGAACGACTGGTGGGGTGGTCTTATCTACGCTGGAATCTTGAAGACATTCTTTATCCAGCAAGCGACGTTCTGTGTCAACTCGTTGGCCCATTGGATCGGAGTCCAACCGTTTGACGACAGAAGAACTCCAAGAGACCATTTCCTTACGGCTCTTATCACGTTTGGCGAAGGCTACCACAACTTCCACCACGAATTCCCCTCGGACTACAGAAATGCGTTGAAATGGTACCAATACGACCCTACCAAGTGTGTTATCTGGGCTCTTTCCAAGGTTGGTTTGGCCTGGAACTTGAAGACATTTTCACAGAACGCCATTGAACAAGGATTGGTGCAGCAACAACAGAAGAAGTTGGAGAGAATGAAGAGTAAATTGAACTGGGGTGCCCATGTCGAGGAGTTGCCTGTGTGGGACCGTGCTGAATTCAACGAGCGTGCCAAGAAGGAAGGACTCATCATTATCTCCGGAATCATCCACAACGTCAAGGACTTCATCAAGGAACATCCTGGTGGCCAGGCTTTGGTCAGAGCTTCGTTGGGTAAGGATGCTACGCAGGCCTTCAACGGTGCTGTCTACGCGCACTCGAATGCTGGCCATAACTTGTTGGCGACCATGAGAGTGGCGGTGATTAGAGATGGTGATGTGAATGCCAATACTTTTGACATGCAACAAGAGTTTATGGAAAAGGAAAAGAATGTATGATTGAGCCCTGCTTGTGATACTTTTACATAGTTTACGAAATTTGAAAGAAAAGATTGAATGAAGGAAGGTATTGTATGTGTAAGATTGCTGAGATCCGGGCACAACCTGTAATTCTCTTATATCCAGGTCCATGTTCCAGGTGATAAATCCGTGTACATATAACACCTACCATTACATAGAAAGATGACAAGCTCAGACCACAGAAACATTGCTGTTCATTTCATCTGTGTTCTCCAATCATTCTCCGCCAAATCGTCTCCACAGGCGTGCCAAAATGGCGTGTTAACTGACCAAACAGGAGACAACAAAAAAAATCAGGAGATTAGGAACTCGTGAACAAAAAAAAAAAAAGATCGTACCACCACCACTTTGTTTTTGCACCCAACATGTCCATATAAAAAGGACTCCGGCTACGTATCATTTTTTCCCATAACATTCAAACAAAAACATGTCTGCCCTTAGAGTTTTACCAAGAACCTCCTTTTTCACATTATACGCCAGAAGAGTCGGCGATGTTGGTTTATGGGCCACTGGCTTGAGCACTGCACTTCTCTGGCCACATTTGTTCACCTACACTTCCAACAGAAAGGCCGATGTGCCTCCAATCAACTACCATTTCGGTGCTCTTGGTATCAATTGAGTTAAGTTATTGCATGTATCATAGAAATATACGTTACGAATAGAATGAAAACTGGATGTAGAGTCGTCAATGTGTTGAATCCCTCTATCTTGAAGAGGAAACTGCATAGAATGCTACTTTTGTCTGAGTGTGTTTTTTTTGGCTGAATGACGACCTTTTATATGCACCCGTGCCGCATTACATTCGTCACTTGAGAAACCGCACGGATAATCTTCAACGATAATCACTATGTCGAGGGCATTTCAACCCATCAGCGACGTGATCAACACGACATCACCACGTCACAAACAGCAATCATTTACAGAAATCTACGGCGAGCCCGAAAACTTTCTAGAAATCGAAGTAAGTTGAGTCTCGGACACAACAATTCCGTAACTAACATCGTCAGGTACGAAACCCACTCACCCACGGGTATGGCCGGGACCTCTACACCGACTATGAGATCGTGTGTCGCGTAAGTATAATTAGAGATGGTTTCTGACACGGTACTAACATACATCAGACAAATATCCCGGCATTCAAAAGCAGAAATAGTAAAGTCCGCCGGCGGTACTCGGATTTCGTTGCGTTCCGCAAGATCTTGGAGCAGGAAACGACACGTGTGATCATTCCTCCATTGCCAGGCAAGATTTTGTTGAACTCCAACAAATTCAACGATATCAATATTGAAACACGGCGCCAAGGGTTGGAGAAATTTCTCTTGGTGGTCTCGGGCCATCCGTTGCTCCAGACAGGGTCTCGGACTTTGATTGAGTTTATCCAAAACGAGAAGTGGGATGCAAGAAATGTTTATTATTAGGAATAGGAATAATGCATGACTTAAGCCCGAGAGGGGATGTAGGTCCAAACACCGAATGTGGGTGTTGCATGTGGTTTACGAAGAGGGTGCACGGAGTTATGTAAAAAAAAATGTCTGCATAATGTCTCAATAATGTCTGCATAATGGCTGCACAATGGCTGCACAATGGCTGCACCTTCTTGAGGAAACCACGCCAGTACAGTATCGTCGCAATATATGGGGAAGGAATATCCGATTAGGCTTGAGAACAGTTCCATTTTGGGATATTCTCTGGCCCACGGTTGCTGCTGCTGCGTGTCCCCACATTTAGCGTTAGGAATCTTGGGTATGAGTGTCGGTTCGGCGATTAGGCTTCCCCACCACTCTCAAGGTATAAGTAGCCGGACAATTTCCACATATGTACTCAAACTCATCAGAATCAATACGATGCCTATTCCACAAACCCAAAAAGCTGTTATTTTCGAGACCTCCGGCGGTCCTTTGTTGTACAAAGATATTCCTGTTCCGCAGCCAAAACCCAACGAACTCTTAATCAACGTCAAGTATTCTGGTGTCTGCCATACTGATTTGCATGCGTGGAAAGGTGACTGGCCGTTGGGCACGAAGTTGCCGCTTGTTGGTGGCCACGAAGGTGCTGGTGTTGTGGTTGCGCTTGGTGAAAACGTTAAAGGATGGAAGGTTGGTGATTATGCTGGAGTCAAGTGGTTGAACGGCTCGTGTTTATCGTGTGAGTTCTGTGAGAACATGTTTGAGTCCAACTGTCCCAAAGCCGACTTGTCGGGCTACACGCACGACGGCTCGTTCCAGCAGTATGCCACAGCTGACGCAGTGCATGCAGCCCGGATTCCTCAGGGCACCGATTTGGCCAAGATCTCGCCCATCTTGTGTGCGGGAATCACCGTGTACAAAGCCTTGAAGACGGCTCTGCTTCAGGCAGGCCAGTGGGTAGCAATTTCGGGCGCTGCTGGTGGTTTGGGCTCACTTGCGATCCAGTACGCTCTTGCCATGGGCTACCGTGTGGTTGGGATCGACGGTGGTGCCGATAAGGGCGAGTTTGTCAAGTCTCTTGGAGCCGAAGCGTTTGTTGACTTCACGTTCTCCAAAGATATTGTTTCCGATGTCAAGAAGATCACCGATGGCGGGCCACACGGTGTGATTAACGTTTCGGTCTCTGAAAAAGCAGTATCGCAATCAGTTGAATATGTGAGACCAACCGGAACTGTTGTTTTGGTTGGGTTGCCTGCGGGTGCCAAGGTCGTGGCTCCTGTATTTGACTCGGTCGTCAAGTCCATTGCTATTAAAGGCTCGTATGTTGGTAACAGAGCAGACACTGCTGAAGCTATTGAGTTTTTCAGCCGTGGTTTGATCAAGTGTCCAATCAAAATCGCCGGTTTATCTGAGTTACCAAAGATCTACGAGTTAATGGAACAGGGCAAGATCTTGGGAAGGTACGTTGTTGATACTTCCAAGTAGTTTGTTTGCTTTAAGTTTATATCTTTTTGTTTTAATTGAATCAAACTTTACTTAACTGTTTTTTTTTTTCGCAGCCAAATTTTTACTTCTGTTCGAAAATCAAAGTCTTTATTCACCTAAAAACCCTAGAAAGCTTTGTTCAATGGCGAGGTAACGGTCTTGCCCTTGTAGAACTGCACAGTCTTGGCAGCTCTTTCAGCCACACCTTCAGGGGTGAACTCAAAGAACTTGTAAAGAGCTGGACCTTGGCCCGAAGCCCCGAATCTGTTCAAGCCAAATTGTTCGTGCGAGTACTTCGACCAACCAAAAGTCGACATCACTTCCACAGACATGATTGGCACACCGTCTGGTAACACAGATAATCTGTAGTCCAATGGTTGTCTGTCAAACGACAAAAAGTCTGGCAACGAGACCACAGAGGCCTGGATACCTTCACCAGCCAACTTCTTAGCAGCATCAACCGAGAGAGACACTTCAGAACCAGAAGCAACAATGATCACATCGGGCTTGTCGGCCTTGACCAAGGTGTAGCCACCCTTCGAGGCAGCTTCGATCGAGGAACCTTCCAATTGAGGCAAGTTTTGTCTGGTCAAAGCAATGACCGAAGGAGTAGAGGTCGATTCAATGGCAACCTTGTACGCAGCAGAGGTTTCGTTACCGTCGGCTGGTCTCCACACAGACAAGTTTGGAGTGGCTCTGAAGTGAGCCAACGTCTCAATAGGCTGATGGGTAGGACCATCTTCACCCAAACCAATGGAGTCGTGGGTAGCAACCCAAATGACTGGGTGGTGCGACAAGGCCGACAATCTGACGGCACCAGCGGCGTACGACACAAAGTTGAGGAAAGTACCACCGTAGTTCTTGTAGTTGGCACCAAAAGCAGCAATCCCGTTCATGATGGCACCCATACCGTGTTCTCTAACCCCGTATCTGATGTATCTACCACTGTAGTCACCCAAACCGGTCGATGGAGGCTGGAAGTCGACAGAACCCTTGGCTCTGGTCAAGTTGGATGGTGTCAAGTCGGCAGAACCACCAATGAACTCAGGAACAGCTTCAGAAACCGCCTGGATCACGGTTTCAGACAACTTTCTGGTAGCAACAGCACCATCTTGAGGCGTGTAGGTTGGCAAGGCGTCGACCCAGTTGGCTGGCAACTTACCGTCCAAACGACGTTGCAATTCAGCACCTTCAGTTGGGTACTTTTGCTTGTATGCAGCCAAGGTCTGTTGCCATTGGGCATAGACCTTTTGGGATTCAGCCACACGTTCGGCAAACAACGTCTTGACTTCTTGAGGGATCTGGAACGATTCTTCTGGGTTGAAGCCCCACTTTTCCTTCAATTGCTTGATATCGTCCTTCTTCAATGGCGAGCCATGGACACTGTGGGTACCTTCTTGCAACGAGCCGAATCCGATGGTGGTTCTCAATCTGATCAACGTAGGCTTGTTGGTGACGGCCTTGGCATCAGCAATGGCCTTAGCAATGGCTTCGAGATCGTTGTCACCGTTGTCGACCTCAAGAATGTGCCATCCGTAGGCCTCGTATCTCTTGACCACGTCTTCGGTGAAAGCAACTTCGGTGCTACCGTCAATGGAGATTCTGTTGTCGTCCCAGAAGGCAATCAAGTTGCCCAACTGGAGATGACCAGCAAGCGACGAAGCTTCGCCAGAAACACCTTCCATCAAACATCCATCACCCAAAAACACGTAGGTGTGGGAGTTGGAGATGGTCAAATCGGGTTTGTTGTAGGTAGCAGCGAACTGTGCTTGAGCCAATGCCAAACCAACCCCATTGGCGATCCCTTGACCCAAAGGACCAGTGGTGACTTCGACACCAGGAACATCGGTGACTTCAGGGTGTCCCGGGGTCTTGGAGCCCAATTGTCTAAACTGTTTCAAGTCTTCGACCGTCAAGTCGTAGCCGTACAACACCAAAAGGGAGTATAACAACGCACAGGCGTGTCCGTTCGACAACACAAATCTGTCTCTGTTGATCCACTTGGTATCTTGAGGATTGAGGTTCAACGACTTCCACAAGACGTGGGCAGCAGGGGCAAGACCCAAAGGAGCGCCAGGATGGCCAGAGTTGGCGGCAGCGACAGCGTCGACGGCCAACAAACGGATTGTGTTGATTGCTTTCTGATCCACAGACATATCGAAAAAGTGACGTAGTATAAGGAACTTTATGTTTTGGGGGAGGCGCAAAGGCTGCCATTATATATAGTTGGGCAAAAACACCGAAACCGCAACGGTACCGCCACGACCTTCCTTCATTAATTTTCAACCCTGAAAAATCAACCCCGAAAAATCAACCCCGAAATCCGACCGTTTGTTCGGTTCTTTTTCATCAATCGTATCTACATGGTATCAACACAACCGCCCTCATCAGCATAATCTTTACTTAATGAACCCGTGTGTATTGAACCCAACAAAAATAACCGATAATCTCTCCGCCGGCGAGAAACTCCGTGCGACTGTTTAGTCTCACCGTGCGCCCAGTCACGTTAGTAAGCAGGCCTAGAATTGTTACTAAGCAAAAAGAAAAAAGAAATTGAACTGGTCACGTGACTTGGTGTGAAAAATTAGAAATATATCTTTACTTTATGGGTCTTCAAAAGGACTGTGTTCGTCGCTGCGTTTATCCATCTCCACGTCCAAGATAAACGAACCATCGTCATGGTTGACTCTCCGTCGAGTGCTGGTGGCACGTGTGATCTCGCCGATATCGCTGTCGACGTCCAGATCCTCGCTCTCGTCTGGCCGGAACCGGTTACGGAGCTCCTCGTCACTCTCTTCTTCTTCCTCTTCTTCCTCGATCCGATCGACGTTGACCAACCGTGGCTGTGCTTTGATGGCAGTGGTGGTTTTCTGTTCAGGGCCCGATGCCTGGTTCGCACGCTGTACGTCGCCCACAATCAGAGCGTTTTCTATCGTGTTCAAGTCGTTCATGTCGCTGAAAAGCGACTCCGAATCGTAACTGTAGATCGACCGTGTGTTATTCTTGGTGGGTCGCACCGTCACACCGGGAATGTACGCTATCGGAAGGATATTCAGGGCGTTGGTGGTCGAAATCGTCGTCGCCATCGAGTTCCGTTTCGACTCGTCGTCATCCATGTAAACCTTGTTTCCAGCGTTCGCCTGCTGTACGATCTGGCGCTGCCGTTCCCGCCGCATACGCAGCGCCTGTGTTCCGCCACCGTAACGCGCTTTTGGCTTGGTAAACAGCTCGTACGACGAAAGACGCCGGTTCCGTTTAACCTGCGTCACCGTGGCCCGTTTCTCCGACTTCTCGCCGTCATCAACAACTATCGTGTCGTCCTTATCACCATCTTCATCGCCAACCAGTCCAGAGATCCGATCCAACACCACGTCGTCCTTGATCATCGGACTCCGCTTGTACACGTACCGATAATAAAGAAACCCAGCAATCGCCAAAAGAACAATGACTCCTCCCACAACACCTCCAACAATCCCACCAACCAGCGTCGTGCTGCCTCCTCCACCACTTCCAGCACTGCTAGGATCAAAGGCACAGTAGAACTCAGGACAACTGTTACATGTCTGCGCCCGAAGCTGACACACCTCGTTCTTTTTACACTTAAGCAGCGCCGGACACTCGTTGCCGTTCGATGGACATTCAAGACATCCGTTCGCATTCGTGGGATACGACGTGCTCACTGTCTGACTGCTTGTCTTGTCTCTCGCATACAACGCTTTCGTTGGCACCTTCATCCTGATGATCGGTACTCGTGTCGTTTCTGGCCGTTTTCTTCCGCTTTTTTTTAATATCTATCTTTCTAATACTTTCTGCTTGTGTTAATTCTGTCAAAGACACGTAAGATGGGCAGCTCGGCTTCGTAACTCTCGACCCTGATGTGGTGTGGTATTGTGATTAAGTTGACTTTTCTATGAATTTAAATTTTCTTAATTTTCCTCTGGTTATGTGCAGTATTCTGGGGACATTCTCGCCCTTTTCTTTCTTTCCTTGTCACTGTCTGGAACTCTTTTAAAAAATCTACATGTTCCAGTGGTGGAAATAGCGGGAAAAACGAGTAGCCTGCATGGACATAATGGCTGCGGTTCTTGTATGGGCCTAACTTTGATCACAGGTTGTAACGCGCTCTATTTAAACGTGGAATGTAAGTACCATGACGGTTCTATTTTTAGTAATTAATGTTTCAGATCCCGCATATCGCCTCATTAATATCAGGGTGAAACAATAAGGTTAGAAAGTATTATTTAAGCGGCGGCTAAAAAATATTACGACATAATTGTTGCTCGCGACATGAGACGAACGACATTCTATGACAAAAAGAAAATGGTTTCTGATGTATGTTATCACGTGCTAAGCCATCCAGGAGATTGGCACCAACCTGATAAGCACATTCAATAGATTATATTAGATGATATGGCTCATTGAGCCAAAAACGACCTTATAGGTCGAGGCTAAGCTAACTGGTGGCGTAAGGTTACATTAACAACAAAATCTCAGGGTAATTTCATCCCAAAAGATAGAGTATATAAATTATCTATTTATCCACTGATTAAGGGTTAAGAATATAACCTTTTATCATGAATGAACTACCAAACCACCCTTGGTTAGTTTCTACCAAACTCAGGTTTATTCCTGAAACCAATATTCATCCTAATATTACTATTTTCAACCGCAAGATTTATACTTTTGGAGGACCAAAAGAAGTCTTTGTAAAGTATCAGTATATTAATGAGCAAATCTTAACTTTAGATGAATTATGTTTATTAGACACCAATGCATGTACGTTCAGAATTGCTGATGACGTGTATATTGATGTATTAAGACAGGTTGGAGGAGGTCAAAATTACGCTGTTATTGGTGTTTTATCTGCGAGGTAAGTTACCAAAAATAAATTAAATGATTATAATGTTGCTATTAGAGATGTTGCTGGATACACGATTATATCACTTGATGAAATATACAAGCCACAAGATATCAACTTTGAATTATTGACAGACCTGGCATTGGCAAGAATCAAGACCTCTTTTGATAAATACTTTTGCGATATCCGAGAACATGGCAATATTTGATCAAGGTATAGATACATTTTTTTCATTATACAAAGGTTTCCCTTAATTCAGGTGCAAATACATAGTTTTCCTTTCGTCTTGTCAACCACGTCTTTTCGTAGTCAAAGTACTTATAGTTCTTTGCTCCTGTGTCGTCTTCGTCTTCTTCCTCGCGTTGGATCACTGACAACGACCGGTTTTTTGTTCCAGATTTGCTATCTGGTAAAAACCACTGTTTGAGGTCGGTGTTGTAGAGCCAGCCACGTTTGGAGAGTTCCTTGGCTGCGTTCCATTTGGCATAATTATCAACTCCCTCTGAATAGTAGAAACAAAAGAAAAGTGTATCTGTATCGAACTTGGCCATGACATGGTCGGAGTTTAGCTCGTACATGGGTTCCTGGGGATAGTCGATCAGCGACGGATGGATGTTGATGGGATTGTACTGGCGAGGTTTTTCGGAATCGAACGAATCGGGACAGTTGAGGAGCGATGTTTCGAGTAACAGACTGATGGCCGAAAATGGAAGTGGGTTCAGGAGACGCAGTTGCGGCACAATAGCAAGACGAGGTACTGTTTCTAGGAAGGTTTTGGCTGCGAAAAGCGGTGAGTCCATTTCAGATATTTCTGGACCGGTTTCTGCCACCGATTCAGACATTTCAGACATTTCCCCAACGGGAGAAGCAACAGATGTTGGTGAATCAACCGTTTCTTCCACTGGTGGAGGCGTACCTGGAACAACAGCTGCATTTGAAGCTGCGGCAGAAGCAGCAGCAGAAGCTGCAGCTGTAGCTGCGGTTTCTGCATTGACAGCTTTAATGACATTGGAATAATCTGCAGGTGTCAACGGCACCGCTGCAGGCGCTGCAGGCGCTGCTGTGCTTACTGAAGGAGGTACTTGAACTATCTGTTTCTTCTTTGGTGTGCGTTTCTTGTCCTTTTCCTTCTCCTTTTCCTTTTCCTTTTCCTTTTCCTTTTCCTTTTCCTTTTCCTTTTCCTTTTCTTTCTTTGGTTCTTCTCGTTTGTCGTCTTTCTTTGCTTCTTCCTCTTCTTCCGCTGCTGCCATCTGTGCAAGCGATCCCTCAATCTCAGCCTCGTCGTCCTCGATCTCCAACTGTTCATAAAAGTCATCGTACTCAACGTAATCTTCTTCCATGTTGTTTTCAACGTAATATTCCAAATCATCCTTGATATCTTCCACCTTGTGTGGATCCACCAATCCTATCTCGACCCCATGTAAGATCTTCTCAATCCGTTCCAAGTGACTGTTGTTCCGTTCGAGCTTATACTTGGTGTCGTCGATCTGTTGTTGGATCTGGTACTGCGCCGACAGCTTTGCTTTCTTCAATTGCGTCGTCAACAGCCCAATTTCGTTATCCAAACCTTCATTCTGTTCCTGGAGCTGCTCCACAATATCACTCAAGTATCCACATGCTTCCTGACGCTCAGGTTCGTTGTAGTGCCGTGCTTTACGTTGACTCTGTAACTCCAACCCTTCATTCAGAAACTGCTTGATTTTCAGCAGCTTCTCCAAGTCCTTGAACTGATCCATCGCATGTTCGATCCTAGTTCTATTCTCTTGGATCAACAGCTTGTCCAACTTGATACTGCTATCGCCAAGCCATTGCTTGAGCTGGTCCCGCAGCCGTTGAAGTTTCTTGATCTCCTTCTTGAGATCACTCTCCAATTTCTCTTTTTGCGACGAGATTTCCAGCGTCATAAGCTTCTCATAGATGTCCTCAAACACCAGAAGCCCTTCGCCAATCTTCTTGTTCGTTTTGTCCACCTCCTGCTGGAGCTTACGGGCACTCATATTTTGACAGTGTTGAGAATTTTATCTCAATTGAAAATTACGCAGAAAACTCAACCCTCCAGACAAAAATGACAGATGCAGACACACATATATTATTTAATAGCTGCATCCGACAGAAAATCCTTTTGAAATGCACTTTTCACCATTCTACGTGATTGTCTCATTCTTACATCATAATGACACTACATGTTTTACTTGTCTCCATATATCGTGCAGCAACCAGTCAATCTTCTGATTTCATATCCAAATCCCGAATCTTCATCAGATTTTAAACCTGTAGTTTTTGTATTTGTCAGCTAAAACTTCAGATCTACTCTCTTACGGTTACCTGCTGACAATCATTCCTTAATTATATCTCTTTCAATGATCGCTTGCACCTCCATAAAATAATCTCAGGAACTGACAATTTACGACTCTGTTCAATTCTAGGATAACTTACTGGAAGCATTGTATTCATTGATATATTTCTGAAGCTGCAATTATTTTCTCCAATATTATCAGACATTAAGTACATAGATCTATTCAATGTTAAATCAACTTCCAATTACTTGTCAAGTCTGCGTAAAACCGTTGCTGTGCTTCACCTCTCGCAATCACAGAATCGTCACTATCACAACCAAACATACTATTGTTATCCAAATCGTAAATCCCGTTTATTTCGCAGTATTCCTCGTTTGGGCCTATAGAAAATGAACCGAAACATGGACACCTCCGACAGCAGTCTTCCAATTTTTTTGTCGAGACCTCCCATATCCAAGTCCCGAAGCTCCACCGGTTCGATATCGGTGTTGTTGCCATTGCAGATGAAATTGTAGTTTTTGTACTCATCTCCTAAACAATCTTTAAAGTACGTCTCGACTTGTATTGCAGCTACCAGCGCACTGGCGCCTGTTATGAATAGCATAAGCTTCATTATCACTATCTAATTATGATTCTTTATGGATGCGTAAAAGTCTGGTTGACATAAAAATATATGCACGGTTATTTTCCGACACTTTACTTCGCCACAACTGCTGCAAGGAACTCTTCGCTAAAGTGACACAATTGTTCAAAGTTCGTCTCGAACCCGTTGATTCCTCCGTAGTACGGGTCCTCCACGATCTTGCCGAAACGTTTATCGGTCCGCCAGCGGCCAAATAACTCGACCACAGCGCTGCTGTCGCGCGGTTTCATGTGTAACAAATCACCTTTGTTCGACTCGTCCATCGCAAGCACATAGTCAAAACGCTGGAAGTCGCTGCTGTGGATCTGCTGCGCCGCGTGGTTCACCGCCACGCCGTGCTTGCGGCATGTCTTGGCCGACCGGGTGTCCGGCAGCTGTCCAACGTGCCAGCCGCCGGTCCCAAACGAGTCAATGACATCGAACTTGTCGCCGTAGCCCAACTCCTGGACCTTGTGTCTGAATATGGCCTCAGCCATGGGCGAACGACAGCTGCGGTTAGCAAGGGTCTGACAAAGGGTCTGAAGTATCTGCATACTTACATGTTTCCAAGACAGACAAAAGCTACTGATATTTTATCGGACATTCTTTACTTATTCCAGCTTTTTTGTCTGCATTTTTTTTTTTTGTCCGCATTTTGTCTTTTGTCTGTTCTTTGTTTTTTGTCTGATGCTATTACATACTATTACTACTGAATGCTGCTCACTACAAACTGTTTCCACTCGTCGAACGGTACTGGCTCGTAGATATACCTGTAATCGTCCGTTCTTGCTTTCTTCTCCGTAAACAACGTGTCGATATCGTCCTCTGCCTCGCGTTTGGCGCTTGGTTCTGCTGCCGCAGCAAGACGAGCGCATGTCTCGACAACATCGTCTGCCACCAACTTGCTCACGCTGTCTGACTGGCGGAACGCCAACGTAATCGCAAGCGGCAGCACTTCGCATGACCAGCCGTTTGTATGTGGCGAGAGCAGCGACTTTGTGGGTTTGCCATGCGACAACGCCGGCGACGTGTTGCTCATGGGCGTCGCCGGCAACTCGACCACGCTCTCGTCCAACTCCAACAAATTTGCCATTGATGCATAAAAGAAACGTTCAGGGTTTGTGCTTGAAAGTTCACGACGCTTGGCGAGTTTCGAGTCGTCGTTCTTGATGAAAATATCGGCGTCGCTCGTCGCCACGGCCGTCGTCTCGGGTATGTAGCTTGGCGAGTGGCCTGTGGGCGTGTTCTTTGCACTTGGACCAGCGACTTGTGGTGTTGGAATGCTCTGTGGCGTTTTGATCGTCATGTTTGGTGACGCAGCGCTGCCGGCTGGTGTTGGGATACTGGTGACGTTGATGGGGCCCTTGTTCGAGCCCTTGCGCCGTGCAGCGGATGCTGGTGCCTGTTTCTTTGCTTGGACAGGTGTCTTTGCTTTCTGCTGCGGCGTGGTAGCAACATTCATCGGTGATGCATTGGGAACCATCGGACTACTGGCCAAGTTCTGACGAGGAGCTTTCCAGTTTGGACCAAGATTCATGCCCATAAACTGCTGCTGTTGTTGTGGTTGTTGCTGTTGTTGAGGTTGTTGTTGTTGTTGTTGTTGTTGTTGTTGTTGTTGTTGTTGTTGCTTTGGTTGGTTGAGTTGTTGTCTTCTAATCGCAAACTGTTCTTTCACATAATCAAAGTACTTTTGGTACTGTAACCGGAGTTTCTCCAACAAGTCAGGTCCGGCCAAGAACACTCCCCGCTGGAGATTGTCCATGATGTTCTTGGTCATGTACTTCATCTGGATCAACCGTTTTGTGCCCTCGATATTACGTGTGAGCAAGAAGAAGTAGCTCACAATCAGATCAACGTTGGCATACTGCTGGGAGATCTGCAACAATCCATCACGTACCACGTTCCTATCGCTGTTCGAGAGCATCTGGGTCACGTCCTTGAGCACGACGTTGTTGCGTGATACTTCTTCAATGAGCTGCCGAAGTTTCTGCTTCATTTCGTCGGTAAGTTGTGGCACTACCGGTTGCGCTGCGTTGCCAGCAGCAGGAGCACCAACTGTGGTTGGCCATGCACCCCGATTATTGACAAAATTCTGGTTCATCATCTGCGGTTGTTGCTGTGGTTGTTGCTGTTGTTGTGGTTGTGGTTGAGGTTGTTGCTGCGGTTGCGGTGGTTGAGCTGGTTGTTGTGGTGGTTGTGGCTGTTGTTGTGCCATGATCGGAGTCTTCTGCATGTTTGGCCGTTGTGCCATCGGCTGCGTCATCTGTCCGTTCTGTTGCTTCCACAACTGCGTTTTCTGGTGAAGAATATACTTCCGTACAAAGCTTTCTTTCTGGTTCTGGTCCAACGTTGCCTGGATCGACCGGTTGGCCTGAAGACGGCCAAGAAGCGTCATTGCATCTGCACTATACTTCATTATATCTTGTGGAGTGATCTCAAAGTTGGGAGGCTTCTGTGCAGCAGGCTGCTGTTGAGGTTGTTGCTGTTGTTGCTGCTGTGGTTGTTGAGGTTGTTGAGGTTGTTGAGGTTGTTGAGGTTGTTGCTGGTTTGGTAAAGGAACCATACCGTTGCGCTGCTGCATCTGTCGCTGGAGGAACTGTTGTTTCTGCTGCGGTGTGAGGTTGTTGATGTTGAAGTTCCGGTTCATGTTGACGTTCATGTTCATGTTATTCATCATCATTGGTTGTTGAGGCTGTTGAGGCTGCTGCTGCGGCTGCTGTTGTTGTGGTTGTGGTTGTTGCTGCTGCTGTTGCTGCTGTTGCTGCTGTTGCTGTTGCTGCTGTTGCGGGCGCATCTGTGTCATTTTCTGCTGGTGCTGTCTCAACGCCAACTGGAGATGTGTATTATGGATATCTTTAATAAGCGGCATTGTTGATGCCGGAATCATCTTCTTCTGGTAGCAATTGAAGATTTGCGTCCATGTAGTGACGTTTGGAGGCAAGTTGGGGATTTTGGCAAGAAGTGCTGGGGGAATAGGCGTGTTTCTGATCTGGTTGCTCACCTGTTGGATCTGGTGGGCATCAGGACTTGCCATCATGGGCATGGTGCTGTTTGAATTGAGGTTCATGTTCATATTGTTCATATTGTTCATGTTGGTGTTGGTGTTTGTGTTGGTGTTCATGTTCATGTTGGTGTTTGTGTTGGTGTTCATGTTCATGTTGGTGTTTGTGTTGGTGTTCATGTTCATGTTGGTGTTTGTTGTCATTGGTTGACGCATCTGGGCCTGGATCTGTGCTGCTGACTGTTGCCGGGCCTGTGCTTGCTGTTGGAGGAAGTTCATGTTGGTCATTTTCTGTGCCTGGTTCGGCATCCGCTGCTGTTGCTGTTGTTGCTGTTGTTGTTGTTGTTGTTGTTGCTGTGGCAATGGACGCATATTTGTCCGTAGATGTTGAATCTTTTGTTTAATCAACCGTAAATACTCGTCTCTGTTTTGACTCTTCAAGAACGTAAACTTCTCAAACTCCTGCGCAATGGTGGCGCCTCGTTGAGGATCATAACTCGTTCCTTGCATGTCACGAAGCGTATTGGTGAGGATCTGCACGATCTTCTGGCGGTCAGCCACGGCGTACGACGTGTGCCACGAGTTCATGCTGAGGTGATCCTTGAGAATTTTGACGATCCTTTTGGTGTGTAGATAAGCAGAGAAAAAAAAAAAAAGCAACGGTCAACTACAAATGTAATGTCAAGCAATGTCAATTAAATGTCAAGTAAATGTCAAGTAAATGTCAAGAATAACATTTAATGACATCTTTGATTTGAAGCAGATTCCATCAATCACATTTCTGGTGATGATCTTCACTCATAATTTAAGTTTATATTCATGAATTTGATTTGGTTTCAACTGAGACAATTCACAGAATCTTACATAAGGTGAGATTTGAGACGTTTGGCTTTTTTTAGCTGAATATTCGTAGACATAATCATCAGAATATATGGAAAAAGCTGGAAAAAGCTGGAAAAAGCTGGAAAAAGCTGGAAAAAGCTGGAAAAAGCTGGAAAAGCTGGAACCGATCCAAAGTTACTATGCGTAGAATTGTCACATTTTAGTGACAATTGATGCGGGTCCTTTTGACTTAAGGTTTTATTTGTGAATTATGAATATTACAATTATTACGAATATTGAATTTATTGAGATTGAGCATGTCCATATTCCTTGACAATCTGATTATTACCTTCAGGATTACTTCACTGTAGTGATTCTTTATGTGATTATGTGACGTTGCTTGGTTAGTTAAGATGGATTATGCAAAGGAGACCTTCCATTCATGGTGATTAGAAAATATATGCATCGGCTTTGTCATACGAATTGTTGAACTATTATAAAATTTTAGACTTATAACTTAGTCTTAATAAAATAGCGTGACGGGGAATTCGGTTACCATAGGAATATCCTAAACTAGGATGTATAGAGTATTCTGAAACATATAACATGAAATGTGTGAGTTATATTTTTGTGTCACAACACAAGTGGTCGTGTCTAGTGGTTGGAAAGTATCTTCAAGACCTTTATATAACAGCTTCTGTATTCACTACTTTTTGCAATCGGAAATATTCGTAAATCTGTCATTGCAAAAAGTGTCTTGGCAAGTGTCTATAAATATCTACCAAATTCCATGTTTCACTGCTTCTGATACTGAAATTCCTCAGTTCAGTTCAGGATGCTTATTAACGAATCACGAGAAGAACCAGCAAAGAACGAAGCATTGAATGAGTTCATCTCGCAGATCAAAACATGCTCCCTACAAGAATTGCCGTCACTATTGAACAATTTCAAGTTCGAGACTGTCACCAGCATCCTGTACAACTGGGTTGCGGTTTTGAATCGAATCGATAAGCTCTATGAAACCTTTATTTCCAATTACGCTTTGGACCAGGAATTTCCTCAATCCAAGTCGATTTCTTTGGAAGATAAAGTGCTTATCTGTTCGTGTCTCCGTTTTACCACCAAACTATTGAACAAGAAAACATTTTTAGATCTATTCAATAGCGATGATCGGCTCGTTCACTTACTAAAGTGTCTAGACGTCGACATTCTTGTGGAAACGATGGTGGTGAGTAAAATCAGAATGATTCCTTACAGGAACCGTTTCCCTAAGATCGGGAATAAGATGTTAACATTGGCCACCTCGTTTCCTCCATCAGTTCCTGAGACGTACGCTGGAACCAACTTCACTGACAGCCGTCTATTCTATCCTGATGTATTTACTGAAAAGTATCCTCTGGAATGGAAAGACATGGCGTTCAAGTTCTACAAAGATGGTACGTCAAAGTTATTTATGGACAGAGACACCGTGGCCCGTGTATCTATGGATCAGATATACGCCATCGCAGTAGATGCAATTCCTCAGGAGTACAGGGCCGAGTTTTGTATAGTTGCATGGACAGCGAAGTCGTTTCAAGACAACTCCTTGGAATCGATTCAATTGAGAGAAAAGCTTGCTGAAATAAACCTCATGGCCATTAATGCATGCATCAAGTCCAACAGCCGGAAGCTTATTGCCCGTATCGAAACAGAGCCAACATTGGTCAGGTCATTGATCGACTTGATTCATCCCCATAATTTCAACAACGTACCAAACCACATCTATTGCAGGGCCGTCTCCACCTTGTCTTCAATGTACGTAGCAAAAAATAGTGGTGTACTAAAAGGTATGGAAGAGGTGCTAAATCTCCATACATTGTGCCAGTGCTTATGTGATATTATGACTAGAATGAATGACGTTATATCCAAGTCTTGTGGAGATGAATTTGTTAAACTTGTTTCATCTATCAGAGACCTATTGTGTAACTTAGATCCACAACCTTGTGTCTCTATCTTAGACCACTTGTTACCGTTGTTGGATGGCTGTTCCAAAGATAGAGAAATCAATTGCATGAATCTAGCCGAGAAAATCATGCAGGAATTTATGGATAAGGAGAGCAGCACTATCTTGATCAAATGTATTGGTACCAAGTCAAACTTTGTGTTGACATACAAAGAGCAACCATTAACCAACGCCCAAGAAGATTATCTTGAGTCATTAGTGGATTTGGTAAATCTTCTCCAGAGTTTACACGGTGAAGCATGGGGGGATCTGGTACCAAGGTAACCCTGAAGGTTGTCCTGTTGATAAGTACATTACTTGAGATTAATCCTGTCGAGTTTTCAAACTTTGAGGAAGGAAACATCCTCCACGTCTTATTTGATAAGTTTGAGTCAATTCTTGTGGCGGACTTTGAAACGGCAATAGATATGATGTTTGTTTTATCACGAACATATGGCATGACGAATGGAGCCCTGATTATCGAAGAACAACAGCTTCTCACCAAATTCTTTAATTCTTTTGTGAATCTTGAGAGCGTCACATCTACTTTGGGTGATGTCGTTGATGACTTGACTTATACGTTAGACGAAGCAATGGGCTACTGTCCAGCATTGAAACCAATGGTTTTGAACGAGAATTGAATTACGTCTTGTCGAGATACGCTTCCCAGCCTTATCTCAGAACTTTATTTGATGAAGACATCTACAATGAAGAATACCATGAATTGGAGATGAAATATGCACAAGAAGAAAATTACGACGCATTGAACACATTGGAAGAAGAAGAAAAGGACAAATACCTCATTGACTTGAGTCCAAGATATGAGCAGGGACCAATCACTGACAAACAGATAGATCTCAAAGAGTTTGAAGATATTAAGGTTATTGTAAAATTAGCTAACATTGAATTAACCCCCGAAAATCCACGTTATCCTGGAGGTTCATGGCATGTTGAGGGTACCATTGATGAAGATATTGTTGCTACAGTGTTGTACTATTACGATTTTGACAATATCACTGAGTCTCACTTATCGATTAAAACAGCCTTTGAAGATCCACAATACTTTCAAGATGATGAATTCTTTTGTAAAGCTATGTATGGGCTCGAGGATGGTGACAAGATGCAACGAGTATTGGGATCGGTTGAAGCAAGCCAAGGCAGAATGGTGATTTTTCCCAACTGTTACCAGCACCATGTTGATGCTTTTGAATTACAAGATAAAACAAAGTCGGGGTATCGTAAGATTCTTTGCTTTTTCATTGTTGATCCATATAATGAGAAGGTTGTATCTACAGCAACGGTTCCTCCACAACAGAAGGAATGGTGGGACGACCAGAAGTTGATCGACAGTATTATTCCGGATAAGACTGTTCAAGCTGATCTTTTTGCATTGAATAAGGGAAAATGGATGCAAAATTTGCGTGAAGCAAAGGCTGTGAGAGAAGAGTTGATGAAGGAGCGTTCTTCCCCTGATATGGACGAGTATGGCCATGGATTTGTGAGAAGCTTCTATCTTTGTGAACATTAAGTAGAACTTTTCAATTAAATTAATGACTGCAAAATATTACTTGTATTTATCTATTAATAAGTGTGATTCCTAATGAGAATAAATACCATACATGACGTTGATGACAGACATCAGACAGTGGTGAAGCTTCTCTTTATCCCATTTTTTTCTTGATAATCACGCTGTTCAGCCTCGTCAATGTACTCCATCTCGTGAGTCAACTTCCATTGTTGTCTTGCAAACCGTAAGCCCTGGGTGTTGATCCCCAATTGAGTTGCAGACCCTGCCAATGCATCCCGTAACTGTTGCTTGACACGAAGCAACACGTTCTTGATCTTGGGATCTTTTTGGCTCACCAACTCACGGGCATTGCTTCTCACCACAAAGAACAAGATCCGACAGAGCAACAGCATGTGCACGATGTTGGCCAGGACGTTTTCTGCGCGTGTCCAGATCTCCACGAACCGAAGCAAACGTAAAGTGTACAGAAACGGTAACACAAGCAATGCATCGTCCAACTGCGCAGCCCGGATCTTGGAAACAACGCTCATCACGTACGTTGGTCCGTCCATGCCCATGGCCATCAACACCGCGTTCTGAGTAGGTTTTATAGGCATCTCAGCACTTCTTTTCTGGTGGAAACTCTGTAAATGATCTTCATAAACTTCTTGAGCATCAACATCCTCAATGCCAATATCCAATGCCTCCATCAACTTCTCACCGGCCTTCAACGTCTCGATCGTCTGTTTATGGACATGTGTGCTCTCTTCTTCTCCGTCTTCTTGTTGTTGTTGATCGTCTTCTATCGACTCCAACAATGTATCTTCGTATAACAGATCCAATTCCTTTTCTCGTTCTTCTTCCAAGAACACCTGGTCGTCCAGCGCCATCCACAACCGTACCGAGTGATCATGCGATGCTGATACCATGAACACTCCATCGCTGCTCACACACACACACCACACCTCGCCGTGGTGCGCTGGAAGCTTCTGGATACACTCGAATTTGTCTCCGTCCCAGTACTTTATGAGACCGTCCTTGCCAGACGAAAAGAAGTGGTGAGTCTCTGCAATGAACCGTACGTTCATCACCGAGTCCTGGTGGCCAAAGAGCGACTTGTGACAGTCACCAAAGTCCAAGCCCCAGATCTTGATGTTCTTATCGGCCGATGAAGTGATGAGCAACTTGCTGTCGTGCGAGATATCGATCGATAAAACAGGAAGCTTGTGGCCATACAACGTAAGAAAGAGCTTCATCGTATCAAAGAACACCACTTGCACGGTGCTGTTGAGCAACGACACCGCCAAGTACTTGCTGTCGGGCGAGATCCGCACACAGAGCACATCTTCGCCCACTTCAAGCGTCTGTGAATGTACAAATTTGAGCTTCAGCACCGTGGTTCGAGTGCCTGCAACCAACTCCTGTTCCACAGCAAGACGCCAGTACTTGACTGACTTATCGTTGCCTCCTGTGACAAGTGTCTGGCCATCGGGAGCCACGTCCAACGACCAGATCGCCGACTCTTCTCCGCCAGAGTTGTGTGCTTTCTCCACACGATCAACCAACGACGACAGGGCCAAGTCGTAGAGCTCCAAGTCTCCGTTCTTGAACCCAACAACCACCAACGTTCCTCCAGGCAAAAACCGACAACACAACGCATATCCTCCTTCAAGTACAAAAGTCCTGATCACGCTGCTGCTGCGTACGTTCCATACCTTGAGCTCGCCATTCAGGGCCGTGGCAAGAAGCTTGTTGTCCTGTGAAAGGTCCATTGCACGGATATCGCTGCGATGACCAAGCATATCGATCGAATGGACACGAACCGCATGCGTATCGCTCGGCGAAGCCCGCTTGAGATTATCGCTAGCAATGCTGTGGTACTCGATACTGTTGTTGGCAAGCGAAACAAGCATCTCGAGCTTCTTCCCACGATACACCCACGTACATGCACGTACCTTGGCCGTGACTCGTACGGTGGAAATGGGCGTGATCATCATATTAATCTCGTTCTCCTGTAACGACGCCAAAATCTCGTCGTCATCGTATCCTTTTTCTTTCAACCGTTTCGTACGCTTGGCTACACCTTTCTTGAGCTCATCTTCGCCTCGGAGTCGAAACACCTCGATGGTTCGGTCAGTATTCTGGACATAGAACATATCATGGCCATGAACAGACCGGAACGCAAGGTCGTTGCCCCGACTCTTGCTGGCTTTTTCAAACGAACCCCGTTCTACCAACTTATGTCCGTCGTCCTGCTCCAAGTCAAGCGTCCATACCTTGACCTGGTCCTTGTTTCCGCTCGTTAGCACCATGTCGCCATGCACAGCCATCGCCCAACACTCGTTGGCATGTGCCATGTGCGTCTCGATACACTGCTGGCTCTTCAATTCCCACATCTTCACCAATCCATCTTTCGATACACTCACAAGGTAATCTTCCATCACATCCACATCGTCGTCGTGCTCAGCAAGCATCGCGATCCCGGTGATCTGGCTCTTGTGGCCCTTCAATTTAAATAACCCTTCTTCACCAACCAAGTCCCACACAATGATCGTCGAGTCGGCAGACCCTGAAACCACACGTGTACCGCTCCGATCAAACGAAACCACCGTGATCGCCGACTTGTGGCCGCTGAAACTCACAAGCACCGAACCTGATGTCATGTCCCAGATCTTAAGACTCCCGTCTGCATATCCGGCCGCAAGAAGATTCGTGGTCGCATGGTGCGCCAACTGGGTCACCACGCTCGGTGCCACCAGTGTCAGTGCATTCAGAGCACCAGGAGTCAATCCATCACGGAGTCGCTGCTCGATTTCCCCGGTCTTGATGTCCCATACCAAAATCTCTTCGAGCGCCGCAGAAACCGCACGACCCGCCGAGGTTTTGTGTGTAGGCTCCAACCACACAATGTTGGACGCAGATGCAATCACACCAAAACACTTTTCCTGCTCGTACCTATCGTACGACTTGACCATGTTTAGTTAATACTTTATGTGCTTTGTATGTACTTGGAATTATTTCATTTTTTTAGAGATGCGATGCAATCACGTGATTTTTTCAGAGATTTATACAAGCGATAAAGCGAATGAGAGAACCACGAGCAAGAAATTAGAACCGTTTGCAGCAGCTGCGTTCTTTTTCTTTGATGATGTGGATGTAGTGCTGCTGCTAGTGCTGCTTCTGCTGCTGGAAGTAGTGGATGTGCTGGATGTCATTCCCAGGATACTTACGCCTGAAGGAACGCCTGCTTCTCTTAGGCCTCCACTCCAGCAGTATTCCTGGAAACATTCACGACATTCCTGGGACTGTTCGATCCCCAAGCGTTCCTGGGACCGTCTGATGATGGCACAGGCCACACACTTGGCGTAGTTGGTGTCGTCGGTAAGATTGTTACGTGTAGTTGCCTCGAATCCGTTCTGGATGATACCCTGGACTTCATCGGCGTTGTATGACATCTTGAACGTCGAGTGGTTCGATGCATACGAATGAAAAGCGTTGCTGGTGTACACAATCAACGGGATATCGGTCTCGTTGACCCTGTTGTTGTTGTGGTACGCGATCAATGGCGATAAGTCGCTGGCGTTGCATCCAAAGAAGACGGGTTTCTGAGCCAAGTTCTGGTCCAAGTACTCGTCAACGGTGGGCACCGGTGGAAACGGGATGTTCAGACCCTGTGCCACAAACTGACGCTGGTACGTATGCATGATGGACGTGCCGTTGGGCCAGTTCTGGTGGGTATCGCCTGAGTTATCAAAGCCGAAAATGATATCAACGTTTCTGGCTGGCTGGATCAATGGATAGAGCGGTACGTTCTGTTGGTCTTCACCTCCATCGACCAAAAAGAGCGTTTCGTTCTGGCTGATGGCCAGTTCTGTCCCGTTCAACTGAAAGAATGGGTTTGGATTATAGATGGCAATATCGTCGTTGCTGTGACTGACCCGTGAAAGAATAGAAGATAAGATCTTCTTGATCACCACGTTGAGCCCGGTGTTTTGAAGCCTGATAAGGAGCTGGTTGAAAAGCGATGAGCTCGTACCCAAAATAAACCCAGCATTATCGAAATTGACCACGCAAGTGGCGTTATTGGCACTAGCATCGAGCTTACTGCCGAGATACTTGATATCACTAAAATATCCAAGCGATGGATCCCATGACCCAATTTCGTACGGATTGATTTCAAAGATGGTCGAGTTCTGGTTCACCACCATCGTTCCTGGCGTTCGTCCGTTCGCTAACACGATGGGAAATGGCATGTCGTGGTTCTGAAACGCAGGAAGTTCACGGATCGATGACCACGTAACATTTTCACCAGAATCGGAGTTGACAAGGAACTGCTGCGATAACGCCCGGCCCCAGAGATCGGTGATGGACGTCTCGAAGCCTGCACTGCTCTTGGACGAAAGTGCCAGGTCGATATTGTAGTAGTACTGGGCTGTTTTGAACACGTTGATACCGTTGGGATTAAAGATCGAGTCGTCAAGGTTCCAGATATCGGCGTGGCCATCAAGCACATCGGCAACCGAGATCCAGTTATTTAACACCATCAGACCCACCAACCAGCTACCACCCGAAAGACCGGTCAAGTACGTTGCTGCCTGAAGCAATCCCCCCAAACCGTGCGTCTTGGAGTCCAGAAACCGGTCGTCGAGCGCAAGAAGCTGGCCGGCACCGCTGAGCATCGCCCGGTATCCCCCGCCGCTGAACGCAAGTCCGATCGAGATGTTGTGTGTCTGTGCATACTGTGAAACAAACGACTCGCCATCAAAGTCACTGAGATTCGCTTGTTGAAGAAACGCGATGAGATGAGCATTCGTCTTGTTGTTCCGTGCAACAATATAATCCTTTTCCTGCTGTGTGATATCTGTAGCACGGCGCACAATCTCATGGTCAGGACACGTCGTGGTGAACGGCGTATACCCGTTAGATTTGGTGTTTTCGGTGGTATACGACTCGGAGTTGGACGTCGGACTCGATGCGGCTGGTGATGACGTCACCGACGCCGACACCGACGCCGATTCCAGCGACGTGTCGTGTTCCCATGGCCACTTGAACGCCGCAACAAGCCCTATGTATACCAATATCACTATGATGTTCATAATATTTAACGATACACAAGCAGATTAAAATATATATATATATATGGTCAGGGGTGAAATATCATTAATTTCCTAATTAGGAAATTTCCCCAGATTCTTCACCTTCATTGCTACTTTGCTCCACCACAATGTGACGTAACATCTATAATTTTGTATACTTGTATCTATAGTTGTATCTAGGGTGTATCTTTTGTACAATTTTTAAGTATGTCCTTCCCGATTAGGCAATTTTTGCAACCTCTCTTCTCGTTGCCCGAATCACCATAGGAATCATGCCTCCGGTAGAAATCGTGAACAAACGGTGGCGGGTCACGTTTATGACACATCTAATGGTACCTCCGTGCGACGTAGTTGAAACGTACGTGTGTTGATGGACCTTTTCACGGTCCAACGTGTTTGATTCGTCGACATCAGCTTCAAAGAGGTCCTGGAGAAACTGGTTGACACGAACCGTGTGCTGGACCATCGTTTCACGCACTGTATCGCTGTACAACTCATCTTGTTCCGTCAAGCTCAGCGTATCGAAACCATGGGCCCCAAACCGCTCGTTGATCACCAGTTTCGACGATCTCTGGTCGCACTTATTGACCCCATTGGTTTCACGCAACAATTCCGTTACTACAGGCCGGATTTCCGCCGGCTTGAGCCCGTTCCACGTATGCACAAACGTGTAGCTTGGCCGCTGTAATGGCGACACAAAGAACTTGCTGGGCATGGGGGCGCCTGCCGCAAGCTGCGTCTGCCAGAGCCCGTTGTTCTCTTGGGCTTGCGCCACGCCAACCTCCGTCAACAGCGCATCGGGACCCCACGTAATCGTACCGTCTGTTGTTTCTTTGTACCACTTAGTATTCCACGCATCCTGACCATACTGGTTCATCGCCACATTGTGGTATCCCTGGCCGTGACGCGCCCAGAAGATCAACTTGTAGCTCACATTCGGAGGTGCTTGCAGATTCAATTCCGCCAACTCGTCTCTGATCGCCAGCCATGACTTTTCCCGGCCAAAATCGCTCTCGGCAAAATTGAACGTCGTGTCGTCGGTTTCTTCGCGGTCCTGCTGAAAGAAACCAGGCACAGACTCAAACTTCCACGGGAATTTGAGCGTACCATCGCCGTTGATCTCCTGCTCAAGCTGCTCAATCACATTGTAGTATTCTGCCTGTGCATCGTGCTTGTTGTGTGCCACATGGTGGTCACTGTCGGTCGCTATTAAGAGTGACATTGCTGCTACATCTTGAAAACCTTTCAACAATAATCTATTTATATACCGTGGACGATCGCCGGTGTGGGGAATCCATGCAGGCGCGCAATTTTTCGCCGAAAATTCGCCCGGAACACCAAAATTCCGAGGTAAATTTGGCACCTCTCCTAAACTAATGCTCCCCCAAACTTCAGAAACATTAGAGGTGACGCTAGCAAAACGATCCATCATTGTTATTTTTCTGATCTCTAAAGCTTATGAGTCATGCGATGTGCATTAATTCCGTTTAAGGTTCCAATTTTGGTGTATATGTAAGATAAATGACCCATTTAGTAAATTAACATCGGTATTTATAGTTTATTATTGGTGCACGGATGTTTTGAATTTTTTAAATAAAGAAAGGCAATGAAGGGTTAAAAAAAAGTAGAAGAGTTGATAAGGTATGATGAGTGAATGAAGAAAAAGAGTGAATGAAGAGAAAGAGTGAATGGAGAGAAAGAGTTAATGAAGTAAGATGATTAGATAATTTACAAAATTTAACATTAATTACAATTGGTGAGAAATTCACAAATATGTTAATGTAAATCTTATACTTAAAGCAAACTAAAAACGACAAAAATACAAACTATAAACAGACAGTTCCATCTATCTTATAATGTACAATGAACCCAAGACTGTTCAAGTCTTTCTTGAAGGACCAGACTTGAAGTCAGGTTTGAATTCAGGTTTCTTTGTTCCTGCTTTCTTGATTTGGAACTTGGTCACCAAAGGAATGTGATCGGATGGGAAATGGGCATCGGGGAACCCGATCGATTGGTTGGCATACTCTTCATCAACTTTACCCAATAAGCCTTTAACTTGTAAGGTCGATGTTGAGTACCAGATGTAATCAATCACAGCAGTGAACGAGGGCGACAAGTTGGTAAATGGCAACTCGCCAATGTTATCGTATGCAGACTTCAACTTGAATGACTGGCGGAATCCTTCATCAGTAAACTTACCATAGTCACGTCCGTCCAAATCAAAATGCTTGCTGACCAGCCCGGTTGAGAATAACTGGTACACGGCCGAGTCTCTCACCGAGTTGAAATCTCCACAGATAATCAACGATGCATTCTTGATCTCGTCAACGGACTTGACATGATGTGCCTTCTTCATGATCTCCTGCAATTCCTCCAACAAGATTCCCACCTGCAACGTCTTGACGTCGTTGAACGATGGGTCCCAGTGCAAATGTGTGTTGGCAATGGTGATTTTTTCTCCCGTCAGATTATGCTGTAAGAACGTAATCAAAGCAATGTTATCTTTGTTCATGAATCTGTTGAACAAATCCTTTGTCTTCTTGTACTTGTCTGACCCCATGCAGACACTGTTGTACTCAAAGTTTTGCTTCAGAATCAACGTAAACTTACTGGTCTTGTAGAAAGTAGCACATCCATCCACTTTTTTGGAATCAATCTCTCCCATTGTTCTCGATCTTGTCTTGTTAAAAAACACACCCTTATAGCCTTGCTCGGCAAACAAGGGCACCCAGAACTCATGGAAGGTTCTTGTTTCAACTTCTTGCATACAAATAATATCATTCTTGAATTGCATAACCGTTTCCTGGATCATGTTTCTTCTGTATTCCCAGTTCAACGCCCACGAGGGTGTAAACTTGTACATCTTTGGTGTGGCATAGTGTTGACACAAGGTGTTGTAGGTCATCATGGTAAAGGTTTCATTAGTGGTTGTTTCGTTAGCGTATGCTTCAGGATTAACAGTTGGATCAATGACTTCGCCATCATCCTCCAACAATAACCACGGTCTTGGACGTGGCTTATCGGAAGTCGGCTTGGAGTCTCGGAGATGCGCTATTAATTCTTTCGTACCTTTTTCAGATAACATGTTGGCAACGGTCAAATCTAATGGATTTCCTTCGATACCCAAGAACAACAACTCAATTAAGTTCCCAAACAGAAATGGCAACGTCTTGATGTTGTTGTCAAACAAGTAGAGGAATCTCAAGTTATAGCACAAGCCCAATTCAGAAGGCAATTCGTTGATTCTGTTGTGAGACAAATCCAAAGTTCTCAATCCCGTCAATTTCTTGATGATTGGTGGCACTTCAGACAAATTGTTGTTGTTCAAGTAAAGTGATTCCAAAAAGCTGTACTGGAAGAGTTTGGGTGAAATATTGATCAAGCCTTGACCACTCAAGTCCAATTGACACCACAACTGTTTTCCTTGAGTCTTTTCTCTCATTCTCTGCTCTTCCTGTAAGTGATCTTCATCTATATCCTGAGCTAACTTCTTGTTGTGCAACAACGCCGAGGTGGTGGTGGGAGTTGTGGAAGCAGCAGAAGAGGCCAATTTCTTGGCCCGCTCTTGTTCCTCGTGTGCCGTCACAATGGATCTGGTGGCATCAATCAAACTGATGGATTTGACGTCGTTGTATGGATTCTTATTCTTTCTGGAATTAGAAGCGTACTGTCTGGCGTAGTAATGGGGAATGTTGGCACCTCTAGACATCTGGCACAACTGCTGCTGGTGCAGCCAGTAAACAGAGTTGGGGTTCTCGACATTGATGGAGTTTAGTTTCTGGGTTGGTGGAGCTGTTTGCTGTTGATGCTGCTGGACCTGGAGCGCGGCTGCTTGCTGCTGCTGCTGCTGGTTGTAGAACTGCTGCTGTGCTTGTTGGAGATGTGGAGGCTGACGTGGGATCGGCTGGCTCTGCAGGTTCTGGTACTGCAGCTGCAACTGGGGATGCAGTTGGGGTTGCGATTGCTGGTACGATTGTTGGAGCTGTTGAGGCTGTTGCAGTTGCAGTTGCAGCAGCAGCAGCTGCAGTTGTTGTTGTTGTTGTTGTTGCAGTTGTTGTTGCAGTTGTTGTTGCAGTTGTTGTTGCAGGTTCGATTGGGCCTGTTGAGAAAACTGCGGGAAGAACTGTTGCTGTTGCAGCTGTTGTTGCAGCTGTTGCAATTGGTGCGGTCTTTGGTAATTGTTTTGATATATGCTTTGGTTTAGGGAGTCGTTGTAGGAATCAGAGGGTTGGTTAAACTGGCCAGCAGCAAGCAAAGAAGACGACTGCAGCGGTTGCAGAGGTTGTGTTTGTTGTTGTTGTTGCAGTTGTTGAGGTTGTTGTGGTTGTTGTTGTGATTGAACTTGCAGTAACTGCTGCAATAAGATCTGTTGTGCTTGCAAATTGGGTTGTACTTGAGCCTGTACCTGACCGCCTCCTTGCTGGTACTTGTTATTGACGTTCATTGGTGGCTACGTGAAGCACTGGACGTTTATGGTTGTTGGGGACAAACTGTCGACGGAATGGATGGTTTTTGGCGCTAAAAAAAACGAGTCAATTGAAATTTGGATGGTTCTGCGGCGTTGAGAGATAGATTTCACTGGTTAAGGCGACGGAAAGATTCATTCACACCCGGTTTCATAAAGCTCTTGGTGAGTCCTTAACAAATTTTTCTTTTTTTTCCCGTTGCTTGTTGGATGGAGACTTTTTTTTGGTGGCGGCGCACTACATATTTTATATACAGGAGATTGTTATGTACAGAACATTAATCGTTAAGTATATGACAATTCAGCGACCAACGGGATGTGATCTGAAGGGAACTGTTCGTTTGGGAAGCCCTGGATCGGTTGGGAGGCACAGTAGTTTGTATTGACCTGAGACAAGATGCGGTGCGGGGTAAATTGGTGCCGATTGACAAAGATATGGTCGACGACGCTGGTGAGACTGCGAGTATACGTAGTGAACAGGAGTTTTCCGTCGTCAATGAGGGGCTGGTAGATGTTGGAGAGCTGGAACGGGTTTGATATGATGTTTTTATGGTCGATCAAGTTGTTTTCTCGGCCATAATCAAAGCCCTCGAACTCGGGCCACGCGGTGACGTCGATAGAATGGGACCTGCCCAAGAGCTGGACGACTGCCGAGTCTGGATGTGAGTTGAAGTCTCCCAAGACAACCACGTATGGGTCTGGATCACTGGCCACAAACTTCTGGAGCACGTTCAAGAGGATTTTTGTCTGTAGAACCTTGACGTCGTTGAATTTGGGCGACCAGTACAAGTGTGTGTTGCAAACGTAGATAGTTTTGTTGTGGATCTTATCATGAAGCTTGAGAAGGACCGCCACCGTGTTACGGGGCACCACGCGTCGAAGCAAGTCGTCGGTAACATTGAATTCGGTCCGGTTATCCAAGATATACTGGCCGAAATGGATGGAGCGCAGTTCGAGCAAATCAAACCGTTTAGTGTTGATAAATACTCCAACACCATCAACAAACTCTGTAGGAGCATTGTCCCAGTACTTGGGCAACGATTTCTTGACGTAGACACTCGTATAGTCTGGAGAAGGGAACTGCGACTGCCAGTGGTTCTCATACATAAAGTACTCCATTTCCTGGAAACAAATGATATCACAGTTGAACTGCTTGACAGTACGGTTGATGAGTGGGAAACGGTAGTTCGTCCAGTCCAAGTAGTCCTGGTTCAAGTACCCAAACACCAGTTTCCACATGTAGTGTCGCGACAATAAGTTGTATGTCATCACCGAGAAAGAAGACGCTTTTTTGGGTGCCAATTGTACCCAATGGCGATGCTTGGTGGCATCGAAGTTCCTAGGAGCAATCAGTGGCGTACTTTTCCATCGACGAGAACGTGCTCCTCGCCAAACAACGACTGTCATAGCTAATACTAACGGATTTTTACACTCGTGTTTACGACTTATCCTGCAGAAAACCAGAACTGAACCCTGGCCCAAAAAAAAATACGGTTCCTAATACAACTACCAATACAAATGGTTTCTTGTCTCCATCAAGACTCCTTGGAATTGCGGTATTTATCTATCCAATGATATTATTTGGAGTAATCTCCTTTCGATTAATTCAAAATTCTTTTTATGGTTTTAGGCTAATAAATCAACCAATCATATCGCGCAAATCGCCTTATATTCTCAAAAGGGAATTTCAATTTTGAGTGCCCTGCAAATCCTATTGGTGATTCGTTATTTTATTTCTTTCGCTAAGTAAACACGCGACCACCTGAAATTCCCTACGGCTTCCTACAAGCTTTTCATCCAATCATATCTTCGAATTCTCTCTGTTTCCCAAATAGGAAAGCATAGTCGAAAAACTTTATTATGTATCAAACCTGTTGTTTTGATAACAAAGGGACTGGGCTCACAAACCAAGAGATGCGAGGCAACCAAATAAATAGTCGTCACCCACTACCTTCAACAGCCAATCATGTTGCTCGATTCATGGCCTAATATAGATATATATATTTTTTTAGGTGACTCAGACAAAAAACGATGCATCGGAGTTTAGAGGAGGGTCGCGTGCGCGCCCCCCCACGCTAGTCCTGCCTAAAACTGACTCATTTTTGACGGAGATAATTCGCGAATCCTTCGACTGATTCCCAATTTGGAGCCGTACTGTCCAATGGTAACTTGTCATTATTATTTTTAATGCTTCGGTTTGATCTCAGGGTTATTTTTATTTGGAGATGCTGCAAACTTTTCACCCGCCCGATTATTTTTGTGAAAAGGGCTCATCACTATTTAAATGGTTAACATTTCGCATCCAAATCATCTCAACAAAAAAATCCAGCCGTAGCTTACTGAATGCCGTCGAACTTTTCACCGCTGCTATTGTCACTATTAAAGCCAGAGTCGCTTCTAGGCCATTTACCTGGAAGTGCCCTGGTTTCACTGTTTTCTGCCTTATCAAAGGCCCCACACCATACAAATACTACCGCTGCTCCTTGGACACAGCCGCTTTATTCGCCGCACGGCAATGCGTTGAACCCTTTATTTGTTCAAACATCCAGTTTGATTATCTACTCAATTGCAGGTACGTTTGCTCTTAGTCAACTCACACGTCTTGCTCTCTTCCGCAACCGCTTTGCTGTTTCGGGCAAGAAAACCCCCTGGACCCATGTCGCCAAATGCACACTTGTTTTGCTCCAGTTTGTTCTTTTTGCCACTTGGTACCAATTGACTGGTTCCACTACGCTCTTGGTCAATGCCGCGATCTTGATCGCCGTCGTGTTGCCTCTCCATCTCATTGAACCCAAACAATCATTGTTCCCCGTCGCCTCGATCTTGGTCTACTGGATCTTATCGATCGTCTTGGCCTTGGCCACCGTCATCCAGGACTCTTTTTCATCTCACACAATCTATGGATCATCAAAAGTTTCTTATGTGGTTGAAATATTGGTATTGGTCAACGCTTTCTACATCCACGTTCTTGAATACTATTGCTACGAAGCCTCGTTCGTGTCCAATATCGTCGATCTCAGATACCAGGTCGACTTCATCACATACTTCACCTTCACCTGGATCGTGCCTTTGGTGACAAAGATCTACAACACCGGTGAAATCTCCCAGAAAGAATTACCCCTTATTGCTGACGAATTATACTGTGATGTTACTGCTACAAAGTTACAGAATGCCTGGGACTCCGAACTCAACAGAATTGACTCGGAAAAACGCAATTCAAAACACCGTTGGTTTGCCAGATACAGACAGAAAGAAAGTGACATGAAACCTTCCATCTTCTGGGCCCTTTTGGTCTCAGTCAAGCCATTCCTCTTTGGTGGAATCTTTTGTGAATCCTTGGAAGTCTTGTTCAAATACGCCCAGCCATTCCTTTTGAGAGAATTGATTACTTTCTTTACTGACTACACATCGGCTCCTTCAGATGAAAAACCTCCCATTATTAAGGCATTTGTTATCGCTGGTTCCATGTACGCATGCTCCTGTGCCAACTTCTTGACCTTCAACCAATCCTTCACCAACATGTACGGTATCCTTTACTCGGTCGATGCCTCTTTAACTGCGTTGATATACAATAAGGCATTGAAGTTATCCCCACAAGCAAGAAAGAACAAGACTACCGGTGACATTGTCAACCACATCACCATGGATACCAATACTGTAAAGTGGTTCCTTACGGAAATTCAAACCTTTATCTCGGCTTTCCTCAAGTTGATCTTCTCCTTGATTTCTTTGTACTATTTGCTTGGAAATGCTACTTGGGGTGGCGTGGTCACTGTCATTCTTATGGCCCCTATTGTTTCCAAGATCAGTGCTTCTATTGCTCCAGTCTATCAAAAGATGATGGAATTCAAAGATAACAGAACATCATTGACCAATGAAATCTTGTCTACCATCAAGAGTATCAAGTTGTATGCATGGGAAGCTCCTATGCTTGGAAAGTTGACCGATATCAGAGTGGAAAAGGAGCTTAAACAGATTGAAAAGATGGGTGTTATCAACGCCATCGCGACTTTCTGTTGGTCCTGTATTCCCTTCTTTGTTAGTTGTGCGTCCTACGTCACATACACCTTCCTTTATAATGATCCATTGACCCCGGCCACGATTTTCCCTGCTTTGACGTTGTTTGATCTTTTGACAGAACCTATATTGCTCTTACCTCAGGCCATTGCTTCCTTTATCGAAGCTAGAGGTTCGTTGTACAGAATAAGAGATTACTTCTTGCTTGAAGAATTGAGTGAGGATCAAAATGGCTTGATTACCCGTCTCCCTGTTGCTGATGGCTCGTTGAGGAGTGCTGTATCGATCAAGGACACGACATTCTTGTGGTCAAACAAAAAGGAAACCACTCCATTTACCGATGAAGAGAATAATGTCGAAGAATCTGCTCCAAAGTCCAATATTGCGTTACATGATATCAGTTTGGATGCCAATGTAGGTGAATTGACTTGTTTTGTTGGTAAAGTCGGCAGTGGTAAGTCTACTTTGATAAAGGCGATTTTGGGTGAAATTCCAATTTCTACCACTGAATATTCTGATGATGCTACCACTACCACTTCTCCAAGGGTTACTATCAACGGTAGTGTTGCCTACTGTCCACAGTCTCCTTGGTTATTGAATGCTACCGTGAGAGAAAACATCTTGTTTGGTTACAGATACGATCCTGCTTTCTACAAAGAGACTGTCAAGGCATGTCAATTGCTTTCTGATTTTGACTCGTTACCTGATGGTGACAGGACTGTTGTTGGTGAAAAGGGTATTTCTTTGAGTGGAGGTCAGAAGGCTCGTATTTCTCTTGCCAGAGCTGTCTATTCTCGTGCTGATATCTATTTATTTGACGATATCTTATCTGCTGTTGATTCCCACGTTGGAAAGAAGATTATTCTGGATGTTTTGGGCAAGGATGGTATTATTAGTACCAAATCCAAGATCCTTGCTACGAATTCTGTTGTTGTTTTGCATGAAGCCGATCAACTTCTTTTGTTGACCGGTGGTTCTATTACTGAACGTGGTAACTACGAAGAAGTTATGGCAAGAAAGTCTGATTTGGCCAAGTTGATTGAAGAATTTGGACGTAAGGAACATGATAAGGAAGAAGAAGAGGATGCTGCTGAAGCTGAAGGACTCCCCACCGAACCAATTGAACCTAACCCAGTTACTGTTCCAGCACCATTGGAAAATGACGAGGTTATTGAATTTATTGCCAGTGATGCTAATGCTGTTACCATTGCACAAGATCCTTCCATAGTTCAACGTCGTGCCAGTGCTGTTTCTCACTCCCACGTTTATGAATTTGAAGATGATGGAGAGGCCAAGAAGACTGGTCATACGGAAGAAGGTACTTTCAAGGGAAGAGTTTCATTTGATAAATTTATGCAATACTTTGAAGCTTGTAACTTCAAGTATATTGTCATCTATATCATTTTGATTATTGGAACCATCTTGACTGGTGTTGTGGAAAAGTATATCTTGACTTACTGGTCTGAGGCCAATCAAAGAGAGAACACTAATGTCCAGTCTAGGTTATACTTGAGTCTCTATGCTCTGTGTGGTGTTGTTGGTGCTGGTTTTGTTTTGTTGTCTGCTTATATTGTTTGGACTTTATGTATCATCAAGGGTGCTGCCTTCTTCCATACCAAGATGGCTAAAGCTGTCTTGAGAGCCCCAATGTCCTTCTTTGAAACAACTCCTATTGGAAGAATTTTGAACAGATTCTCAGACGATATTGGTAGTATTGATACGGAAATGCCATGGTATTATATCTACTTCTTGGAGGTCTGTTTACAAGCCATCATCACATTTACTCTTATTGTGATCAATGTTCCAATCATGTTTGTTGTTATCTTAATCTTGTTGGTATTCTACAACAATTTCAGGTTATACTTTGTTCCAGCCACCAGAGAATTGCAGAGATTGGAAAAGATTGCCAAGAGTCCAGTGTTGTCCATTATCCAAGAGTCTATCAATGGTGTTGACACCATCAAGGCATTTCACCAAGGTGACAGATTCACTTACAGAAGCAGAAAGTCGATTGATGATAAGATTACTGTTGGTGCTGTGATCCAAGCATGTCTGAGATGGATTTCGATCAGATTGCAGTTTATTTCATCCACTATTATGTTCACCACGGCTCTCTTTTCGATCTTTTCGTTGTTTGGAGAGAATCCGGTGATGCCTGGGTTCTTTGGTTTAATTATGACCTTTGCCTTGAACATTACCGGTGTTTTGACGGCTGTTGTCAAGACATGGGCACAAGTGGAAACCCTGTCTGTTGCTCTTGAAAGAATTATTGAATTCTGTGATCTTGAACCTGAAGCTCCTGAAATCATTGAGGACAAGAGACCTTCGGAAAGTTGGCCATCTCAAGGTAGCATTGAGTTCAAGAACTATTCTACGAAGTATAGAGCCAACTTGGATCCTGTTCTTAAGGGAATTGATTTCAAGATCAAGCCTAGTGAGAAAGTTGGTATTGTTGGTAGAACGGGTGCTGGTAAGTCATCGTTGACGTTGGCGTTGTTTAGAATCATTGAAGCTACTGGAGGTCACATTGAGATCGATGGCGTTGATACTAGTACCATTGGTCTTCTTGACTTGAGAAGTAAGTTGACCATAATTCCACAAGAAGCCCATACATACAAGGCTTCCGTCAGATACAATTTGGATCCGTCTGGCAAGTATTCCGATGAGAAGTTGTGGAGAGCATTGGAATTGGCGCACTTAAAGGAGCACGTTGAGAAGATGAAGACTGAGCCTACTGACACCGAAAAAGAGAATAGTGATAAACCAGACGAGTTACCGACTTTGTATGGATTGGATGCCAAAATTGAAGAAGGTGGGTCGAACTTGTCTGCTGGTCAGAAACAACTTGTGTGTCTTGCTCGGGCGTTGTTGAACGAGGGCAACAAGATCTTGATTCTTGACGAGGCCACTGCATCTGTTGACGTTGAGACCGATAAGATTATCCAGGAAACGATTCGGAGCGAGTTTAAGGACAAGACAATCTTGACGATTGCGCACCGTTTGGAGACGATTATGGATAGTGATCGGGTGTTGGTGTTGGACAAGGGAACCATCAGTGAATTTGATTCGCCTGACAATTTGCTCAAGAATAAAGATGGCATCTTTTATTCGCTTTGCAAGGAAGGTGGTTATTTAAGAGCGAAATAAGTAGAATTTTATATATTTATTACATGAACTCTTTTATCAACTGGGACAAGTCAGAACGTTGTTTGTTGAGTTTAGCCAATCTTTCAGGAGTCAAAGGAAGTTTTAACTTCTTGTTGGCTGCGGAGCAGAGTCCCTTTGAGGACAAAGTACATACATCGCAGTTTGAGACGCGAGGAACACAAACTGCCTGGCCAAACCCGACCAAAAGTGGGTTTATATCGCCCCAGTACTGTTGAGGAAGCCATTCCTGGAGTTCCAAGCGAGTGAGCTCAGGAGTCTTGGCCTTTTTCGACACCCAGCCCCACATTTGAGCGAGACGATGGAGATGAACATCGACGCCGATACCTGCATTGATATTCCAGCCGTTTTGGAGAAGCAAGTAGCCCATTTTCGGCCCGACACCGGGAAGAGACACGATCTCGGCGATGGTTTGTGGGATATCTCCGTCAAATTTGTCTCGGAGAAGCATGCATGTTTTCGAGATGTACTGTGACTTGCGGTTATGGAAACCTACTTTACAGATATACGCGTCAATATCTGATTCTGAGAGCAGAAGCGTTGGTTCGAGGGCCAAGCTTTCTGTAAAGCCACGCAGTTTTAAGCCTTGATGTAAGTTGGTCATTGCCTCGAAATTGACTTCGTCTTTAGTCTGAGACGAAAGCATGAGTGAAATCAAGAGCTGGAACCGAAACGTACGTGGATTCCGTTGTTTTATGTACGGATCGATGGTGTTGGGCATCCTTTCACAGCCCTGTGTATCGACTGGAGCCATGAACCGTTGTCTCATCCATACAACCTCGTTATAGATCAGCTGCCAGTTTTTGGGTGCCATCGGCGATGTTTCTGATGCGGCTGGAAACAAGTTGGGAAGGTCAAGTATATCCAATTTTATGTCTTCTTGTTTTATGATTGGTTCATCTTCTACTTTAACCCTGACGCTCTCGATCTCCACCTTCACGTGGCGCCGTGTTCGTCTTTCTGTGTCGTCGTGTGCTTCTCGCTTCATCGGTGAAAAATCGCATGCGTTTCTCCGCGGTTCATCTGAATCATGGTTGCCCTCGGTGCCGAAAAATGAGTCAACCGAAATCTGGAGTAACTTTTCAATCACTTTACTTTCCACAATCACTCCATGTTTGTTAAGACAGAACTGTTGCCGAAACCAAAGTTCAGACCGGTGACCACCAACACAAAAACCATCAAAGCACCAGGCACCGTCAGCGAACGGATCGCTCAGGCCTGCGACCGGTGTCGGGCCAAAAAGACCAAGTGTGATGGCAGAAATCCATGTACGCTGTGCTCAAGTGCTGGCTTGCAGTGCATTGTTTCCGATAAGCTCTCGAGACGGGCATTTCCAAAGGGTTATACTGAGACGTTGGAGGAAAGAATACGACAATTGGAGGCTGACAACAAGAAGTTGACTCTGTTGCTCGATATCAGAGACGAACAGTTGACCCACTTGAAGGAAACAGAACCGTTCCAGCCAGTGACACAATCGAATCTCTCTCGGCTAGAAACCACAATCAACCACCAACACCACGTCGATAACTGTCCATGCGGCTGCTCAAACCCCAACACCGTCCATGAACGCCCAGTATCACTCGCAGGATCGGTATATCCCGAGAACAACGTCTCCATCGCCGAGTCAATCAATCTCAGTGACGATGATGGCGATAGTTTGATGAGTGTTGACGATAGGCACGAATTACTGCATTTGAACCAAGAAAGACCGGCGGCAGATGCATTTGCTGCTGCCACAGCCATTGCTCAGATGCAAAAGAACAAGGTGTTTCAGCAACAGCAGCAGCAGCTCGAAAGTGAGAACGATAAGAAACTGGCACTCACGTCTTTGGTAGCAATATCAATGCCACGGAGCACCGAAGAAACACTCTTTATACCGACACTTTTGGCCCATGTATGCCAAGTCCACGGTTACAAGTCAAGAACTGCAATTATCACGGCGAATGCGCTTGCTTCGTTGAAGGAAAACTCAATTGATACCTCAAGAGTCCATACAGCTGCGCCGGACTTGCTCCATATCATCATGAACCGCACCGAGATCAAGTTGGACGAACACGAAGCGGTCCAGTTCATCAACCAGTTCATCAACCTTCCTACTTCTCGTATGGACTTGGACCACTTGATCACGGTATATTTCCAGGACTGGAGAAATGCACTTCCGATCATCGACAAGAATTCGTTCTTGAAACATTACGAAAAGCTTACAGGTATCATGGAACTGGGCCAGTTACCAAAGAGCAAAGAACTGTCGTATGAGCTGATTGAGAAGTTTGGTGCCATAATGGTGATAGTTTTGGGCTTGAGTTTGCTCAGCAACAAACATAGCCATATGCTGTCGAGGAAGTCTGCAGACATAATCGTTGATAAGTACGCCCTGTACCTCAACCATTACGATAAACTCATTCACGAGTTCATCAAGCCACACTGTATTATCACAAGACACTGTTCGATCCAATCACTCCAGATCCTTTCACTTGCGTTACAGTATTGTCTTGTTATTGGAGACTTCACAACCTGCTACGAGTTGCGTGGCCGGGTGATCACCATGGCACAGCAGCTTAGATTGCACCGGTGTCCTGCGGCTGTGCTTGGGATCAGTGGTGATAATGGCGATGTTAACCTCCAGAACTACATGCAAGGAGAAAGACGTATTTTGTTCTGGTGTGTCTATTGCTTGGACATATATTCATCGTTAAACTTGGGAGTTCCTCGTCTTCTCAAGGACTTTGAGATCGAATGTGCCATGCCATTCTCCGGAAAGAACGATGACGAGGACGACGAGAACGAGAATATCTTGATCATCAATAACCAGAAGTTATCAATTGTTGGGAAAGTCTCCAAGTTTGCACTTGGATTCATTACTTATAGCAAGGTCTTGGGAAATATCATGGACTCGATGTATAATCGGTTTGATACGGCAGAGGTCCAGAGCAAATCAATGCACCAAGACCGGTTATTGGAGAGCTGGAGACGCAGCTTACCTAACGAGCTCAAGTTTGAGATCAGCAGCCATGGTGGGTTTTCTGTCAAGGATAACTTGGACGACTATACGAAGCAACAGATCACGCTTTTCTTTTTGTACCTCCATGCAAAGATCTTGATATACTTGCCAGTCATGTCAAAGTATGGTAACCAGCACAATGTTGGGCTCTCGATGAAAGAACAGCTCAACAACAATAAGAGCAGGGATGACCGAACAATGGTGGTCACCAGTCTCAATATGATCAAACAGTCGTCGATTCAAATCCTCGAGGTGTTGCGGAGTATCTCCAAGTACTCTGGAGCGTACGTGTTGCCGATTCCCGTGAATATTGCTCGGGAACAGGCACGTTTCGCTCTCTTGGTGGCTAAGGGAAGTCTTGATTATATCAAGAATGGACCATTGTACCAGAACCTGAAACAGCTCTTGTTGGACACAATCCGTGACTTGAGTGTGGAAAGCAGCTACGATATTCCCAGTAGCTTGACCCGAAACTCCGTGAAGCTCATTGAGCTTTCAATCTTGAGTATTATTGGTCTTGATATCGAAAAGGCCTTCATCAAGAAGAAGGTTTCGCAACCAATAAGTAGAACACCCGTCTCACGTGATCCAGTATTCCAGGAATATAACAAGAGTCCACTTGAAAAAGTCAGCAGTACTGCAACGGCAGCAGCAGCAGCAGCAACAGATATATTACCGGCAGCAATAGCAGCAACAGAAGTTCAGAAATCAGGACCAATTGAGGAAAATTACCAAGATTTCGACGAGTTGTTCAAGTTTGATCCGATGAAAATGAATATCAACCGCGAGTTGTTCATGAACGAGTTTGTGGCCGATGGGTCGTTGGGGTTGGTACCGTTTTTAGGTGTTGATGATCAAGGTGCTGCGCCACCAGAGCTTGGAACAAACAACCTTTTTGACTGGTTGTAGCCATTATGTATGTATTTATTTATTTATTTAATTATCCGGGCCCGAGCTCGGGGTCTTTGACACAATTTTTTTTTGTTATTCGGGGAAAAACTCCGAAATTGTGGGGATGAAAAATTATCAGACACCGAAAAGTATATAAGAAGCACGAAGAAGTACGAATCTTGTTCAGTAATTATGGCTACCTTTTCAAAAGTGAACTTCAAGACATTGAACTATAACTCGTTCCGTCCGCATTATCCGCCCAGTTTCTATCGGATTTTGAGCAAGTATGTGGCTCAGGATAATGCTGGTGTATTACCAGTGGCCCGTGCGCTTGATTTGGGGTGTGGGACTGGAGTGGCGACGTACCCGTTGCTTTCGTTTGTGGATCGGGTCACTGGTCTTGATTTGTCGCCGCTGATGGTGGAAACCGCAACTTCATTGGTTGAAAAACGTAGCCAGGAGTTGGGGATCAGTGATACTTCACGTATTGACTTTGAGGTTGGTGCTGTAGAAGATTTCTTGAGCCACGAGCCACGAAAGGTGGCCGACGGCACGGTAGATCTTATTACTGCTGCACAGTGTATCCATTGGTTCAAGGACTACGATTTGTTCTTCAGAAACACGGCGCAGTTGTTAAAACCAGGAGGAACATTGGCGTACTTTTTCTATAACGATCCGGTGATTGTTGATTTCAGTGGTCCCAGCAAGGGCGAACGGGCCCAAGTGTTGCAGAAGGCGGTGGATATCTACTTCAAGTACGTGTACGATGATCCACGGTACATTGGCCCGCACTGGGAACAGCCTGGCCGGGGGATCATCAAGAACTTTTTGACTGAAGTCAATGAGTATATTCCCCAAGATTTGTATGAAGATATCGAGATCAGTGTGTTTAAGCCTGATTTTAATGGTGGTGCCAAGACGGCCGATCCCGAAACGCAGCTTGACTTGAAGAAAGAACAGATCTCGTTGGCTGATTTCATCAACTACTTACACACATACAGTGGATACCATAATTACAAAGAAGCTACGGGCGATACAGAAAATCTTAGTGAATTGTTTTTGAGTGAGTTGGAGACGGAACTTGGCTGGAACCGTGAAACAACGATGATTGACTTGGTATGGAACGCGGGGTATACTTTTATTAGAAAAAAGTAGTATTTCTAGAAAAATACAAAGACAAGATGAGATAGAAACAGAGGCGACCGATTTCATTGAACTCTATTAAATAAAAGAACATAAAAAGACATAAAAAAAGGTATCAACTAAGCCATAACGAAATAATTTTAAATTGTGACCGTTAGCTGTCAATAGCTAAGAAATAAGGTCATTAAAAAGTTTGGCACCATCTCGTGCTGCGGAGGCCCAAATTTCGCAACTTTTGGGTGGAGACGCAAAATCCAACAAACGATTTTTGTTACAGTGTTTCTTTGGTTATCATAAATAGCCGTGGTGTTCGCCGTCCTTTTCCTCTGCAAAATTATGTTCCGACTTCCTGGCTATATCTTCAAGACGATTGGTGTTTCGTTTATTGTATGGGTTGTGCTTTCGACCGTGATTCCTCAACTTTTACTTAAACATACCGAGCCCCAGATCCAAACCAACCATTTCCACAAACTGACGTATCCTTACAACTCAATTACTTCTCCTACACCCATGCCGATCCAGAACAGTACCGTTTACTTTGTGGTGGGCCATCCAGACGACGAAGTGATGTTCTTTTCTCCATCGCTTATTGAACTCACCAAGACAAAACACAACAACCACGTCAAACTCGTGTGTTTCCTGAACGGCGACTCTGTCCATGAATCAATGGGCGCCATCAGAACCCAGGAATTGTACCATTCAGCCCGTATCTTAGGCGTAGAACCAGAAAACGTCTCGGTACTCACCAAGTTCAAGGATGGAATGAACGAAACTTGGGACGCTACCGAGATCAAACAGACTCTCGCCCGCATCGTGAACGAGAAACACAACTTGGTCCTTGTAACGTTTGATGAAAACGGCGTCTCGCACCACCCAAACCATATCTCGCTCTACTACGGCACCAAGTTGTTTGCTACATCCATGAAAAGCAAGCTCTTTGTGCTCAAAACACTCAACTTCTGGGAGAAGTACAGTTTCACGCTCCTCACCAACGTCGAGCTCTTTGTGGACCACTTATCCAAGATCATGAACCGCAACTTTCTCAAGATCAACATCAATATCAGTTTCTTTAACCAGAACATTAATACTTCATCTATGAAATTCTACTCCGATCTTAATATGCTCAGTGTCAGCTACGCAGCCATGTCGTACGGTCACTTCAGCCAGATGGTCTGGTTCAGGTACGGCTGGTTGGTGTTGAGCAGATACTTGACATTTAATCATTTGATACAGATATAAATTACAAGGCTCTGTTTTTAAACCCAAACTGTTTCTGACACCAATTAGACCCATGCTCAAAGTACTCCTGCTTCGAAACAACAATATCGTTCATCACGTCTTCTCCAGCAAGACGACACGCTCCGTGCCACGCCAATTCGTCAAGATTTAAGTCAGGAGTCGTGTCTCTGAACCGTACAAACCAGTCCAAAGGAAGTTCCTTGGTGAGTTCCAGTAACAACCGTTCCTTAAAGTTGGGTAAATACGCCAGTCCACCTGAGACCGTGAGGTTGGCCAGCAACAACGGCCGAGCAGATTCGGGACAGTCCATAATCGAGTCCACCACCAAGTCCGTCAAGTTCTTGATCGCCGTGTTCTGAACCAACGAGTTGGATGCAGTGGCCGAATTGTTATCAAATATGATTTCGGGATGGTAGAATGCTTCAGGCACTGCAAACCGTTCGTCTGCAAGCTTGAGGGTCTGGGTATCGGCTGCAATGGGCGTACTGGTGGTCTTTAAGAATCCTGTGGTGGTGGTCTTGAAGTCAGGTAACACGAACTCACATTGATGCGTTTGTTGGTGGTTGAGGGCCTGCTGAAAGTCGCGAGCAACGAAACATGTCTGTTCCTTGATATTGTTGATGAGCACCGGCTCATCGGCGACGTCGTAGTGGCGGAACGAGACTAGTTCCTTGAGCAAACCATTGAGAAGGCGCCCTCCCACCGGAAGCTTTCGCACACCCTGCCAATGCACGCTCTGGAAGATGACAGGCACGATCCACGTACAGTTGAACCCCGAGTCGATGACCAACATAAAGTCGTTGTTGGTCTTGGTATCGACAAACGGCACCCACGGCAAAAGCGAGGCCGGAATACAGCGATAGTAGTCTCCAAATCCATATTCTTCAAACACGATCTGGTCTGTATGTGTAGAGAGCTGCGGTAACTGGAACGGAGTTTCCGTTAATGTAAGACGAACAGACGCAGGATCGACCTCCGTACTCAATTGGTCCAATGTATAGTCCCACACAGGTTTCTCGGTCTCCCACGATGTTAGATGTCCTTGCTCAAAGGGCCGCTTGAATATTATTCCTGAATAATTGTTGGTTTGCTTGGTATACTCGTTGCCAATATGGATCTGGCCATCTTTTGTTTTGACAATGGCATTCAGGACTTTAAGAGGAACAGATTGAGAAGCAAATCCTGCTTTTATATTGTATGACCCGTTATCTATAATGAGATTCATGATGAGTAGAGGAGATGAGTTGATTTTATTGATGAGTTTGGATGGAGAGAGCAGTGCGAGGTCGTGCGCTATGAGAAAATTGTAGACCAGGACCGCTACCGGCGATCACCGAATATCGGATAATACCGAAATCACGTGACTATACACAGTTGTGGTGCTTCCGGCTTCGCGCAGCACTGCGCGCGCGATCGTTAAATCTTCTCGCCTAAAAGTCCCGATGGGCTTTGAAAGCCTTAATCTTTAACATATAACTTCCCGTTCACATACCACGAACCACGGATATATCGCAGAGTTTCCTTTACATTAAGTGAGAAGCACCCAACACAAATTCCGAAACAAAGCAAAAAGTTCCGTATAAAATGGCACTTTTATCTCGCGTTTTTCATGGGCACGATAAGGAGAAAGCGACGGAGAAACAACAGGGTTCTGGGCTGCTTACGCCCATCGGATCGAATCTGACCGTCCTGTCGTCCAATAGCGGTACAGGAATTACATATTCACTTACCATTGCGCTTGAATCGCCGCCAGTGGTGCTTTATGGCCAGGCCAACGACCTGACGGGCCTGATTATCCTGGGCATACTTACATTGGACATCAAACCTCGTGAAAAGCGCAGGACACAGCACCATGGCCATCACGGTACGCCTGACTTGGTGCCCGTATCGTCTGTGGCGTCCATGGCGTCGCAGGACCCGCCACCGTTCCAGGAACTCGAGCTTTCGCTGGTGACACTTTCGTTGGTACAAAGCATCAGATACTCGAAAACATTTACCGTGCCCAGCAACTCGATAGCAGGATGCAAGGACTGCGGTACTAAACGCACCACGCTTGCACGGTGGGACGTTCTTACGTCGCCAGCACTGTTTCTGATTGGTTCCCATGCATATCCGTTTCTGCATCTTCTTCCCGGCTCGCTTCCAGCCCTGTGCAAACTTGGAAACACGCTGCAGAACACTCATATCAAGTACGAGCTTATTGCCCATGGCGTGTCCCACAACCGCGATACCACAGTGACGCTTCCGCTCCGTATCACACGACTGATCTTGCGTGGTCCCGATCGGAACTCGCTTCGAATGTTTCCACCGACCGAAGTCACGGCGCTGGCGGTGCTTCCAAACGTCGTATATCCGAAATCGACATTCCCCGTCGAGCTCAAGCTCGATAACGTGGTCAGCAGCCAGAACGATCGCCGTTGGCGTATGCGCAAGTTGGCATGGCGGATTGAAGAAACCACCAGGATTCGTGCACATGTCTGTGAAAAGCACGGAGCCAAGTTGAAGCTGTTGGAGGAATCGCAGCGTAAGATCGATCTCCACAAGGAGTTGGCACTGGGAGGCACACGTAAGAACTCGAATCTTCATCACAGCACCGTTCAAACCAACATGATGCTCATGGCAAACCCAGTGGCGGAGCCTCCTGCCGAAGAAACAGCAGAAAACAGTACAGAAGCCACCACCAACGTACGTGATACGTTTGACGAGTTGATGGAACCACAGACAATAGCTGAGCCGGCTGCTGAGCCGGCTGCTGAGCCGGTTGCGGCCGAAGAGCAACTTTATCTTGAAGAAATCCGTACCGTGAACCATGGCGAGATCAAGTCAGGCTGGAAATCGGACTTTAATGGTCGCGGGAGGATCGAGATGGTGGCGGAAATCAATGCTTCTAACTTCAGTACCGGATACACGAAGTATGTCAGTCGACGGAGCAGCGAGGATCGTGTCGAAGAAGAAGCGAGAAGTGGAGCCAATGTTGCGTGTGACATTGAAGATACGACGTTGGGGGTGTTTGTGAACCATACGCTCATTGTTGAGGTCGTGGTGGCAGAAGAGTTGCTACATACAATGGAAAAACGGAAGGTATCACAAGAGTCGCCGTCATTGACTCCTGTAGCCTCAAACTCACTGGCCACACCACAAATGGGCGTACCGACAGGTGCTGCTCGTGTGTTACGGATGCAATTCAAGATTATCGTGACAGAACGTTCAGGACTCGGCATTGCATGGGACGACGAAGTGCCACCAACATACAACGATGTACGGACACTCAGTCCGCCAACATACCAGGACTCGACGCCTGTTCTCTCGAGTACACCTGCAAGTGTGATCTTGGGAATGGGCGATACGCCGAACATGCGGAGTATTGGTGGCTTGGTGGGCTTGGAAGAACTTACATTGAGTTAAATACAGAATTATTCAGAATTCAAGCGTTTTTCCACGACATTCGCCAAGGCATGCACAGCCTGGTGTTCTGCATCGGTGCTGTCGTGTTCACTGTAGCGACTGACCTCCAAGAGCGAGCTGTACAAGCTTGTGAGCTCGAGCAAATCGGCCACGGAGTCCGACCGGAAATCGTAGATGAGTTGCTGGAACGAATGACTCTTGATCACGCCGATAGGAAGCTTATTCTCGGTAAGAAACTTCATCAAGTGTTTGTGGAATTTCATCGATGAGTATGGCGAGTTATCGAACTCTGCCAGAAGGAACCGACGACCCAAAAGCTGCTGCTGTTGTTGTTGTTGCTGCTGTTGCTGCTGTTGATGGACAGGATCCTTATACTTTTTCTTCTTTTCACCTTCAAGTGTCAGCAGCGCCGCAATATTCGGCGGATACGTGATCGGCTCGCCTCCTGTCGTGTACGTCACGCCGTATCCATCCACTGGTGCTGCTCGTGAGTAATTGATGGTATCTTTCGCAAGTTTATGTGTCTTGAGATGCTCACTCAACTTCTTGGGCAGACCTTTATCGGATGATAGACGAACTATGATCTTGCCACAGTAGTCACACGCTGCTACGTTCGGATCAGACGTGTCTTGGACAAACCACAGCCACACCCACGACTTCTTTTTGGCACCAAACTTTTGCCCGGGCCGATTCTTGCGTTCTTTCTTGGGCTTCGGGGGTTCGAGCACAAGCGGTGCAGCATCCAACGGCGTATCCATTGCAGTTACATCTTGTTGTGTCTGTTTGGTAGAAACGTCTGTGCGTTCAGAAAGCAGTGGAATACTTCTGATCGGATTATACGTTCCGTAAGGTAACGGATTAGCAGGGGTATAGTAACTCATGACCGGTTCTTGACCGGTTTTTGCCCGAATTTTCTTTTGACCGGTGGAATGCATATAGAGCTACTACTACTACCACTATTACTATTACTATTACTACTACTACCACTATTACTATTACTACTACTTTTACTATTACTACTCTAACTTATACTCTAATTCTACTATTAATATTACTCTTATTACTATTACTACTACTTTCACTCGTTCTTTTTCACTGCTCTTTTTTATTGCTTCTATTCTTCATTCGTCTACCAGTTACGTCACTTTACATCGTCCCATTATTCAACATCATGACGTGTATTTCAACTGACACCCTTCGCTAAAGTTATCTGTTTCACGGAGCGTCTATTTCTTGCCAGCACAGTTGGTTATTTTTTAATTAGTGTGGTGCGGCACGGATGTTTGACTTTCCGTTTTGGGATTTCGCAGCCAGCAGCATCACCATTGTAAGGTCACTAACAAGTGCTTGGTCACTTGCCCGTTTAGGCACATTGCCTGCCCAATTGGGCCACTATTGAACTTACAGCTACCTTTATAAATCGACCCTTTGCCCCCTCTGTTCTTCTATCTTTTCTTCTTAAAAACAAAAAGCCATAATTCAGATACCCAGATACGTGTTACTAGTGACGCTCCTCTAACTACAGTCTTTCATTTTCCAACCTTCAGTCATTCATTTACTACTCAACTTCAGTCTTTCTTTTTAATTAACTACCATGCAATTCTCCAAAATATCTTTCTCTTTGGCCACGTTACACACCATTGCCAGTGTCTTGGCTGCTCCTTCCCTTGTGAAGCGTGACGACAACGACGATGATGCTCCAGTGGTTGTTCACTTAACCAAGACCGTCCAGAACGTTCAAACAAACGTCCACACCGTCGCAGCCGCAACCTCAACCACCACCAACCTCGTTGTTGATACATCCACTGAAACTGTCACTAGATACACCGCTACTGTCACATCTACCGTGTTTGGTACCCCACGTACCTACGTTACTGTTGCTACAACTCCAATTGTGGATAAGGACACCCAACCCACCAGCAAAAACGGTTCAAGTCCATTTTCAACCAATGCTTTGCCAGGAACTACTCAAGCTACCGAAGCTGCCGAATCTACGGACGCTCAGTCAACTGCTGAAGCTCAGCCAATTACCAAAGCTGCCGAATCTACTGAAGCTCAACCAACTACTCAATCAACAACTCAAATTGAATCTACTCAAGCTTCTTCAACTTCTACTTCTGCTCCAGCCACTACTCAGGCTCCTACCACCACAACTACGTCTTCAACTGATGGACCAACCATCACAAATATTGATGTTATTCCCACATCTACTGACGGCTGGTTGATTACCGATATTTCTACCTCGACATCTTCGGGAGTTTGTATAGTCAACTACGATTACTACGACTCCAACGATATCGAAACAGTGACATCGACCTCAACCATTTACACCACAGTTACCTTGGCCTAGCCACACTCTTCTTCTTTTTCTTGGGATAATGTTTAGTTAATGTACAATAATAGTAAAGAGAGATTAACTGTAGTGATTTTGCAGCAATAAATAAAATGGAGCACGATTTTATAGTCACGTGAAACATATCTGGTTTTATTTTTGTGCTGGCAATTTGAACTAGGGTTTGAGCCCTAGTGTTAATATACACACCCATACATAAACACCTGCACACAATCAAAATAGTCTTGATGACATAATCAGGATCCCTATCGACGAAAATTTTTCGTTGGTAACAGACAGATACAAGTTGAAAAATCAATTTTTTTCACTACTACCTTAAGTTTGAATATTATACATAATGGGTATGTTAAGAATTTATGATCAAAACGCTGAACGAAGTCATTCAAGTTCAAGTACCAAGATGAAATGTCTGATGAGAATGAACGACTGCTTCGAGAAGAGAAGAATAAATGATGACGGATGAAGCGTGGAGATGTGACCATTTCCAAGAGAATGAAATACTAACATTCTAGTTAACGTTCCAAAGACTAGAAAGACCTACTGCAAGGGTAAGGAATGTCGTAAACACACCCAACACAAGGTTACCCAATATAAGGCTGGTAAGGCTTCCTTGTTTGCCCAAGGTAAGAGAAGATATGACCGTAAGCAATCAGGTTTCGGTGGTCAAACCAAGCCAGTTTTCCAAAAGAAGGCTAAGACTACCAAGAAGGTTGTCTTGAGATTGGAATGTGTTGTCTGCAAGACAAAGGCTCAATTGTCTTTGAAGAGATGTAAGCACTTCGAATTGGGTGGTGACAAGAAGCAAAAGGGTCAAGCTTTGCAATTCTAGATGTAACACGACTCATCTTTACTCTGTTCTGTGGATATACTTGTATAGTTCAGAAATAATACAACTGCAATCTGACGAAAACTATTTGGTGTTTGTTAATCAAGTTCCAACTTGAAGTCGTAGGTCGAAATGTCGAATTTTGTTCTTATTTGTCGCATTTTTGTTTGTCGAATTGTTCCTTCCATGTTGGGATTTCACGCATGTTACTCGACATTCACGACAAACGGGAAAAAAAAACAAGACAACTAACTTTTACCACTGTTGTCTCGGAACAAAAAGGTTCATCATGAACTACGATTATCTAACAGAGGAGCAGAAGCAACAGCTATACATGATGCAGATGCAGCAGTTCCAGCAACAGAACTCACAGCAGCAGCACTACAACAATAACGACTCGGAAAACAGTTATATGGACGACGATACCACACAAATGATGGACGAGCCGCCGGCAACCCTCAACTTCAGCCTGTCTCCCATCAGAAAACAACCGGATGTACAACAACAACCACAGACTCACATGTTTATGGCCGGCTCACCGAAGTTCTCCAGCTCAAATCAGTTTAGTGAAGATCGTGGAATCGACGAATACACCGCCAGCTTCCACAATGGCAACAATAACAATAAGTTTTCTTCGATCGATTCGTTAAACTTTAAACCTCCTACGAATTTTACGCAGCTCAACAACAACAGCAACACAAATTTATCCGAGATCAGTAACTCCAACTCGTTAACAAACTCCTTGTTATCCAACCATAGCAACTCCCCTATTTTAGTCAATGGCGGGAGCCCAAATGTGCAGCATTTTCAGGAATTCATCGGATTAGATCAGACGCACGTCCATGCACAAGCCGATGCGCAGGCGCAGGCGCAGGCACAAGCACAAGCACAAGCACAAGCACAAGCACAAGCACAAGCACAAGCACAAGCACAAGCACAAGCACAAGCACAAGCACAAGCACAAGCACAAGCACAAGCACAAGCACAAGCACAAGCACAAGCACAAGCACAAGCACAAGCACAGGCACAAGCACAAGCACAAATACAAGCACAAGCACAACAACCGCAACCAAAACTTCATACTCCACAGGTTCAATTACAAGAAAGTCCACCAATAAAAGCATCGAATTATGTTTACTTCAATAGGCAACCAAATTTATTGAACAAAAACACCCAAGACAAAGCTGCGTCCATCAAACTCAAACTAGAAAACTACTACCAGATGTCTGTGAGTCATGCCATCGAAAGGAACCAGAGAAGATTAGATCTGGAACACAAGTTAATGACAGAGGAATCTGGAGCAAGTGAAGAACGTAAAAATAGACAATTGCAGAGCTTGGGTAAGAAAGAGTCGCAGTTCTTGCGGTTAAGAAGAACTAAACTCTCGCTTGAAGATTTCACGACGGTCAAAGTTATTGGGAAAGGTGCATTTGGAGAGGTTAGATTGGTTCAAAAGAGAGATACTGGTAAGATCTATGCTATGAAGACATTATTGAAGTCTGAAATGTATAAGAAAGACCAGTTGGCTCACGTCAAAGCAGAAAGAGATGTTTTGGCCGGCAGTGACTCTCCATGGGTTGTTTCGTTGTATTATTCCTTCCAGGACTCACAGTACTTGTATTTGATTATGGAATTTTTGCCTGGAGGAGATTTAATGACGATGTTGATTAGATGGCAGATCTTTACTGAAGATATTACACGTTTCTACATGGCTGAATGTGTCTTGGCAATTGAGGCAATTCACAAGCTTGGATTTATTCACCGTGACATCAAGCCCGACAATATTTTGATTGATATTCGGGGCCACATCAAGTTGTCTGACTTTGGGTTGTCGACTGGGTTTCACAAGACCCACGATCTGAATTATTACAAAAAGTTGTTGGAGAAGGAAGGATCACCAGCCACGCATTTGCAGCCCAATCAGTTAACTAGTAGTCGGAACTCAATGATGGTGGATGCAATTCATTTGACGATGTCTAACCGACAACAGATGCAAACGTGGCGTAAATCGAGACGTTTGATGGCATATTCGACTGTTGGGACACCAGATTATATTGCACCTGAAATCTTTATTCATCAAGGGTATGGACAAGAATGTGATTGGTGGTCGCTTGGAGCAATTATGTTCGAATGTTTAATTGGATGGCCGCCATTTTGTTCGGAAACTCCACATGAAACATATCGTAAGATTTTGAATTGGCAGGAAACGTTGCAGATTCCAGAAGATATTCACTTATCACCTGAGAGTGAAGATTTGATCAGGAGATTGTTGACGAGTAGCGAAAATAGATTGGGGAGATATGGAGGAGCCGAGGAAATCAAGAAGCATCCGTTCTTCAAGGGTGTTGATTGGGAAACTATTCGCCGTGTGGATGCTCCTTTTATTCCCAAGTTAAGATCAATAACCGACACTAGATTTTTCCCCACCGATGAGTTGGAGAATGTGCCGGAATCGCCTGCATTGGCCAAGGCGATGGAGCAACGTGAAGCTGAAGGGGCCAATGGCAAGAAGAATGTAAAGGAAGACCTTCCGTTTATCGGATACACGTACTCACGGTTTGATTATCTTACCAAGAAGAATGCATTATAGAGAAGGCTAGAATTGGGGACTTCAGAGAGAGGGTTGGTGAGGAAATGCATCTTGCTGTTTCCATCGGCTTTAAAAGCTCGTTCCCAAGTCCGTGCGCCACATCGGTCGAGGAAATAAAACCAAAAAAAAAAAACGAACAAAAGAAAAAAAAAAGAATGGTAACAAAAACGGTTTGCAAAGTGTTTTTAGGTGGGACAAGTGTTGCGAATGATGATACAGTAGGTGAGAAACTTTACCGACAGAAACAGTAAGAGAAAATAGCTGATGAGCAAAAAAAGATTATTTACTTGAAGAACAAAATTAAATACATAAAAGATATAAAAAAAGAACGAACGGAGGGGACGGGAGTTGCAGAGAAAACGAGATCTTTGACGGTTCAAAAACTAATTTCGTAAGGGTACGAACAACGCTGTTTCTATTATTTTTCGTTTGAGCTGGTAAAAGATCCCGATTAAGTAAGTTAATTTTGAGCACTCGGAGATAAACCAGGAGCCGAATAGGTAAGTGTTGTGTGCCCCGCTGCAGAACTTAGTTAGTCTTTTAGTACGGTGTCCCAATTACAATACTCAAAGAGGATTTTAGGGTGAAAAAAGCGGCCAAGTCATGACCCTTGGGTCAGCCACGCACAATTTATCCCGGAGCTAAGATGCGAACGAATAGGAACCCGAGCAATATGACCGAACATTCTTGTTTCTCCACCCCAATGCATTGCTATACCTCGGAATTCTTTGCCACGGCTGGCTTAGCTAAATAACTAAGCACCAAAAAAAAATAATAATAATAAGACAACAATATCCCGATGGTTCCGATCACATGACCCATTTCACACCCGGCTACATGTACAACCCTGGGATAATCAGGTAATAGAAATTACTACATCAGTAATAGTAGCCGAAAGCCGTGCACCTCAGCGTTAACTAAAAAAACCCACATCCTATATAAGGCCTATATTTTTTCTCGTCAATTAACTTTTATCAACGAACCTTTGTTCCTGCAATGCAAAAATCAGTGATATTAGGGATGGCAGCCATTGCTGCCAATGTTGCTGCCCACGAAATGGAAATGGACCACCAACAACAACAAGATTCTTCCGCAACAAATTCATTGCCATCAGAACTGTTTGTACCGGTGCCTCATGTTTCCCACCACATGCACGGAGTTCCCATTCTACAGACACAACTCTTACCGGAAGAAAGGGCGTTCTGGGAAGCATTCAACACCACCAACTACTTCAATGTCGAAACCAAGTATAGGCTGTCCCTCTACTTCCACCTCAGTTTCTTGGGCATTGCTATATTTTTGTTTTATCCAATGTTGCTTATCTTTAGCAACCTACACTTGTCCAACTTGTATGTGGTGACTCTTGTAGGTCACACCATTGTCAATGCCTTGAGTTTGTTCAACTACTCGGTGTTTGTCACCCACACTCCAGTATTATACCCAGGGAACGCATACAACAAAATGTCATGGATCCTTTTTGCCTTGTCAATTGTCCACTTGACCATCGGATTGCTTATCCGCTTTTACCACCCCGAACAAGCCGGCCAGGGCTACTTGATGTCCCACCCAGACTATTTTGGCGATATCGAATCGCCACTGGCCACCTTGAATGACTTTGGTTCGCCAATTACCACGCCTCCTCCCAAATTTCCCGGTTTGCTGCCCGAACCCAAAACCTCGTCAGAGTCCATGATTGAAACCGGAACCATGTACTACATCAAGAAACTGCTCACCAGAGTACAGCAAGTGTTGAACTGGTCGTTCTTTGTGTTTTATGCTATATATGTACCCACGGGCGTTGCTACCTTTTTAGTTTTGGGTCAAGGCTCAAAGGTATTCAACTTGTTGGCACATTTCATCAAGGGTGGTGTATTTTTCTGCTACGGTATCTTGTCGTTGGCCAGATACTGTGGAGCATACTCGCAAAAGGGCTGGGCCTGGAACGTGAGGTCTTCCGAGAAGAAATGGCAACCAACGGGTTTGATCACCATGGAAATGATTGAAACATCGTTGATTTTATTCTACGGCTCGACCAATGTATTTATGGAACATTTGGCCAATCCCGGAGGAACATGGAGTGCAAAGGATTTGCAGCATGTTTCGATTGCGTTTATTTTTTTAGGATTTGGGCTTAGTGGTTTGATCACCGAAATTAAGTTGAGCCAATGGAGACTCGAGCGTGCCTTGGAAGGTTTCGAAGACCAACTGCCACGCAAAGCGACTCCTGGGTTCAGTCCCAATCCATTCCCACTCTTGACGATCTTGTGTACGGGGATATTGATGTCGAAACATGACCAAGCACTGCCCTTGTCTACCGAGATTCATGTGCAATGGGGCAACATGTTTATATTTGCGTGTGCGTTTAGAGTGGTGACGTACCTCGTGATGTTGTTTCAGAAGCCAAGCAGGGATGCCCTGAGACCCATGACTGAATTGGTTGTGAGTTTTGCATTGTTGTGCGGGGGAATGATATTTATGGAGCTGACGGATCCTGTGGTGTTGTTGTTTGAATACTACGGCTACACGTCGATGTTTACGCTCAATGTTTCGTTAGGGCTTGTCACGATATTTATGGCGTGGGAGATGTTAATATTTGCATTGAAGGACTGGATAAAAACCAAACTCACTCCTTCTGTTATTGGTTCCACGTACCAAGCCTAATTTTAATTTTTAATAATACCTTTGCTTTTTATGATTATGTATAGCTAATAATATGTTAATAAGTCATAAGGTGGAGCAAGTGATATTTAAGCGAAGCGACAGGTTTATTTTTGTGATCCTTTTTTTTTTCTTATTTATTTATTTATTTATATATATTTTTCTTTCACTGCACATGAAACTGTGATGTCATGAGGGCCCCAAAAGTCAATGACTGCGAGATTGACAAATCGAGGTACGGGTTATAAGCGCAAGGGACATAACATGGGTGGTGGCTTCTGCCCCCGCATACACCACCCAACAACGAACAAGAGATTTAGTGGATATTCCAGCGTGCGGCTCTTGTTTATGTTTCCGATGTCGCACTATAAATAGCAAGTTTTCGGCATTTGTTCCTGCAGAAACCCTCCGATGCCCGACGCACGACGCACCACGCACCCACTTATAGTTCCTGTTGTATAGTTAATTGTCAGTGGTTACGGAAGGGATGAGCAATATAAAGAGCAATCTCGCTGGAGTTGCGCCGTAAATTCAAGAAAAGAAAAGAAAAGAATATATTTACATTCGTATCCCCTTCCGTTATTCAACCACCATCTCCATCCAGTACCAGCACCACTGACACTGTCACTGGTCTTTCTTGCATCATTATCAATCATCGCCGAACCTTCATTTTTTTTATATTTAGCCCCATTCGCTTATTTAGGAAGTTATTTTTGTGTCATTTCCGACCCCCCTTTGTGTAATTTCATCACGATCGCAAAATGTCCTTACTGGCGGAGCGAGACGATAACTCTTCCCTGACCACAACTTCTTCTTCATTCAACTTGGAAAACTTTGCATCCAGCCTTTCTGCATCCGATCCGACTCTGTTACCACCTCACACATCAGTAACTTCATCCACACATCTGCCCACCATTTCGTCCATCGCTCCTTTTCCCTTTGAAGGAACGGCTCTGGCCGACTCCCCTTCCTCCAATAACACCCTGCTGCTGCTGTTTCTGTCATCAGCCGATCCAACATCGTTCCTGAGCTCCATCACCGGCTTTTCATCGTCCAGCTCCAGTTTCTCCAGCTCTATTCCTTCTTCAACAACAGACTTTAGTTCAAGTTCAACCACTTCCTCAAGCTTCAGTTTCAGTTCAAGTTCAAGTTTCAGCTCAAGCTCAAGCTCAAGCTTCAGTTTCAGCTCAAGCTCGAGTTCAAGCTCAAGTTTCAGTTCGAGCTCCAGTTCTGCCTTTTCTTCCAGCTCGTCTTCTATTCTCAGCTCCTCGAGCTTCACCAGCACAAGATCTACCTCCAGCTCGTTTCTGCCGTCACCCTCATCTTCAAGCACGTTTTCGTCCACTCCTACTTCATCCAGCGAAACATCCCTGTCCACCACGTCCCTGTCCAGCGAATCATCGCTGTCCTCGTCAACCACCACCACCCTGAGCTCCTCATCTTCTAGAACGACCAGGATGGTATCTTCCACTACCTCATACACGTCAGTTATTGCCGATCCAAACACGACCATCACGACGGTTGTGACCGTTGCAACTTCTGCACCTGCACCCAACAGCAAAGAAACAACCGGTGAACGTAACTCAAAGTTGATTGGTGGTCTTGTGGGTGGAGTTGGCGGTGCTATTGTTATCGGTGTGCTCGTGGCACTCTTTTTGTTCATGAAGAAGAGAAACCATAACTTGACCAACCAATCGCCCGATTTCAATGACAGCTCGATGGATAGCGACCGTAATGAAACCCTGGAACGGACCGGATTCGGCGTGACCCGTCTTTTTGGTTCCAGCAGGTCTAAGCAGCCCGAATATGGTGGTCTTTCATCGAACGATCTTGAAAGAAATGTCCAGTACGACTCGTACGGCAGCGTGGCAGCACCTCCTGGCTACGGCAGTCTGGCAGTTGCCGGTGCTGGCGACGACGATTTCTTTTATCGTGGTGTGACTAACAACAATAACCTCGACTCGGTGTTCAAATCAACTGCCACCAACACCTCGGGCCTGAACAGCATACTCAAGGACTCTAACTCAAACACAGCACACTCGTCGGTGGGACACACAAGAATGAACTCGTTTGGCCATCCGCTTGCAATGATGGACCAGTTCAATTTCAACGAGAACCAAGAGAACCAGGAAAAGGAAGAGCTGAGCGAGTCTGAGTTCAATCCGTCCGACTACGAGCACGATACGCTTCCGGGAGCTGGCGGACTGCAGCAACAGCTCAACCTCGAGTACCCGATCCAGGATCACCCTATTTTCCGCAGCGATAGTGTATCAAATAACTCACGATCTCGGTTCACAGAAGATATAGCATGAAAGTACAATAATAATAATAATAGCATTTTATATATATAAAGAGAAGAAAACCCAAACAAGTTGCAAAAATGTCGTATGTCGTTAATGTAGAGAGGTCGCAACATTGTCTTAGAGTTTATGGAAACAAAAAAATAAAAATACGAAACGATCAAAAAAGCCACATTTTTGCTGGCTCTTTCTCCCCCAATAATGTCGCAGATCTAATCAGCAAAAAAAATTTAAATAACTAATGGTCTATTTCTTAGTGCTAGCACTACTATCAGCGACAGTTTCTAGTATAGCAGGCTCTTCGCTGGATCTTCAGACAGCACTTAACGTTACACGGTTATCGGCTGCCGAATTTCTCTGTGCAAAGTGCCGTTCTAGCAACTATTTTAGTCCCCATGTTGCCAACCCAGTCACTACTACATCTACGCTGTCACTATCGGCCACGGCACAGACAGCTGCTTTTGAGCTTACAGAATCGATGGAGATGAGTGAAAGTACAGAATTAGCTGAGATTCAGCTCACCAAAGAGATATCTAACGTGACAAACACGTCTGAATGTCATTTCATGTCGTTTGAAGAGTGGAAGAAACATAAGGAGAACGATACCAAGAGCCACGAGGAGCACGAGCCGGCTATTGCGGCCGAAAACATCACTGATCTGATTCCTGTCAATGCTTCAATCATCACCAACACAACGATATCGGCCGGAAAGGTGTATAAAGATAAGTTCAACTATGCTTCTGTGGGGTGTGCCGCCACTGTGATTGAGTCCAATGAGCATGCCAAGGGAGCGTCAGCGATTCTTGTGGAGAACAAGGACTCGTATCTTCTTAACCAGTGTTCGGACCCGAACAAGTTTGTGATTATCGAGTTGTGTCAGGATATCTTGGTGGATTCGGTTGTCGTGGGAAACTTTGAGTTCTTTTCATCCATGTTCAAGGATGTAAAGATCTCAGTGAGCGACCGTTTTCCCTCCACCAAGTGGCAGGTTTTGGGTGACTTTCAGGCAGAAAACATTCGAGATACACAGACTTTTCGGGTTGAAAACCCGTTGATTTGGGCCCGATACTTGAAACTCGAGATCTTGAGCCACTATGGCAACGAGTTCTATTGTCCAATCTCAGTGGTTCGTGTACATGGCAAGACGATGATGGAGGAGTTTAAAGAAAACGTGGTGGAAACACCCTCGGAGACTCCACTCGAATCACCGGTCAATATAAACCTGTTGGTAACCAACATCACCGAGTGTCGTGTGGTGCTTCCACACTTGGGTCTCAACGAGTTCTTGAAGGATTTAGATTACTGTGATGCCACACTCGTGGAACCCGAAGTATCACCGCCTGCTATAGAAACCAAAACGACCCAGGAATCGATTTACAAAAATATCATGAAACGTTTGAGTTTATTGGAATCAAACGCCACCTTATCATTACTATACATCGAGGAGCAAAGCAAGCTCCTCTCCACTGCATTTACCAACTTGGAACGAAGACAATCGCTCAATTTTGATACCCTAATAGACTCTTTCAATTCTACCTTTATCCACCAGCTTCTTAGCTTTAAAGATTCATATACCAAGATGCATGATGACTACGCGCGTCTTTTCCATGGCCAGGAAGTACGCCAGCGCTCGATGTTGACGGAATCTCGCAAACAGATCTCCAGCATCTCGCTGAATCTCGATTTCCAAAAGAAAGTATCGATTTTCAACACTATCATTATCATATGCTTGTTGGTGTATGTGATTTTGACCCGTGATGCATACGTGGGCCACCTCGAAGATGTGCAGCAGCCAAAGAAACCGTACCCAACAGCATTATCGAGTCGGTACCGACGCAACCACCAGGGCATGGGTAAGAAAAGAAATCGTAAAGTCTTTTAGTATATACAAGGAATCAAAATATTTACATAATATATTACCAATCGTTATTGTGACGCTTGTAATTGTTGCCTGATGACCGGTGGGAGTATCCTCCTTCTGATCTTGACCGATTGGAGTATCCTTCTGATCTTGACCGATCAAAACGTTTTTTGTAGCTTCCTCTAACGTTTCTATCAATAGGACCGCTTCTTCTATCAAATGAACCTCTCTTGGACGCCCGGTTGTTGGAAGGTTTCCTTGTGAACCCACCAGGCGTGGTGAAGATCTGGTCAGCCACGGCGTAGTCGAGATTTAAGATCTTTTCGGCATAGTTTCTTGATACATGGAACTTGGCTTGAGGATCGTTGATCAACTTACGGTACAAGTCGATTGTTTCGATGGCAGAACGGTCAAAGTTCAATCTGAAAATCGAAGCTACTTGTTTCTGGAAACTGAGGTAGGTGTTCAAGAAGTTTTCAATCTCTTCCTCATCCAATCCAAGCTGGGAAAACATATCTTCGTGCTGTTCCAAGTCCAGAGACGCAATCTCTTCGGCAAATTTGATTCCTCTTTGTTTCTGCAACACGTTCTTATACTTGAGTTCGTTTTTAGTAAGAAACAACAATGCCTGACCCTTGGCTCCGGCTCTGGCTGTTCTTCCCACCTTATGGATATAGTCAGCCACCGCTGGTGATGGAGAAAGCTGTACGACATGCGAAACATCGCTAAAATCCAAGCCACGGGCAGCAACATCGGTACAGACCAAGATCCCGTGGTCTGCACGACGGAAGAAGCGAACCGCACGGTCTCTAGCAGCCTGGCTCATTTTCCCGTTGAGTTTGAGGATCTTGGAGAAAGAACTGTTGGGAGCAAAGTGTTTGCGAGCAGCAAACAACGCCGAAGCAAACCATTCAACTCCAGTGATTGTAGGCAAAAAGACAATCGTCTTGAACTTCTTGTCGTTAATATGGTTGACCAAGTATGACAACGAGGCCTGGAACGTGTCAGAGACGTCTCTGGTCGTGACAAGTGTCTGGTGGATGTTTTCGTGTGCTTCGCCCTCAGATTCGTCCACACAGTCGATATACTTGTAGTTCGATCCAATTTGGTCCGTAGCAAACTCTTCAACCGCCTCGTCAACCGTAGCACTAAACAAGACTGACTTGAACATGGGAGCTTCGGGATGGAGCCGTTGACGGGTTTCCTTCAAGATCAGATCGATTTCATCCAACTCTTCCTTGAACCCAACGTCCAAAAGACGATCTGCTTCATCGTACACACGGTAGTCGAGCTGAGAGAAGAGACGGGAGTACTGTGGACGTGAAAGGATATCCTTAAGACGGCCAGGTGTACCCACCATTATCAGCGAAGGGTATCTCGTGTTGATCTGCGACTTGGTACCTCCAATCAAGAGCTGGATACCTGCTCTGTCCTTCATAGTACGTGGCATGTGGCCAATGATCCGCTTGTACTCGGTTTCGATCTGCAACGCCAAGTCTCTGGTGGGAGCGATGACCAAGACCGATACCTTCTTGCCACTTCTGGCATCAAAGATACGCTGAAGAGTAGGAATCACAAACGCCAATGTCTTACCTGTACCTGTTTTAGCTCTTACGACCACACCCTTTTCCTCTTGAAGAATAGGAAGCATCGATTCTGTTTGGACGGGAGTGAAGTCCTGGAACTTGGCTTTTTCAACAGCAGCAACAAGCTGTTTATTGAAGAGATTCAGCGCTTTCATCAGCGCAAGGTTGGTGATGGGACTCACATCACCACCTTCGAGCCATCTTGACAGACTGCTGAACCCACGCACGAGTCGCCATTGGCTTCTCAATAAAGTTTTCAACATGGTGCTGGTTAAAATTTTCAAGATGAGCTGCGAATAAATAAATAAATAAAATGAAAAGTAATAAAGAAGTAATAAAGAAACTAACAATACCTGAATGATCTAATGGTGATGGAAGAGACTTTTGGATAAATAACGTGAGTTTATAAACAAAAGAGTTTACTACATGTCCCTGGACATTACGTTGGAACTCCACTCAACTCACCTCACCTCACCTCATCATCGGCTTTTCTCAATTCCACGTGATTGATCACATGATTTGTACACGTGACCTGACACATATATAATGACATAATTTTCAGCTTCTCTCCACCCACCGTCACCTTAATGACAGCATCTAGTGGCTTCTTTGCCAAAATCAAAGATAACTATAGCAACAAGTTCTCGAGCCTTTCGATTTCAAACACAGAAAAAGACGGTGCTGGTGATGAAGATACGTTGATCCATCTTGCATTTGTGAAGTACTACACGACGAAAGGCGAGCCATTTCCCGAGTGGCTCGGGGTCAACATACAGCAGCAGCAGCAGCAAGGCTCGCCGTACCAGCAGTACAATGGACAGGGAGCACAGGGCAGCTCGCAGTACCAGCCGGTACGGGCCAAGTATAACCTGATGTCTTCCATCAGTTCGTCGAATCCCCAGCAGTTCGATACGCAAGGCTACCATCCTCGGCAGTCGAGCCGATTACAGGACATGTACAACCGGTCACGACAACAGGCGGTTCCTGGTGCTGGATACCACAGCCAGCCTGCAGCACCCATGGCGCCTGGACGCAGCAACAGTTACTCGACGGGCTCACGGTTACGCGAACGTATGCTCAACTCGGCCAGTACCGGCCACTTGAACCAGTACCAGCAACAACCCCAACAGCAACAACATCAACAGCAACAAGCACCATCGTCATCTACAAAAGCCACCTGGGGAAGACACTAAAGTCATTTTGTTGAGTTATTTAGTCTCCGAAACGAGTCCTCCCAGAAATTGCGGCCGTGGATGAACCAGTCAGGCAACTTGGTGTCGGGAGGCAACTTCATCTTGATCACACTCACGTTCTCATACTCCACCGGGTACTTGTTTAGATTCTTATAGTACTTGTAATCATACTTTTCTTTGATAGCTTCGATATCGTGCGGAGCAAGAAACTTGGGCTCTTTGGTCGCCCGTTTCGTCGCCATCTCATCAAGACCCGTACGTGAATTGTTGCGAAACTTGCTGTTGCTCTGCCGTAAGAACTTGGAATCGATAGAATTGCGTCGCCGCTCAAGGTTGGCCCGAGCTGCTTGGAAGAAATCGTTATTGAAACTATTGTGACGACTGTTGAACGCACTGACTTTCGGCGATGTCAGTGGCGGCGTATCGGCGTCGGAATCAATCTCCCGGCTCTTTTCTTGTTTGCGCTGCTCCACGAGCTTAAGTAAGTTGGCAGGGATCTGCGGTGATGCCGAGAGCATCTCATCGTCCATATCTTCGTCATCAATCGTTTCTTCGTCTTCCCATACCAGTTCCAGATCCACGGAGTTGTGTCGCGATAAACGTCGGCCAAATCCTCGCGGGGATCGCGATACAACCGTGTCGGGATCGAGCCACTGGTTCTTCTCGTGTGGTTTCTCTGCTTCCTGCTGTCGTTTGAGCTGCTGGTTCATATGGTCGATTTCGTACGGAACCAACTCTACCTGAACCAACTCCAAGAAATTGGCCGCGGAATAGTTGTTCTTGGACGAGTTTCCCGTGTATATGCGGTACTCGTTGATGATGGAGTTGAAGTTCCATTTCTGGATCTTACGCAAAATCCCCACCAATGTCGATGTGCTATCGATCAACAACACATTATGCTTTGTCTTGTTCAACAACAACTCGAACGCACTGCGTACCAAGTTCTTTTCAATCAACATCCACTGGTCACTCTTCGAAGTCCGGAGATTGAGGTTGATCACATCGATCGTATTGCGTTGTTCTTCCACAAGATCCTCTGTTTTATCAGACGTGGTTGACGACCGTTCATCTTCATCGCCATCGTTCTTCTGATGATGATGGTTCGAGATCTTGAGCCCGCCAAGATTAAACAACTCGATATGGTTGGCATCAACAAACAGATTGAGGAGCCGTGGCGGCTTTTCGGCATCCAAAACAATGATACTTTTCAACTTGAGTGTTTCAAGAAACGCAAAGTGGTCCGATTCAAGCTTCGTACACCGGAAAATGCCCGGCTCCACAAGCCCAAAGTTCTCCGGTGAAACCAACATGATTATCAAAATTTTTTTTTTTGAATTAAATTAAATTAAATTTCGCATTTTGCAATCGTTCTTTTTTTATCTTATAAAAACTATCCTCTAATGACTAAATCGTCGGGAATCCCTTCGTATTCACCGTATCCCATCGCCAAGTTGATGTTCTGCAAACATTGTGTCGATGCTCCTTTCAATAAGTTATCAATAGTTGCAACAATAACCACACGGTCTTCTTTTGAATTGACTGCGAAACCTCCAATCACAACCCCGTGCTTACCACTAATATCTCTCACCAATGGCGCCTCACCACTCACCGTGATCAACTGCTCGCCGGCGTACCGGTCCTGGTAAATGTTCCGGATATCTCTCGACGAAATCGAGCCTTTTTTGATCGGAATCGAAATCGTATGTGAAATCCCTTGGAACCACTGCGCAACATGCGGCATAAACGCAACATCCAACCCCAATTGTGCACTGATCTCACGCTCATGAATATGGTCCGTCAATGAGTACGGAATCAAGTTGTTCTCAAGGAACTTAACGTCGTTCTTGGGCGATGGCTTGGTTCCGGCTCCAGAATATCCAGACACCCCAAATACAGTGGGCGTACCGGTAATATACTCTTTCAAGGGAGCAATAGCACACTGAGCAGCAGTAGCATAACATCCAGGGTTAGAGATCTTTCTCGCACCAGCAATCGTCGACCGTTCAACCAATTCAGGTAATCCATACACCCAGTCTCCGCTTGGGTCAAATCTGTAATCAGCAGACAAGTCAATGATCTTGGACTTTGAGTTGGCAACTGAATCAATGGCATCCACAAACGGCTTACACACCCCGTTGGGCAACGCCATCACCCAGACATCGACCTCACCATTCTCTTCCAATTGCTTGATATCTTCAATCTGCAAGTTCGAGTACACAATGTTGCCCTTGTTATAGCCCTGCAATTTCTGTCCGTTCAATTCACGCGACGATACATGCGATAACTCAAAATACTTGTGGTTGTCAATCATACTGATCAAGTTCTGGCCCGTGTATCCTCTAGCACCAATCAAAGCAACTCTGGCCTTCTTGGTACTCTTACCTTCACGAATAGGTGGGTTTGGGTTGGAGAATCTGGGAGCAGACGAATGGAAACCTCTCTTTTGCGTTGGAGAACTAAAGACACCGGACTCTTTGGCTGACGATAACGACGCACCAATGGCAGAAGAATCAAACTCTTTAATCAATGCAGAAACTTGTTCGGTCTTCAATCCGTACCAGAATAGTATCTCGCCATTCTTCGCAAACGAACCGTCAGACTTGGAAAAGTACCACGACAAGTTGGAATCGTTTTCGTTGACAATCCAACATAACGACTCGAAATCTTTTCTGATAGAGTTGAAGATGTTGTCGGTGACGTTGTTCAACCATCCGTTCTTGGACGACAAGAACTTGTCCAATTTAGGGATCTTGGTGTCGTCATCAATGACAATCGCCAAAACTTCCAAAGGTTCATCACCATAACTCTTGAACTTGACAGTTTCCAACGTCTTCAAATAAGAAGCTACCGATAACTTGCCAGCCTTGATCTCGGGATCTCTCAACAAAGCATTTCTCAACAAATCAGGGTTACCAAACTCTTTCAAAGAGTTACGGTTGATCAACTTGTAGCCTCTTCTGATTAAAGTACCAGCACCAGAATCAGTAAACAATTCTTTTTGTAAATCGTTAACGTCGATAATGGCCACGGAAGACGATCTAGGCAAGTGTTGTAACAAGTCGTGTATCTCCTTGATCTTCAACTTGGTGCCATACTTGACCCAGCTCTGCTGTAATAAGTCTTCGTATTCCTCGTCCAAGTTGATGACACTTACCTTTTCACCAGTGTTTCCGTTGATGATCCCACCCTTTTCGTTCAAGTACACAATCTTCAATGGTTCAAATTCTCTGGCCAATTCACCGGCAGCAACATCAGCATTCACGTTCAACAACTGACCAGAAGGTGTTTCGGCCAACGAGGTCAAAATCGGCAAATAGCCCGCCTCAATCGCAGACTCCACGGGCGACTTGTTGACGGAGTTGACTCTGCCGACCAACTGATACTTTTCCTGGTCCAAGTACTCGGCACCAAACACACCGGCGGTGATGGGTCTGGCATGAACGCCCATCTTTTCAAGAGCAGTGACCAATCTCAAGTTCTGTTCGAGGAAACACTTTCTAACCACTTCCATGGTTTTGGGGTTGGTGACACGAATCCCGTCGATATATTCCGGTTCTACTCCTTCGTGTTCCAACAACTCGTTGATCTGAGGACCAGTACCGTGTAACACGATGGGATAGAGCCCAACATGATAAAGAAAGGCGAGACATGAGGCCAACTCAGGAAGTTGCTGGGTGATGATAGCCCCGCCGACCTTGATGACCGCAAACTGCTGCTGGGAAACAGACGTGAAATACTTCAAGTACTGCTCAACCTCACGCTTGGACCCAATGTTGTTCAATAACTGAACTACTGTCGATCTGGTGGAGTAGTTTCTGGCGTGGTGTTGGGCAAACGCAAGGCGGCCCGCCACGGCGAACGCGGTTCTTGCAAGCGAAACAGGAGTCGCTGGTGTCTTGATGGACGCCGTTACTCTTCTGGATACTTGTCTAAGCATAATGAATAGATGAACTTGACTAAGTTACAGCTGGATTCAGAAAGAAAAGAGTAGTGAAAAGTTTTTTTAGATTACTGACTCATACTTTTTCTGGTAATTCAAAATTTCTAAGCGCGGTATTAGATCAGTGGGTATATGCAGGTTCGAAAAATCGGAGTATATACCGGATAAAAGGACAAAAGATAACCAAGAGATGTTGACATTATTGTCCCGTGGAACTGACTAGCGACCGCTGTCTGCAGGCAGACCAGATAGTCTGAGTCTGTAGGGAAAACTCTGCCTCACGAGTAACGAACGAGCACAGGGGAGAGATATTAGACGAACAAGGATTGAGAATAAATGTATAATTTAGACGAGATTTGCGTTACTAGTTACCTATAGTTAGTTACAACCCGCTTCTACTATTCACATCGAATAAGGAAGTCCCCCTCCATTACTCCAGAATTCGTAACAGAGGATAGATATACGTTACCAGGCTATAATCTCATATTCATGAAGTTAAGTAAAGTATTATCTAATACATTACATAATTTCCGTGTCTACTACAATTATAACAAGAGATAGTTTTACGAAAGATTGACAAGTGAAACCCTACGAGCAAATAATGTATGGTTTTCTTGAACCATTGTAACGTGAATTGGAAATAGGTTTTAACCTACTGACTGTCTATTAAGGACGATTTTTCAAATATCTCATGGATTGAGTTATCATTTTGTAGTTCAATTTTCTCTGGATGTTGACTAGTATTAACTTTTCCTTATATTATAATGGTCGGATTTATACTCAACTTGATCCTAAATATATACTTGTAAACAGACTACTTTTTAGAAAAATAAAAGTTCTTATCAAAATTGCTATAAATTCCTTGATTGCGTATTGGTGCGATTATAGATTCCTACAATCTCTCAGAACGATAAGTAACATAAAACAAAAATAATTTAGTATTATAACAACAAGTTGAATAGCACAAACATAGAGAAATCAACCGATCGCTCAGTTGAACTAAAAACTTTTGGTGTTGGTCAATTAATTCAAATATCTCTTGTATCTTATAACGTAAAAGAGGCGGATTTATACCAAAGATAAAAATGTGTTGGACATTGTCGCTTACGTGACTGATCTATTCTTGTTCTACTTCAATATGGTCCGCTTGTTTGGTAGATTTTTAAATAAAACATTTGTATTGGACAAAGTGCTCAATCAATACTTAGCAGCTTCCTTTCGAATACTTTCAAGGTTTTTATTCACGATCGTGGATACCCATTTCCATACTCTTCAATCTAGCTTTTTTAAACCCCACCCCGGAAGGATAGTCATATTTGCAATATGTATGCATATTTTCAATTAACAAAAATATAATATTGCGCTCGCCCAACCTTCTAATATTGTTTTGAACCCTGAATAGAACAAAGGGGCTGATTGATTGAGAAAAGATAGCCGAAAAGTGCAATGCCGAATGAACAAATGGCTTCCAGTATTATCTAAAGTGTGAGAAAATAATATTGCTCGCGTTAGAATCTTAGATAGGAGAGAGGGGATGTTATCTTTGTCGATACATGACTCTTATGGTTGCTAACCAAATATTTAGTATAAGAAGAAATAGCTGCCGCTTCTTTTAGAAAAAAAACATACATTTTTGACAATGCTTTCTCAATTCCTACTTATTTTTGCTAGTTCTCAAATCGTTTTATCCAGTGTTATTGCTAGATAATATGGAATCGATGAATTGTTAACTCCTCGAGACTTTCCCATGGCTCTTGGATATTTTTTCTGCAATCCAACCGATGATACGATGCACAACTTTCTGTGCAATATTGCAGTTGGCTATGATGATGATGATTCTTCTGATACGGGCAATATCGTAACGAAGTTCCACGACAATGGAAGCAAGACCGTAATTCAATTTCGCAAGAGAGAAGACGCTGAATCTTTTGCTAGAGAAATTGAGAAGAGAAGTTCCCAAGAATAGAGACGTTTTGGTCACAGCAGTACTATTATTTCAAGTGGTCTTGACTGCCTAATAGCTGTTTGTGTAGTATTCAATAAATCACATATTTAGGCTACATTCTCTATAGTAAGATTAAATTAGCACTTTTACATCAAACTTGTTTAATGTACATCATTTTTGTTGACGGTCTGAGAGAAATTGAGTAATAAAATCAAAGATATATTCTTTAAAATCTTGCCATTTTCATCGATAAGTTACACTATTTATTTCCTTTAATTCTATCTTGACCATACTCATATATAAAATTTCCACAATAATACAGTAGACACAACTGACCTATTCACACAACCGAATACGCAATACAATTCAAGGTATTCAAAAGAAGAAAACGTACAATTTCTAGACACTAAACTACTAAATAAACTATGGGTAATCACCAATTCTTGGTCCAAAATATCCATCAGGGGCCAATTCAGTTGCATTTAATCTGGATCCTCCCGTGAAATCATATCCTTTACTGTTAACATCAATACCCCACCATGAGAGATCCTTGGCATGATGTTGAACTGCAAAGAAGATGATAATTCCGCTAAGGGCAACACCTGAACTCATACCTGCTGAGAAAATAAAATTGTACTTTGACCAAAACGAATTGTACCGAGATTTCAAGTACCACGTGGAAGCAATTGAAAAGTACAACCCAGTTGTAGTATATGACAAATTAAATGGAGCAAAGGAATTCAAAATGCCATAGAAATAAAGGGTTGGCTGAAAGTTTTTCGTGTAACGTTGGGGTGCCAATGTCTTGAATGCAATACAAAGTAGGGATAAAAGAAATCCAATTAAGAAACCGTATTGCAATATTGGATACAATCCGCTGAATACTTTCTTGGGTCCAATTACACCCCAAATAACTGATGATGTGAAGAAGGTAGATGAACTTGGACACGTCAAATGTTGGCCAAGGGCTCAACAACTCCAAACCAGTTGTAGATCCAGTTATTGTAACAAGGTTGAAGTTGTCCGGTGTGATTCATGCAAGCCAGTTGAAAGTGGAAAGTGCTTGGAAAAGATAATTGGGAATCCAAAAGTAAACGAATGACGAAGCAAACACAATAAAGAAAAAATTGTATCTGGAAATAGTCCACCCATTGATATTCTGCTTTTTCTCTGGTTGCATTAATGCTTTGTTCAAGGCTAATGTTGGAAGAAGTGTGGGCCAAACTGACTTAGTTGGATAAACACAGAATTTTCTAATAATACCTGCAAATCCAAACCCCATGAATTGTGTAGACAAGATCAAAAGGATTTCATAGCCATAATCAACCCATTGATTGTTGTACAACCTCGCCATTTTTTGAGTCGTAATATTGTATTGGACATAAGGAGCACCACCAGAAACAGCAAAGAAAAGTGTTGCAAGCATTTGCTCCTTATGATTCCAAGGTCCAGGATTCAAATCAATTTCATATCTCCAAATCTTGAATTTCCATTTTGGTAAGATCCACTCCAATAATTTACCACAAGGATACAAAAATAACTGAACCACAGATGCACCCAATCCGATCCCTGGTTGTCTGTCTGCAAAAAACACGTTAATAAATGTACCAATAGCAGTCCAGATCAATCCTAGAATGTACACTCTAATTGTTTCCACTGGCATGGTTGGATCATCAAATGGATCGGTGACAGCTCTAACTTCAGGATATGGTGAGTAGTATGCAATCAATGCAGCTTCAAGTTTAGCCTGAAATCCCCAATCGTAGATACCTTCAAATGAGTCACCGGGCTCTTTCTCACTATTAATAAAAGAGTCAGTATCTTTGTCAACATGCTCGACGTTCGTATTGATAGATCACTTTTTATCGATAATCATATTCAAGTTAACCATATCACTATTTGAATTAATGTGTTCAGGTGCATTGTTCACCAAAGATTTTATATATTCATAATGTTTTGTTGAAAGATTATAGTCATCATCTAATTCGACAACGGCTTCTTGTAATATTTTGAACGCTTCAGCTTCGCTCAAAAGCTCAACTTTCTCAATCATAAATGTGGCAGTAGGTGGTAGGCTTTCTAATGAAACCAAACTATCCAAGTCCAATCTTTTCAAAATTGCAAATTTTTGATTAGCTGTCAAGCTACGACCAACATTTCCAATAGAAATCGGAGCCGAAGTAATTGCTGCTAAATTAATCTTATGATCTTCAACATCTAAATGGTTTCCTGTACTTGTGATACTTGTAATGGTGTGAATAGGAACAGCTTCCTTTTCAGTAGTCATAATTGTTATTAATTTTCAAAACACAACTTGAATCAATGTAGGTATTTAAATATATAAAAGTGTGGGTTCTTTCCGTGGTATATACGGCACAATTAAGATAATTTTGGTGTCCTGAAATGGACCGGTTGCTAATTGAAGCCAACTTCCGAACCAAAAAAAACAACTACAGATTACAGTTGTATCAGTAGGTAAATATGTAAAAAAGGCTTTGAACAACCAAACAACATAAGCGATCAAAAGAAATATTATTAGAATATAGGGGATGATATTGTTCAAATAATTCCATCAGAAAGTATATTTTGGTCGAGATGACCGACCTCAGAAATCTTAAACTTTATTAGGTGTGAGCCTCACTTTTCTCGGCATGCATCAGAAGTCTCCCCATTCTTTAAATAAGCCTAAAATCACATACAGTATGTTTATTGTAGATTTTTTAGAGTTATGTAACTATGTCTAATCCACTTTGAATCCAGTTAAGAATTGTACTACTTGGTAGGAATCCCGTTGCACAGGAACCCTGCAATGTGTGACTGCAAAATTTTGAAAATATTGGTTTTTCTACTAAGCCTGTTGAAACAATAAAATGCGGTAATTTTATAAAGCCCATAGTTCGCTATTTCCCAATCAAAGAATATTTTTCTATCTGGGATATGATTCTGCTTAAACAATATAGTCCCTTTACGTGCTTTGGTTTTTATGACAACCCTAATCTCATAAAGGGCAAAAGTTTTCTGGTAGTGATGATTATTCAAAAAAAAAAAAAAACAATAATAAACCAAAATACACATTATTGCATTTTTGGAAATGTTAAGAGTAGCAAAAATGAACTTCAATTTGATTTACCGATATATAATACGATTTTTTAGCAAGGATACTACAATACTTGGGAACAGATAAGATAACTAGATCTCAAAATTCAAAAAAAAAAATAACGTTGAATACTGGGCTGAGGACAAATATCAGATATTTAAACTTTAGTAAATCCGTTTTATAATCCTGGTTGCCAATTATTACATTGAAGTAATCCTCGGTTGTTATCATACATTAGTGAAGATAAGTGTTGCATAAAATGAAATTTTATCTATTATAATCGAAAATTCTAATCATGCTTTTGCTTAGATCCCAGCATTTTTGATAGCCAAGTACCATATATGTCCAATTAATAGATACGTATACATCGATCTTATGCTATACAGTATTTTAAAGAACAAACCAATTAGCATAATCCAAAATGAGTTGTTAATGTTCCGCTAACCTAAAGAGCTAGTAATAGAGACATGAAGAAATGCTCTCTATTGACATGCAGGATATAACCGAAAAACCGATTGCAAAAGTCCAAAAGAAGTGGGAATCCGCCAGATACTGGAAACCTCTGCTGGCCCATTGCATGATTTTGGATGGCTCTGGTTGCTTAGTTAGAGAAAAAGGATGCGGGGCTGCCATCCACGGGGGAATATTTATATGGGAGGGCTTCGCCAAACCTTCTGAGAAAAGTAACGGAAAATCCAATACTTATCTCATTTGTTTACATCTTTATAACTGATATAGTGAAGTTGCTTTTGTGATCAAATTACAGAAGCGCCCCCTTATGCTCAACGCTCGTGTAAACAGAATTACCTACAGAGTCAAACGATTAAGCTAGAGTTAGTAGTCCTGCCTACAGTCAACGGTCGCTAGTCAGTGACACGTGACAATAATGTCAACAAATTCTGTTAAGATGAAGGTAGTGTTCTTCCCAAAAGATATGAAGAAACTACAAGCTTAGCCTGAGTAGCTGATAATGATATAGTATTAATAGGTTGTGGCATCGGAGGGGACTGCTTCTTTAAGTACAAAAGCGAGTTTACTATTTCAGTCCTAGATATAAAATGTAAAACTATAGTTATAAGTTGGTTTACCTTAACCTGTACAATTCCCGCCGAAACATAGCCATATTTATAATCCCCGTGGACATTGGTTCGACAGCCATCGTTTCATCTTTCTCATTTATTCCAATTATCACATCATAATTCATCGACAGCGACTATCCCTGTTTCACATCTACAGCTCTGAATTCTGATTTTGTTGCATCCTTGTTTCTAATCTCTCCAGATAAGGGAGTTGTTTGTCCATTGGTAATTCTGTAGATTCTGTAGACATTTTAGATAATTGTAGATTTCTTAATTTCTTACTTGACTTACGGACTTTTAGGACATATTTATACTCTCATTTCCAGACTCTACGCCACCGTACCTGCTTACTACCATTTGCCACCGGTGACTAATTTCGTCTTCTAGAACCTTCGAGTACCTTCTCCGACTCTTCTCTCTATCAAGTGCACGACGCTCAAACCCTGCATATCACCTGCAGGACTGATTGGGTTACTCCATGCAGACCCAGCTGCAACAGATTTCATGGTTCTAGGATGTTCGTTGTCAAAACCGATTTTGCAATCAATAATTTCCGAAGATACCTGCATCTACTGCCTAGGAGACTCACGAGCCCAATGTCATTGCTTAGGTCAGCTGAACATTATATTATATTACATACAGTACCAATGGATTTGGACCTACAGTCGTTCCAACGAAAAATACCCACCCCTCTTATTCGAATGTCGCAAATTCGAATTTTGAAGTGAACACAAAACAATTGAGAATTACTGGTGCTACCTTTTGAAATTACCACTCGAAAATTAATATTACCAAACAAAAATTTCAATTCCAATTCAAGATATAAACTTACCATGACCTAAAAACTATTACCTGTCGCACATGTAGATATCCATGGTTTGGGTGAATTGCCTCTCTAGGAGCATTCCATCCAGTACTGCTTATGATACATTCTCCTAGTAATTTAGTCATCTTGATCTAAGTCCAAAATGCAAGCTATACCAAGTTTTTTTTTACAAGCGGTGTTACAATTCCTTTCTGTTTAGACAGGTCTCAAAACAATGTGTTGAGTGTAAAATGAAGCTTTGAATATGTTGCTCCGGAACCTGATGGGCAGCTTCAATGAGTCTTTTGTTAATGGTTTCTTTCCCACGAAAGATGCCGCGTTTAAAGTTGTTTTTAACTACTGACCAGAATTGTTCAATAGGGTTGAGTTCCAGAGAATAAGGAGGCAAGTATAGTAATTTATGACCACGGCTTGTTATAATCCTTTCAATGCTAGCATTTTTATGAATGCTAGCGTTGTCCATCACAAAGTAATTACTCCCTAGCTCGGAATGCTTATCAAGGATATTAAGAATGCTCAATATAAACCCTTTGAAATGACCTGTAATAGTCCCTTTTGAGCTAGGAAATGAGTCATCATGATTTGATTTTCTTTTCTTCAGTTGGTATTCAATTTTTGGATCTCTCATACTAAGTTTAAGTATACCACGAGAGCATATTGCCCCTAAAACTGAGTAATTTTCCGACTTTACTACAGGTACTTTTAGAACTGGTATTTTGCCTTTAGTAGACCAGCCTCTATTCTTTGTCATACTAAGGTTGAAGCCAGCTTCGTCAATAGAAATACAATTTGACAAGTAGTCAACGTCGGATTTTTGTATATTGACAACAAATTTATGTCGGGCTTCAATACTTCGGGACGAATTTCGATGTATGGAATCTTTTCATATCTGTTTGAATGAGAGAGCACATTCATTTGTAATAAAATTGTGAAGGGTTGATGTAGAAACAGTTAAACCCTCAAACTCCTTTGTTAAACCATCTAACATCTCGTTAAGTGTAGCAGTAACGTTATTGTTGACCATATCCATAATAAATTTCTTATTCTCATCTAGTAAAATAGTTTCTCGTTTCTCCTTACCAGGAAGAACAATAACACCAGGCTCAACTTCTTGCAGTTCCCGAACCCACTTCTGAGCTGTCTTAGGGTGAATGTTACACATACGAGCGCATTCTGCTGTTGAGCAACCAAAATGTGATTTTCTTATTGCAAAGAAACGCTCTTTTTCATTGGGCTTGTAAGTTCGGTATGGTCGTTTAGATGCCGTATATTGGGGATTGTCATCCTGTGTTTGCCTGTCAATGGATCTCTGAATTTGGATAGGATTCTCGTCCACTTCCATAACCACTTTTCTTGTTTCATATAAATCAAGTTCTGTAATATCTGTTAGAGGAACCACCCCTAACAAATCACCCTCATGAAGAGTTGGTGAACCTTCTTCGTCTACTAATATACCATCACCTCTGTCATACACGAATGCATTAGTGCTCATGATAAGTGATGTTAATTTGATGAGTAGTTATGGTGACTATTTTTAAAAATTGGAATTTTAGGGAATACATGGTTTTGATAAATTTACTATGGTAATTGTTTTTAGACGGCAATAATTCTTTCAAGGGGTAGGTAAGACTTTTTAGGGAGCGGTAATTCTCAATTTCTCGAATGGTAATCTCGCATTCTAAAATGGAAATTTAGAATGTCGCACGCGAAATATCCAATTAAGAGGGGTGGAGATTTTTCGTTGGAACGACTGTATCTAGTGAGAGTTAGTGTTCGATGTGCAATTCACTGAGCGTTAATCTGCAGTAGGTCTCGGCACGTGAATTTACACAGCTTAGTTGGAGGGAAGATTAGTTAATAGAAAGTATGATTTTGCTATACAAAACTAGAACTAATTGGATCGACTTTTAGACGGAAAAGTTTTCACGGCCGTATTTATACGTCCACTCAATACTTGTCGCCAAGCCACTTTCTAAACAAACTTCCCCATCAGTCACTTGAGTAACGTGACTAGAAAATTCTTCAGAAGGATTTTGCTCACGTGAAATCCTATGCAGAATCAACAGTTAGAAGTTCTGCATTTCGAATTCGCACTACATATTATTCCAACAGGATGTGTTTTAGCGGTAAAGGAAACGCACGTGATCAGCGGTTCTAAGCGCTAAAAATGACTCTTAATCTGATGGAATACGGTGGTGAGTGTTGTCGAGAAGGATCAGAGGATAAATCTTTCCAATCTTCAAGCTGAACTCTTTGGCTTAGACCTAGAACTCATCGAAGAATTATTAAGCTTACGCCGCAGAGCTCAGCTTGAAGATTGGAAAGATTTATCCTCGGATCCTTCTCGACAACACTCACCACCGTATTCCATCAGGATGCTTAAAAAATTTCTTGTATTCAGGAACCACATGTCCGATTTAAGACTATAAATCTATCCCAAATTTCATGCTTTAAAAACCATTCACTTGATGTCCAAAATTTTACATTAATCAAAATTGGAGAAAACGAACATCAAATGTATTAAAAAGAAAAAAAGAGCGAGAGTCCACTTTATCTTGTATTTAAATTACATTCTAAATCACTGTAAGTTTGAAGTTGAAACATTGCTGATATTCGGACTCAGTAATAATAATTCAAAAAATTCAGTTGGTACTTCTGCAGAATCTAATGAAGCACATCATTTCAAACCTTTTGGCGAGCCTAGTCAACATACCTTCAGCTCTTTTGGTTTCTTGGTAAACAGAGGCAGGACCGCTGTAGAACTCCTCGTCGCTTGGTTCCATTTCAACGTATGGAATTCCAATTTCAGTACTATCGGTGTTGTCTGGAGCACAAACAATACCGATTTTCGTCTTGACAGGCAAAGCATCATAATCAGCTTGCAGCTTAATCACAGTAATATTACCAAAATTAGATTTGTCATCATTATCGAACCAAGTGCCATTGGACAACCGAACAATCATATGGCCTTCTTCTGTTCCTTTGATCCCATTATAAATATAGCAAGTCACACCGTCAAGTGCCATGTTAGCATAGTGGGCGTTGGCTGACCCAGCAACGAGAGCAGCACTAATAATTTTCTTGATTTGCATTTTTTCAAATAACAGCAGCTAGTGGAATTTTCTGATGGTAAAGTAACAAATGACAATATACTATATTATCTTTTTACTGATTTGCAAAACAAATACAGAGAGCAATAGCCCTTTATATAGTTTTTTTTTGACTTATTGGTAAACATTGAAACTTGCTAATTCAAGAGTCAAGCTTGTAGCAGTAATACCTTACTCGCTTCAGGATTATTTTTTACGACCATGGCATGCAGATTTTCGAAGACCCGTGTATACTTGTTTCTTGTTATTTATAATGCAAAAAGAGTTATGTTTGAATCATTGTCACATATGAGTCTATTTGGTTTGATACTACACTTTGTATGTTCTTTATCTCGGGAATGCTTCACAGAAGTCAAAAAGTACTTTATCTGATATAACAAAAATATATTTCGTGCACTAAGCGTCCAATTGTGAAACAAGTACATGCTTAGTAGTTCTTCGGTGTAAGATACCAGAAAGCATGGGACTCGCCTTATCTATAGTCCAGGGCTACTAGCAATTGTAATAAATAATATGCACAGTAAGCTTCTGATTAATTGTTGTTGCACCTCTCATAAACTGATGACATATTCCATATGGAGAGATTTGCGCACGAACAATTTTAAATGACTGTCTAATGCCAATGAACGCTACAGTATCGTTTAGGCACGCATTTTGATTTTTCTTATCTCTTTCGATGAAAATTCAGAAGCGTGTCTATGCCTCATAATAAATATTTGGTAAAGTTTCGTAAGTCAAGAATCGGGCCAATCGGTTAGATTAAAGAGGTAGTTTATTTTAAGTAAACTGAGTGACGAATTGAATTGGACAAACACAGATTTATTAAAAATTTGATGCGCTTCCTAAAATGGCAATTAATTCTCGTGGTTTGTAACATCAGTTTAAGGGAAATGGGATGCTTAAAAAATTTCTTGTATTCAGGAACCACATGTCCGATTTAAGACTATAAATCTATCCCAAATTTCATGCTTTAAAAACCATTCACCTGATGTTTCACTTACATGTGTACTTACATAGGAAGCTTCCGTTCGTTAGCATAACCTACTTGGGTAATGATGAGGTATCGAAGTACGCAATGAACAAGGTTCATTACAAAGGAACTGACATGTATGAGTTTTCAGAATGTAAGGTATGCCTACTGCCAAAGAAACATAAAATAGACTGGTTTACAAGCTGACATATATTAAATGAGGTTCACCTATCTTGAATAAATGGAAGGATAGTGGTTGCATTCCACTGTTCCATACGAATGTTGATTTGCGAAATCAAATTGAATAAGAGGCACATTACAAAGAGCAGTGCAAAAGGCCAAATAGTTGTTTCTCACAGTTTGAAATTGAATATTCAGAAGATTATAATACCTCTAATTGTGTAATTCGATAGAATAAATTCCATTTTGAATTCTTGCCACTTGGTGTGATTGTAATTGAGCGCATTAGAGGACTAATTTCAAATAGCTCACAATTTAAAAATTAGGTGAATAATATGCTTAGGTTTTCAAGGGAACTTCTGAAGTACACATCAACATTTTCACTGGAATGATTATCAATTAAGTAGGTAGTGGCCTTGAATTCGAGGTAAGGTGGCTTCCATCCTGAGTCAAAATTTATAACGATGGATTCAAATGTCCTTGTTCTTTTTGACAAATAATTTCAGTATCAGTTAATGAATAAGTTAATTTGATGATTTTGATACATATAATCAGTTGAAACGGTTTCAAGATAGTAAACTTACCAGTTACTTTGTTTGCTAAATTTTAACTGTTCGAGTTTCTGTCTTGTTTCAATTAGTACTTTTCCTAGTTTGCGATAAATGATGATAAAATATAGAAAACTTTGCACTTGTCAATTTCAGTAACAGCCTGATCCATAGACTTTTGAATTAACCAAGCAAAGTATACCTCCTAACTTATTCATGCAATTAGAGTGGTGGAGCAACTTAAAGGCGTAGAACCGAATCACTGTCGTATTTAAGCTGCAGAATCTGATAGAACGCTCTAGTCTTCTTCTAATACCAGATATCAAGGTTCGTTTGCTTGCACATATTTAACATAGTTCGCCTATAGCTTCCCGTTAGTTGTTATAGTACGATTCTCTAGATTTTCAAATGTCGTCAATGGCTCAGTTGACTTTCTACCTCTTGCTTACCAATTTGCTATTGCAACAAAGAGTCAAGCCGTAGCAAGGTAAGCCTTCACATAAAATTGATTTGATTTTCAAAACAATAACTTTCTGAAGCCGTGTATCAAAAACTGTTGCATTTTGGTAGTGCACGTGATAATCCAAACAGAGGAGTCCCGGGAATACGCGGAGTTGCGAATATTAAACGCGGTTACTCCGATAAATGAGCCCTGACCAGTAACAGGCAGGATTTATCCTAAATAAGGTGATGCCGGGTAAGTTATGGTTTGGTGGGCTCGGATATCAAATAAGGAGGAACAATCGTATTATTTGAGAATTAGTTAGAATTTCTGTAATTATCAAGATAATACTATGTCTACCCAATTTAACATAGAAGAATAGTGTACCTAGAGTGATTGGAAACTAGAATTCAACAAAAACACCAAAAAAAAAAATGCATAAGAACAGGGATTCCAGTAGTGAACTTTTAACCCGCACTATACGGGAACCAGGGGTTTTATAATGTATTCAATAAATATAATTCTAATAAGGTATACTCTACCTGGCGCAGTGATACAATGTACCATATGGCATATGTATCAAGAGTCAAGGTACGGATGCTGGAGGAAATTAAGATAGGGACTCAGGGTTTAAATAATTTTGAAGAATAGAGAAAATTGCTAGAAAAAAGGAAACAAGGAAACAAAGAAAAGATGAAAAAAAGAGGGATAAAATGGGTAAGAAAGAAGATTAAGAGAGAAGATTAAGGTAGAATAAATGCAAAGAATGATAGAGGAGGTAGTAGGCGATGGTAGGGTGGACATTAGGGTGTAAAACGGGGATGGGAAGGGAATGATAATGGAAAGGTCCTGTGCCACAGTAGAGATGTGAGGGTAATATTAATTGGGATTGAGTAGAAAAACTTAACCAGATTTATTATTGTCCCAATGCAACGTTTCTTCTTTATTTTTATACTAGAGACAACCAGATAGGAGAAAGTAACCACAAGCGACTACTTGTTGTAGTACTCATGCACAGTTATACCAAATAACTATTTCAACCTCTTGCATCTGAATGGCGCTTTTAAAGTTGTAACAGAACACATTTATATTGTTTGAGGCACATTTCAAGTCCAAAAAGAGAAAAAAATCGTTTAAAGTTGCTTTTTATACAAAACTGTCCAAGAAATCATTGGTGAGGAGGATGCTGATTTGGATTGGAGACTCTTCTGCGGGGCTTAACGTGAAACACCACAGCAACCTCTATTGATTAACTACCACAGACACTATTCTTAAGGCTTAGCACACCCAACCTTAATCGGATTAAATAATATTCATAGAAGCATGATAATTTTTTATTTTTCGGTAACTTGGTCACATCAAATGAGTGAACGACAAGTACTTTCTTTTATTGTGGTGAGCCAATAATTGCCTTTCAGAGACTTGAAGGGTTAACCAAAAAAGCTCCTTGGCTTCAACTGGGACTTCTTGAAGCAGCCTGCCTTTAATTCTTACATTCAGAAGTGCTTACGTATTATGAATAACACGCAGAATAGTTTGATGATGTTTCTCGATGAAAAGTACTTACTTGAATCCAACGAATATGCCCATCCTCCCTCAACTTGAACGTTGAACTAGAAAATCCTAATCTCGTAACATATATTTGAGTTTCTTGCATGTTGTGTATCATGGTCCACAGAGAGAAAAGAAAAAAGCGACCATCGTAAAAAATACAGAACAAACTCAAACAGTTGATCAATACAATACAGTTTTTAGACTTGATTGTACCAATTGCGTACACTGGATACCAAAATAATTGAAACATTTTTATTATTCAACTGTAAACTGCAATTACGGAAAATTACCAATTCTTGGTCCAAAATAACCATCCGGAGCCAATTCTGTTGCATTCAATCTGGATACACCCATAGCATCGTATCCATTGTCATTAACATTATTACCCCACCAAGATATATTTTTGGGATGATATTGCACTGCAAAGAAGATAATAATTGCGCTAAAAGCAATACCTGAATCCATACCTGCAGAAAAAATGTAATTATACTTTGACCAGAAAGCAAGGTGACGCTTCTTCAAATAACGCATAGAAAGAAAAGATAAGTACACACCGGTTGTGTAATAAGACAAATTGTATGGAGCAAAGGTGCCACAAATACTGTAAATAATCACAGTAGGTTGAAAGTGTTTTGTGTAACGTTGTGGCGCAAATATCTTGAATACAATACAAAGAAGTGCAAATAAGAACCCCATCAAGAAACTGTATTGAAATATTGGATATAATCCACTGAACACCTTCTTGGGTCCAATGACACCCCAAATAACTGATGATGTGAAGAAAGTAGATCCATTTGGACACGAAAACTTCTGAGAGTTATGGGGCATACAGTAATCCTTAATGTTGGTGATGACAAAGTTGATGACTGCCTGACTGATAAAACTGCTGACAAACACGGAAACAATTTGACAACGGAACATCGATCTTGGTGGGATCTTAAGGTAATGAGCCATTTTCTGATTTGTAATATAATTTTGAGCTTGACCATCGATTTCAACACCAAGTGCCTTAATCATCATTAAAGCCAAACCATTTCCTGGTAGAGCATACCCACAGATTAATTCAACCAACACATTGAGTGCTGGTGCTGTACCCGTGACAGAATAAAGGATGGTGAATGGCATCAAGAACACGAGATTAAGACCAAGGGTGAAGAAAATGATCCAAACAGGACTCTCAGCTGGGTATAATTTAACACATAAAATAGAACACATCACGGACAAAAGCAATATTATAACAAATACCCAATCAGGAACCTCCTTATATCTGGACATCAGTCTTGAGTACGGATCATTGAACCCTTCATAAGTAGATTGCTTGAAATTTTTGAAGCTTCCTAATTGCTTGATGGCGTACCAAAGTTGCTTACGATTGACATAACTTTCATACACAAATGCAAACGGATACATGGCAAAGAATGCACCATAATTTACCAAATTGGCTGCAGTGTAAAATGGTGGGCCATATGATTGGTATCCTTCTTCATCAAATGTACTGTCTGGTTTTAAAATTTTCCGAATATTATAATAATCTCCAGTATTGTCAAATAATAAATTGGAGTTTATAGGTAAGAAACCGCTCCATTTAGTGTTGGAGTAGTAAATACCAACAATACTGAAAAAAGCAATTAATGCACCAGTGTACATACTTATCACCGTAGGAAATGGGATAACTAAAGGAGAGTTTGAGATAACATTCCAGTCAAATGTTGGCCAAGGATTCAATCCCAATCCTGTGGTGGATCCAGTTATTGTAGCAAGATTGAAATTATCCGGTTTGATCCATGCAAGCCAGTTGAAAGTTGAAATTGCTTGGAAAAGATAATTAGGAATCCAAAAGTACACGAACGACGAAGCAAATACGATAAAGAAAAAGTAATATCTGGAAATGGTCCACCCATTAATATTCTGCCTTTCCTCCGGTTGCATCAATGCTTTGTTCAAGGCCAATGTTGGAAGGAGTGTGGGCCAAACTGACTTAGTTGGATACACACAGAATTTTCTAATAATGCCTGCAAATCCAAATCCCATGAATTGTGTAGACAAGATCAATAGAATTTGATATCCATAATCGACCCATTCATTGTTGTAGTACATTTTCATTTTTTGAGCCGTAATATTTGATTGAACGTAAAGTGCTCCTCCTGAGACGGAGTAGAAAAGTGTGGCAAGCATCTGCTCTTTATGATTCCATGGTCCAGGATTCAAATCAATTTCGTACCTCCAAATCTTAAATTTCCATTTTGGTAAGATCCACTCTAATAATTTCCCGCAAGGGTACAAGAATAACTGAACAACCGAAGAACCCAAGCCAATCCCTGGTTGTCTGTCTGCGAAAAACACATTAATAAATGTACCAATAGCAGTCCAGATCAATCCTAGAATGTACACTCTAATTGTCTCCACTGGCATAGTTGGATCATCAAATGGATCGGTGACAGCTCTAACTTCAGGATATGGTGAATAGTATGCAATCAATGCAGCTTCAAGTCTAACCTGAAATCCCCAATCATAGATACCACTAATTGATTCGTTGGGCAGCTTCTTACTATTACTGAAAGAGTCAGCATCTTTTTCAAATTGCTGGACAATCGTACTGATAAATGACTTCTTTTCGTTAATAATATTCAAGTCAGTCATTTTACTGTTTGAATTAAGGTATTCAGGTGCATGATTAACCAAAGACTTCAAATATTCATAATCATTTGTTGGAAGATTATAATCATCGTCGAATTCAACAACGGCTTCTTGCAATATTTGGAATGCTTCGTCTTTGCCTAAATGTTCAACCTTTTCAATCATAAATGTGGCAGTAGGTGGCAAGCTTTCTAATGAGATCAAACTATCCAAGTCCAATCTCTTCAAAATATCAAATTTTTGATCATTTGTCAAACTAAGACCAACATTTCCAATTGAAATGGGAGCAGAAGTAATTGCTGCTAAATTAATTCCATGATCTTCAACGTCTAAATGATTTCCAGTACTTCTGATACTTGTAATCGAGTGAATAGGAGCACTTTCCTTTCCACTAAACATATTTGTTACTGATTTTAGAAATATGACATGAATAAAGATAGGTATTTAAATGTATTAAAATGTGGGTTCTTATCCGTGGTATATGCGGCACAATTAAGATAATTTAGGATTATGAAATGCACAAATTGATAATCGCAGTCACCTTCCGAACCAAAAAAAAAAAAACAAACTTTGACAGGAATAGCATTGCGTCAATCAGAAATATATAAAATATGGTTTCGAAGTACCAATATAAGCGAATAAATGCACTATTATTAGAATAGATGGTTCATATTGTTTCAAACAATTACATTAGAAAATATATTTCGGTTGAGATATCCGACCTCAGAAATCTTAAACTTAATTAGGTGTGAGCCTCACTTTTATCGGGATACATCGGAAGTCTCCCCATTCATTAAAGAGGCCTTATTTCAAATACAGTGTGTTTATTATAAATTTTTTAGAGGTGGGTAACTATGTGTAACCTATTTTGAATCCAGATAATGATTCTTCTATTTGATTGGAACCCCATTGGGTAGGATCCTTGTGCTGTGCGGCTGCAAATTATTCCACTCGTTTACCCACTAAGCCTACATATTATAAAAAATAAAATGCGGTAATCAGTAATTTAATAAAGTCAAGAGTCTACTATTTCCCATTTAAAGAATAAGTCATTTACCTGGGTTATGCTTTTGCCTCATAAATATTACCCCTTATACGTGACTCGGTTCTTATCACAACCCTAGTCCCTTACAGAGCAAAAGATTTAAGGCAGTGAGAATTATTCAAACAGACAACAAGGAACCTAAATACACATCATTTTCTTGTTAAGGAACTGTAACGAAGATGATCATTTATTTAAGATACCAAAATCGATAATAATTTTTTAGAGAGGTTACCACAATACTAGGGAAGAAATAAGATAAATAAATCTCAGTGTTCAAAAATAAAAAAGATGACGAGGAGTCCTGGGCTTGAGACATACATCAAATGTTTTCACCTGAGCAAATCCAGACAAAACTGATGGCAGCCAATATAGAAATGTTTTCACAAAGAATAATCTTGGGGATTTATTATACATTGATAAAGATAAGTGGCTCACAAAATGCCTTTTTAACCTTTCCATACAAATTCATGATCACAGCTTGTTTAAAGGCTCCAAGTACTAAAAAGGTCCAATTAAACAAAGCATCACAATCGAATTTAATTTCATATCTTACTAAATAAACCAACCAGCATAATCACCAATGTTATTGTTGTCTAGAGGAATAAATTGTATTTGTGTGATCCATATCTTCCAATTTATGCTGATAACTTCAATCAACAAGTCCTTTTAACTCAGAAGTTCAATAAGGATTTGAGTCAAATCAAATTATACATTTGATAAAATAAAGTTGGATTGATACTTGAATTTATCAATAGATTAGAATGCATGTTACTATTTTGATATTTAACAAGACAAATTTCATAAAACCTAGTCTGCTAAAGCAGTGAAAACACCCCTTGAAAGAAAGGCTTGGCCGTTGTAAAGGTCATTAGAGGATATATTAAAGATATGAATTTGAGGCTGATTATCACTATGTTTATCTTAGTTATTATAAAACAAATTGTTTTTAAGAATCTTATCAATATATCAAACAATTTATTCAGACAACGTTAAATCAAATCGAATTAAAGGCAAATTATCAAACAAAGGCTAAAAAAGGGCAAATGCATTGTTTTTCAGATACTTGAGTTTTCAAACCAATCCTGAAGTATCCTTCAACATTTTCCTGACAATGATTATCATAAGTAGGTAGTTTCCTTGAATTAATTCAAGGTAAGCTTACCATCCTGGGTAAACATTTATTACCATCGACTTAAATGCATTTAATTTTTGATAATTAACTTCAATATCAGTTAATGAATAAGTTAATTGTTCATTTTGATAATAAAATCAGTTAAATGTTCCAAGACAGTTAGATTACCAATTAACTGGCTTGATAAATATTGACTGATCGAAAGTCTGTGTAGTTTCAATTAGTATTTCTCTTGGTACGTGATAAACGATGTCACGATCCAGAAAGCTTTCACAGTACTCACTTTCCACTACATCATTATGCCATTTATCTATGAAGAAACAAAGAAACGAATAACTCATATTTCATAAATGCAGTTAGAGTGGTGGAGTAACCTTAGAAGTGTGGAACCAAATCCTTGTTCGATTTAAGCTATAGTATTTGAAACAAAGCCTAAGTACTATCCTGTACCAGGTGTCAAGGATTTTGTGCTTGACAATTTTCATCATAGTTAGTCTGCAACTTCCCATTTTAGTTCTAGTAAGATTTTCTAGATACGAATTTTCCAAACAATTTTTCCAACTATTTGATTATATCACCAATGGCAAACTTGACTTTCTGTCCAATTTACCACTGGAATAAAGATTCAAACCATAATAAGGTAAGTAATTGTGCAAGAAATTTGATCTTGAGTGAAACGTGGAGTCTTCATCAAGTAAATTCAATTAGAAGACATTGGAGGGATCAAGTTGGATATTTTCACATTAACTAGCGCCATTCTGTCTAGTAGAATTGTTCCACCACTATGTCATTCTCAAATTAAGATACCAGATTGAGAACGGAGAACTGTTCACCAAAGTGTTTGCCTAAGGAATGTACCAATTAAGGAATACTTTCTGATTGAATACTGGGGAAAATTTGAGTAGTTGGCTGCAATATAAGGTGCATATTGAAGGTGCTGATACTTGATGGTAAAGATTCCAAATAATAGGTTTTTAGGACCTCATTATTTAGATCAGGAACATAGGACATTCTTTGCTTAACTTCATCTCATGTGGTCCATTAACAGAGCAAAATATTGGATGAAAAACTCTGGATAGTCCGAAACAGTATAATTCAGAGCAAAAAGTCAAGGGATCATACATTTCACTTCTTGTTTCAATATTCAGTTCCACTTATGAACCACCCATTTTAAATCTGGCGTTTGCAAAAAAATGACTGGTTTCTCCTTGTATACCCAATCCCGATCCCTTAACTTCCTGTAGGCCAACCTCCGGCATTTATCACCATATACTCGAATATAGATCAACCCCACTTGTCAACTGCATATCGTATCATAGCAAACAACCACACTTTGTACTAATGAGGAACAGTATCATGATTACATCACCTGATTTACAGTTTGTTAAAGGCATAGTAAACCAAAATAGTGTAGTTCCATGGAATTAGCACGTCACATATTTTGCAACTAACCCTTTCGAAAACCAAAACGAGTGTAGTAAAAATTATTACAGTGTCAAAATAATAAATGTCAAGACAAAATAGTTCCCGACAATTACATCAGCCAATGAAATTGATTTTGTTTTCAAAAAAAATTAGCTTTCTGAGGCCGTGCGTCACAAACAATAAAAAATAAAGCGCAATAAGAACAAGAACAGGGATTGAGTTAATTATAGAATCATATCCAGTAATTTACATCTACTCGACATTATTGACTTTGCGACGGAGTGAAGACTTTATGTGTACTTGATATTTGCATAGTATATTTTTGAATCATTTGTAATCAAATCTTTAAGCCAATGATACCTAGTTTTGTTGTTCTGATTTTGTGGCTTTTAGCTGCCGTGACTTTAACTGAAAATAATTTGGCAGTTTGAATGCCCCCTGGGGTATTATTGTCGCAATGCATCGTTCACTTTTATTTTTTTGGCAATTGAACTGTAGACTATCAGATAGGAGGGGAATCACAAGCGATTAAATGTTGGAGTATTCACCTACAGTTTTTCCAAGTGATTGATTCAATCTCTGGTATCTGAATATTACATGTGAAGATGTTATAGAACAATTTTCTCTACTTCTACTTTATCCTGGTGCACATTTGTTAATATTTTGTCCCATTTCAATCTTCACAAATGTAGCAAATCTTCCAAACTTGCTTTTTACACAGAACTGACCTATTGTTTTAGTGAGGAGGATTCTGATCGGGAGTAAAGCCGCATTTACAGGGCTTAGTGTGAAACATCGTAGGATCCTCTTTTGAGTAACTACCAGTGCCACTATTCTTAAGGCTTAGCCGAATCCTGGTCCACTAAAATAAAATATTCCACACAAGCGATATTTTTTTTCGACAACTTGTGCGCATCAAATAAGCGAAAAATGAGGACCATCTCTTATTGTGGAGTGAGCCAACAATTGCTTTACAATGACTGGAAGTGTTAACAAAGTAAAATCTTCTTGGATTAACTGGAAAAACCCAGTACTTGAAAATCATGAAATATCGTTGGTTGGTGTTCAGATGTACTTACCTATGATGTTTAATACGCAACAACATACTTCGATGATGCTTCTCGATGTAAAAAAAAACATAGTTTAAATTTAATATGATGCACTAACTTGTACGTTGAACAGGAAAACCTTGATTTAGTAAAATACATTTCTATGTCTTGGATGCGTGTATTATAGTCCACAAAGTGCTAAGAGAAAAACAACTATTGTAGAAGACACCAAACAAATTTAGACAATTGATAATACAGATTTTTAGACTTGAATGTACTAATTCCCTACACTGGACACAAAAAGAATTAAAAACATTATTATTATTGGACTGGAAAGTTATACTATGGAAAATGACCTATTCTTGGACCAAAATAACCGTCAGGAGCTAATTCTGTTGCATTCAATCTGGATACACCCATAGCATCGTATCCATTGTCATTAACATCATTACCCCACCAAGATATATTTTTGGGATGATATTGCACTGCAAAGAAGATAATAATTGCGCTAAAAGCAATACCTGATTCCATTCCAGCGGAGAAAAGATAATTGTACTTTGACCAGAAAGCAGTATACCTAGTCTTCAAATACCACATAGACGCAATTGAAAAGTAAATACCAGTTGTATAATAGGACAAATTGTATGGGGCAAACGTAGCAGTCATACCAGTAATGAATACTGTTGGTTGGAAATACCTAGTATACCGTTTAGGTGCCCACACTTTGTAAACAATGCATAGAAGTGCAAATAAGAATCCCATCAAGAAACTGTATTGAAATATTGGATATAATCCACTAAACACCTTCCTGGGTCCAATGACACCCCAAATAACTGATGATGTGAAGAAAGTAGATCCATTTGGACACGAAAACTTCTGAGAGTTATGAGGATCGCAGTAATCCTTAATGTTGGTGATGACAAAGTTGATGACTGCCTGACTGATAAAACTGCTGACAAACACGGAAACAATTTGACAACGAAACATCGATCTTGGTGGGATCTTAAGGTAATGAGCCATTTTCTGATTTGTAATATAATTTTGAGCTTGACTATCGATCTGAACACCAAGTGCCTTAATCATCATTAAAGCCAAACCATTTCCCGGAAGAGCATACCCACAGATTAATTCAACCAACACATTGAGTGCTGGTGTTACACCTGTGACAGAATAAAGGATGGTGAATGGCATCAAGAACACGAGATTAAGACCAAGGGTAAAGAAAATGATCCAAACAGGACTTTCAGCTGGATAGAGCTTAACACATAAGATCGCACACATGACTGCCAATAATAAAATTATAAAAAATATCCAATCTGGAACTTCCTTGTATCTGGCCATCAGTCTGGAAAATGGATCATTGAAACCCTCGTAAGTTGATTTTTTGAAATTTTTGTGAATGCTTCCGAATTGCTTGATCGCGTACCAAAGTTGCAGACGATTAACGAAGCATTCGTAAACAAAGGAAAGTGGATATATTGCAAAGAACGCACCATAGGATACCATGTTAGCTGCGGTATAAAATGGTGGACCGTATTTCTGGTATGCTTCATCATCAAACGTACTATCTGGCTTTAAGATTTTCCGAACATTGTACGGATCTCCAGTGTTGGTGAACAACAAGTTTGAATTAATTGGTAAGTATGCGGTCCACTTATTATTGGTGTAGTAAATACCGATAATCGCAAACATTGCGACAAGAGAGCCAATGTATTGTGTGAAGTTTGTTGCAAATGGGAGCACTAATGGGGTGTTAAAATTAATTGTATTCCAATCAAACGTGGGTATGGGATTAACACCCAATCCTGTTTGAGTTCCAGTAATAGTGGCAAGATTAAAGTTGTCAGGCTTAATCCATGCTAACCAGTTGAAAGTTGAAAGTGCTTGGAAAAGATAATTCGGAACCCAAAAATAAAGGAAAGATGAAGAGCACACAATGAAGAAAAAGTTGTATCTGGAAATGGTCCACCCATTAATATTTTGTTTTCGCTCCGGTTGCATCAATGCTTTGTTCAAGGCCAATGTTGGAAGGAGTGTGGGCCAAACTGACTTAGTTGGATACACACTGAACTTTCTAATAATACCTGCAAATCCAAACCCCATAAATTGCGTGGCAAGCACTAGAAGTATTTGATAACCGTAATCGACCCATTCATTGTTGTAGTAAATTTTCATTTTTTGAGCCGTAATATTTGATTGAACGTAAAGTGCTCCTCCTGAGACGGAGTAGAAAAGTGTGGCAAGCATCTGCTCTTTATGATTCCATGGTCCAGGATTCAAATCAATTTCGTATCTCCAAATCTTAAATTTCCATTTTGGTAAGATCCATTCCAATAATTTACCACAAGGATACAAGAATAACTGAACAACAGACGTATTTAATGTAATACCTGGTCGTCTGTCATTAAAAAAAGTATTGATAAATGAACCGATAGCTGTCCAGATCAATCCTAGAATGTATACTCTAATTGTCTCCACTGGCATGGTTGGATCATCAAATGGATCGGTGACAGCTCTAACTTCAGGATATGGTGAATAGTATGCAATCAATGCAGCTTCAACTCTAGTCTGGAATCCCCAATCATAGATACCATTAATGTTCTCGCTGAATCCCTTTTCACTATTTGTAGAAGAATCAGCTTCCTTTATATCATCTTTGGCATATGTTGCACTGTAGGTTTTTTCAATGATAACTGCATCGAGATTGTTTACACCACCACTTGCTTCAATTTTTGAAGGCGCATTGTCAACTAATGCTTTTATAAAGTCATAATCTTCAACAGGAAGATTATAATCGTTATCAAATTCGACAACGGCATCCTCCAAAATTTGCAATGCTTCAACCTCCGCTAAAAACTCGACCTTCTGGATCATAAATGTTGCAGTAGGTGGTAAGTCCTCCATTGATAGCAAACTGTCCAAATCCAATCTCTTCAAAATAGCAAATTTCTGGTCATCTGTCAAACTCTGACCTACGTTTCCAATAGAAATGGGTGCTGATGTGATTGCGGCTAAATCAATTTCATGATCCTGCACTTCCATATGATTGCCTGTACTTCTTATGCTTGTTATAGAATAAATGGGAGTAACTCCCTTTTCACCCGACATTGTATTTAGTTATTGATCATAAATTTGAGAGTAACATATTGTTTAAATATGGTCGAACTATCTCGATTGGCCATATCTTGTGCGGCAATCTTTCGTGAAGGCGATGCCGAACCTTCGTTAGTTGCCCTTGCACATTTATGTATATATTTTTAATGTGCGACTTCGAAATTACTTCTCGGCAATTGCTAATACCCGAAAGGGGCGGTAATAAAATTACCAAGACTTGAGCCGTGGAAGTAACTTTACAAAAACTTGAAGATACAAAGCTTTTTTCACTGTAATTAGAGTGATCTTTGACAAAGAAGTTTTCGTCTCCACTTTTTTCCAAACGGCATATCACTCTCTAGATACCTAATTTGATGTCTCCTCTTCTCACAGGAAGTCTCGGATAATATGCAAACCTTTATTTTTTATATCGTTTGGGAAAGCGCGGCTTCTGTATAGAACACTTTCAAGATAAATGTTCTCGCAAGCGCTTCTCCTGTCAGTATGGCACTTGAATTTCTCAAGATATGATGGAAGATTCTTAGTTGTGATTGGTCAATTTTAATTTGACATGTCTAAGAAGGGAGCCCCTGTATTGTACGGCTACAAAATATTTCAATTAAGGTTTATTTTTTTACAGAACTACGGTCAGATAACGGGGCTCAATACAAGACCCATGCTAGGCGTTCGTCAAACACAAGCGTCTAATTATAACTTACTTTATAGCATCGATTATCTCTGAATTGGACATTTAAAGTCGGAATGATGTGTCAGTAATATCCACAATATATGTCAATAATGATAATAAGAATTTATCATGGTAAATTTCAGAGTACCGCTTCCATTGCTATTATGTGTAATCAAAATTCAATAGTATGAATTGATTAGAATCTTGTTTTGATACTAAATACTCAACAAAATAAAATGCGTTTCTCTTCATTTATGTCAATTTTGTAGTCGATGCTGTAAAAGTTTCAATTATTTGTACATAAAAGTAAGTATATGAACTCTTGAAATTTAGAAGTAATAGTTGATGTTTTATTGAAACAATATTTATGGAAAGTTGCCAATTCTAGGACCAATGTAACCATCAGGTGCATCAGTAGTCATATTCAATCTGGATACACCCATGGCATCATATCCGTTACTGTTGACATCATTACCCCACCAAGAAATTTCCTTGGGATGATATTGCACTGCAAAGAAGATAATAATTGCGCTAAAAGCAATACCTGAATCCATACCTGCAGAAAAAATGTAATTATACTTTGACCAGAAAGCAAGGTGGCTTCTTCAAATAACGCATAGAAAGAAAAGATAAGTACACACCGGTTGTGTAATAAGACAAATTGTATGGAGCAAAGGTGCCACAAATACTGTAAATAATCACAGTAGGTTGAAAGTGTTTTGTGTAACGTTGTGGCGCAAATATCTTGAATACAATACAAAGAAGTGCAAATAAGAACCCCATCAAGAAACTGTATTGAAATATTGGATATAATCCACTGAACACCTTCTTGGGTCCAATGACACCCCAAATAACTGATGATGTGAAGAAAGTAGATCCATTTGGACACGAAAACTTCTGAGAGTTATGGGGCATACAGTAATCCTTAATGTTGGTGATGACAAAGTTGATGACTGCCTGACTGATAAAACTGCTGACAAACACGGAAACAATTTGACAACGGAACATCGATCTTGGTGGGATCTTAAGGTAATGAGCCATTTTCTGATTTGTAATATAATTTTGAGCTTGACTATCGATTTCAACACCAAGTGCCTTAATCATCATTAAAGCCAAACCATTTCCTGGTAGAGCATACCCACAAATTAATTCAACCAACACATTGAGTGCTGGTGTTACACCTGTGACAGAATAAAGGATGGTGAATGGCATCAAGAACACGAGATTAAGACCAAGGGTAAAGAAAATGATCCAAACAGGACTTTCAGCTGGATAGAGCTTAACACATAAGATCGCACACATGACTGCCAATAATAAAATTATAAAAAATATCCAATCTGGAACTTCCTTGTATCTGGCCATCAGTCTGGAAAATGGATCATTGAAACCCTCGTAAGTTGATTTTTTGAAATTTTTGTGGATGCTTCCGAATTGCTTGATGGCGTACCAAAGTTGCTTACGATTGACATAACTTTCATACACAAATGCAAACGGATACATGGCAAAGAATGCACCATAATTTACCATATTGGCTGCAGTGTAAAATGGTGGGCCATATGATTGGTATCCTTCTTCATCAAATGTACTGTCTGGTTTTAAAATTTTCCGAGTATTATAATAATCTCCAGTATTACCAAATAATAAATTGGAGTTTATAGGTAAGAATCCGGTCCATTTATTGTTGAAGTAATAAATGCCAAAAATACCAAAAAATGCAATTAATGAGCCCGTATACAACTCATCACCGTAGGAAATGAGATAACTAATGGAGAGTTTGAGATTACATTCCAGTCAAATGTTGGCCAAGGATTCAATCCCAATCCACTTGGAGATCCAGTTATAGTGGCAAGATTGAAATTATCTAGCTTAATCCATGCAAGCCAGTTGAAAGTTGAAATTGCTTGGAAAAGATAATTAGGAATCCAAAAGTACACGAACGACGAAGCAAATACGATAAAGAAAAAGTAATATCTGGAAATGGTCCACCCATTAATATTCTGCCTTTCCTCCGGTTGCATCAATGCTTTGTTCAAGGCCAATGTTGGAAGGAGTGTGGGCCAAACTGACTTAGTTGGATACACACAGAATTTTCTAATAATGCCTGCAAATCCAAATCCCATGAATTGTGTAGACAAGATCAATAGAATTTGATATCCATAATCGACCCATTCATTGTTGTAGTACATTTTCATTTTTTGAGCCGTAATATTTGATTGAACGTAAAGTGCTCCTCCTGAGACGGAGTAGAAAAGTGTGGCAAGCATCTGCTCTTCATGATTCCATGGTCCTGGGTTCAAATCAATTTTGTACCTCCAAATCTTAAATTTCCATTTTGGTAAGATCCACTCTAATAATTTCCCGCAAGGATACAAGAATAACTGAATAACCGAAGAACCCAAGCCAATCCCTGGTTGTCTGTCTGCGAAAAACACATTAATAAATGTACCAATAGCAGTCCAGATCAATCCTAGAATGTACACTCTAATCGTCTCCACTGGCATAGTTGGATCATCAAATGGATCGGTGACAGCTCTAACTTCAGGATATGGTGAATAGTATGCAATCAATGCAGCTTCAAGTCTAACCTGGAATCCCCAATCATAGATACCATTAACGGAGTCGTAGGACATTTTCTCGCCGTAAATAGCAGATTCACTATCTTTGTCAACTTGAACAATATTAGTATTGATATATGACTTTTTATCATTAATCATATTCAAGTTAACCATGCCAATATTTGAGTTAATGTGTTCAGGTGTATTATTAACCAAAGACTTTAAGAATTCATATTCATCTTCATATTCAATAACGGCTTCTTGCAATATTTTTAATGCATCCACCTCACTCAAAAGTTCAACTTTCTCAATCATAAATATGGCAGTGGGTGGTAAACTTTCTAATAAGAGTAAACTGTCCAAGTTCAATTTCTTCAAAATTACAAATTTCTAATTGCTGGTCAAACTATTACCAACGTTTCCAATTGCAATTGGTTCCGATATGATTCTTGCTAGATTGATCTCATGATCTTTGATGTCTAAGTGATTTCCTGTGCTTTTGACACTTCGGATACTTGTAATAGAGTGAATAGGAACAGATTCCTTGTCGCTCGACATATTTTGAAGTGGTTGAGAACTTTGAAATATACAATTTCCCTTATTTATATAAAAAATTACACAAGTTTTTGGCTCAATGGTTAGACGCCACAAAGTAGCAATATTTAGATAAGATAATTTAATTATTTTAATTAATATGGGTACTTGTGAAATCTATCTAAGGTGACGTAAATGCAAGTGTTGTATAGTTGATATTTGTTCCAAAAATCTGGCCTTTTCAAAATATTAATAACGAAAAATATTTTCATTCAGACAATACAAACCTGTGGTAAGAAAAACTCAGGTTGCAGTTTTGGATGTTTTATAGCTTCAAGGGTTTATCAAATGATATATCGATTTAAGGGGAGGTTTAGACATTTTGGTAGTATCAAAATATAGTCGTAGATTTTATCATCTCTTAGAGATTGTTAATTCCATATTCAAATAGCTTTCACTCCTGTCATTATCTTAATTGAGGCAAAAAAATAGACTGTGCTATTTCATATTAGTACACAGATTTAAAATTGGTATATTATTTAGCGTACGGAACTATCAATCCATGTTTCACACTGCTATAAAATATTCTCATCTGTGATATCTAATAATAAACAGTAAGTAATTCTCCTTATTCATTATGCCTATCTTATTTTTGGTAACTAAATAAGATCCAAATACTTTACTGGTGAAATTAGATCTGATTCCAGTGTCGGAGGGACATTTTTTCACTACAAGTTTTGCAACTTTTTAAAATATAAAAAAAACTGAAATTCAAGCTAATTTTTGTTCTACTCAGATATGTTGGTAATCGTCTTTGCTTTAGAAGTCATAGAAATGTAAGTTATTGTCAAATTCAGCGCAGAGTTGTTCTCCTCTTAAATGTGACAACAGTTCATGAAAAAATAGATCAAACCAAAAATTTCTTGGAACTGTCTGTTATTGGATAAAAAATCGAAAAATAAAAAGATATATCCGATTAATCAGATTAAGTTCGGCAAGAAATGTTGAAATCTATTTTTAACTTAGGAGAAATGAGTTTTTCATTTCATATCGTCTAGATTTTATATCCATGGTCTATACTATTCTAATGGTGTACTTACCTCTAAAGAATATAAACAAATTCCTGTTTATCATAGTCATATGAACAATTTTTTACCAAGAAAACTACCGACCAGAGAATTGAGAAAAAGTCCGTATTTTTTTTTTGAATATTGTTGCAGATTTCCTTACTAATCACAACCGCGAATATTGCGAGAGTCTACACTTCATGAATGTCGTATCTTCACTTAATCATGAATTACGTCGTTTAAGGACTTAATTTTGATATGGAACATAGAATCAGTATTCATTGTCGCATGCAAGCCGCACTGCCCCTCAGCACAATTATCACATTTATAGGAACTCTTTAAAAATATTTAATAGTTCTTGGCAAAAACAAAAAAATCCTTCATTCTGTAAATCTACGGCTCTTGGCTGACACTTCACTACATCGAAGATGCGGGTGAACATTGTTTTGAAAGGATTTCCTCTTGAATCTACAGATTTTGATTTCTAAATTTTTGATTATCTAAAAGCTAAAGTAAAGAAGTTAAAATTTATTTGAATAATTATGGATAATGACCGGTTCTGGGACCAAAATATCCCTGGGGAGCCTCCAGCGCCGCATTCTTTAGAGATAATCCCAAGTAATCCAAGCCACTAAAACTAACTCTATTGCCCCACCAATCGATACGTTTGCTGTGGTACTCAACAGCAAAGAACATAATAATACCACTAAAAGAAAGGCCACTTTGTATTCCACTGAGAAACACATAATTATATTTGGCCCAGAAACCAGTGAATCTGGTTTTCAAGAACCACATGGAAAATATTGCAAGATACAAACCAGTTGTATAATATGCCATATTATAAGGTGCAAATGAATTAGCAATACCCTCACATATGACTGTGGGCTGGAAGTTTTGAGTGTAGCGTTTTGGGAGCCATCTCCTTAATGCAATACAAACAAGAGCAGATAGAAATCCAATCAAAAAGCTGTACTTGAGTATTGGGTAGATTCCAGCAAATACCTTTTTAGGGCCAATGACACCCCAAGTTACAGAAGATGAAAAAAATCCCGTACTTCCTGGACATGTAAATTTCTGTGGGTTGCGTGGATGGCAGTAATCTTTGATATGATTCAACTTGAAGTTTAATACAGCTTGTCCAATAAAACAATTAGCAAGAACGCCTAGCATTTGACAGCGGAAGATAGTCCATGGTGCGAGCTTGACATAATGTGCCATCTTTTGATCCATTATATAGTAATGAGCTTGGCTATTGATTGTATCTGCAAATGTTTTCATTGTCATCAATGCTAAACCATTCCCAGGAAGTGCATATCCACAGATCAATTCCACTATAACACCGACTGATGGAGACATTCCAGTAACTGAAGCAAGAATGCCGTAAGGTAACAAAACAACAATGTTAAAAGCAAGAGTGAAGAAAATTATCCAAACGGGACTCTGGGCTGGGTAAATCTTGACACACATGATAGCAAATACAATTGATATTAGTAAAATAATTATGAATACCCAATCAGGAACTTCCTTATATCGAGACATCATTCTTGAATGTGGGTCGTTGAATCCTTCGAAGGTGGACAGTGTGAAATTCTTGCGTATGTTTCCAAACCTCTTTAGAGCTAACCACATTTGTCTGCGATTGTTGTAACATTCAAAAACCAATGACAATGGAAACAAAGCAAAAATCGCTCCATAACTCATTAAGTTGCCTGCACTGTAAAATGGTGGACCGATCTTCTGGTATGCTGCGTTATTGAAAGTGACATCCGAGTTTAAAATTTTTTTAACGTCATAGTACCGACCAGTATTGGTGAACAACAGGTTAGAGTTAATCGGTATATATGCTGTCCACTTGACGTTTTTGTAAAACATCCCAATGATGCAGAAAAGTGCAATGAGAGAACCAACGTAACTGTTAATTGTAGTTGCAACTGGTACACTCAATGGAGCATTTAAAATCATACTCCAGTCAAATGTTGGCCAAGGGTTAACACCTAACCCACTTATGGATCCGGTTATTGTGGCAAGGTTGTAATTGAATGGCTTAATCCATGTCATCCAATTAAAATGACTAAGACTTCGAAAAAGATAAGATGGAATCCAGAAATAGACAAAGGATGACGAGAAAGTTATAAAGAAGAACTTATATCTGGAGATATCCCAGGAACGAAGTTTTTGTTTTTCCTCTTTTTGCATCAATGCCTTATTCATCGCTAATGTGGGAAGAAGTGAGGGCCAAACTGATCTGGTTGGATAGACACAAAACTTTCTCATAACACCTGCCAATCCAAAACCCATGTAGTGTGTTGATAGAACTAATAGAATTTGATATCCATAATCAACCCAAGGAAGATTATAAAATCTTTCCAACTTCTGAGCTGTAATGTTATACTGAGCCATGAATGCTCCACCAGAATAGAAGATCAAAGTAAGTAATTGTTCTTTGTGGTTCCATGGTCCAGGGTTTAAATCAAATTCATACTTCCAAAACTTGAATTTCCACTTGGGTAAGATCGTAGACAATAAAGTACCACACGGATACAAGAAAACTTGAACTACATTGCCACTCAATCCGATTCCTGGTTGTCTGTCTGAGAAAAACTCGTTAACGAAGGTACCAATAGCAGTCCAGATCAATCCTAGAATGTATACTCTAATCGTCTCCACTGGCATGGTTGGATCATCAAATGGATCAGTAACAGCTCTAACTTCAGGATATGGTGAATAATATGCAATCAATGCAGCTTCAAGTCTAGCCTGAAATCCCCAATCATATATTCCCTGAATGTTCTCGGTGAATTCCCTTTCACTACTTGTAGAAGAATCCGTTTCCTTAGTACCATCCTTGGTATCTTTCTTTTTATTGTCGACTTCCTCTGAGTTTGAATCTTCACCTTCAGCATTGAGCGTAGTAGGTACATTATCGACTAATCTTTTCAAAAATTCATATTCATTTAATGGGAAATTATAGTCATCGTATAGATCAACAACAGCTTCTTGAAGTATTGTCAAAGCATTATCTTCACTCAAAAATTCGACTTTTTCAATCATGAAAACAGCAGTGGGTGGTAATTTTTCAAACGAAATCAAAGTATCTAAATCCAATCTTTTCAAGATTGCAAGTTTTTGGTCTTCCGTTAGGCTTTGACCAACTTCCCTGAGGGAAATTGGAGATAACTCGTATTCCGCTAAGTTAATTTCATGATCCTCGATTTCCAAGTAATTTCCTGTACTTCTAATACTTGTAATTGAGCGAAGCAAATTTGCTTCCTTTTCTTCTACCATGTATCGCTTATCTTAAACAAAGGATTGAGGCATTACACACTTAGTTTATATACCACAGTTTGAGGTCATTTATTGGAGTAGTTCATTGATAAGATGACGAAGTTACAGAGTATTAGAAAACCTTAAATTATCCACACAAATAAACTTTAGTAGGTGTAAGCAAAAGGGACTGTTTCTATTGCCATAGTAATGTAGGAAAGATTATACGAATGGCAGTACTTAGATCTCATATTGGTAGTTTAAAGTTTTCTTGGATCACCTTTATAAACTATTTTGGTGTACTGATTAAAAGATAAGGTCCACGCTGGCTTACCCCTCACCATCTATCAATAAGACAAAAAAAAACCTGTTAAAATGTTACTTGATTGCGTACAGGCAATATTTGCAGAATACATCAAGAATGAATATGAAGGCTTCAGATTATGTCTAAATCACATCTCACTAGATCTGTAAATAAGTGCTCCATTTTCAGTGGCCATGACGCTTTATGGCTTAGATAGATATATCCGTTATAAATCCGAATTAATGTTTTCTATAAATTAGTGACAGGGCTCATATCATTAATTGAGGCGTCTGCACGGCTTTAAAATATTGAGGATTATTCATTCTTCAAATTTTAGATCGTGTTATATATCGTCGTCACTGGAGTAATGTTATGAAATTTCAAAGAGGATCAAGGTAAGGGTTCCAAACTTATCAGTCTACTCCAGTTTTTCTTTCTACCACTTGGTATTTTCTACTTATTTCCTTCTTGCAATTATGCCTAGTATATATGTTAGTTATCCCTTTGTGAGTCAGCCAAAACCTTAAAGAATCAGATTCCTATTTAGAATATTGCGTTCCTAATTCGCACAACTATGGCTCTATGTGCTGCAAAACCTACTAAATCATCGGCCGAGGAAGAAGTAGGTAAGGGTGTGTTGCACATGCAAGTTCTCCTAGTCAATTTACAAAGAGTGAGCCGTTTCTTTCATCGCCACTGTAGCTTATTTTAATTTGTTGGGACAAGATACTCTATCCTTGAGCCACTCTACTTTAGTGATAGGTTGGCATAGCCGTATGTTTCGAGAGTTTACTTGTGGCTTTCTACTTTTGTAAACATGCATAGTGTTCAGTTTAAAAATTACTCTGAATACTTTTTGATCTTAGTTTGCTTGCTTTATCAACTTCTCGTTTTGAATTCAAAAATGTGCTATTTTTAAATCTCACTCTACTATTGCGATAATATAAGATATCTCAGATAATAAAGAGTTAGTCAACATTCTGTAAAGTATGTCCTAACATAATAAGAACTAACTCGTGGTATCTGGAATTATTAACTGACTGTTCATGCTGAAATCTACAACATTTAATATATTATTCCAGGTTATTTTAGCCTTTTATCATTCATATTCATCAATTAAGGAAGAAGCCAAAAACGGAAATCAACAATGAAGTAATTCTGAAGAGTTGGACTTTTTTTTGAATGGTCTCCAAATACGTGACTGTTATTTTGATATACTTCTTCTTATTACTGTTAGTTGATGAGCTAATGTTTTGGTGACAATTTGTTTTATTATACTAATAAGAAACTATAAGGTACTTTGTCCATTATCTGTCGGTATTGTGTCGACTAAATATCATATCTTCTAATTGAAGATGATTTTTCGATAATCTTTAGTTGTATCAAGGATCTGACTGTCTGTAACGGGATCTGATACTGTTTGATCACATACAAATGAGACAAGAGTCGTGATGCAGCAGTTACGTTTAACTTAGTTATTATTGAAATCTCCCCTGAGATTGGAATCTTGAGTTATGCTATATAATATACACTAATTAGTTGAATGCTAATGCTTTTTAGACCAGAACTTCAAAGAACTGGAAGACTGAGAATCATCATCCGGGATTCTATCTTGATTGATTGATTTGACAGTAGCAGAGGTGGCCTGTACCGGAGACGACTCGGAGGATGTCGGAGTTGGAGTGGAGTTGGCTTTATGATGTGGTTTCAAATGGTTCCATAAATTTGTTATGGAAGAGGAAGAAGATGTGGGTGTCGTATTAACCGATGGATCCATATTTGTCGTTGGAATATTGGTGGGCGGCGACCGTGACGATAATGCTAAGTTATTGGTTATGTTGAGGGTGGTAATTGATGTTAAAAGACGATTCTTTTTAGACCGAGTTTTGCTTGAAAGGGATACCGAGCGCGATACTCGTTGTTCATTGGAAGTAGCTGGGATGAGCAACGGTGATTTTCCAATTAGAGCCTTGTTGATTATCGGGGTTGCGCTATCTATGGAGCAAATGGAAGGCAGCAGCAGTTTGGTCAAAGGATCTGTTTTCTTGATACAGCAACAATCCTGAGACTTGCATTTGCTAAGAAAAGTTTGATATACGTTTTCTTTAATGAGTTGAATGACTTCCTTGCATGCACGAAGCAAGATTAGAGGTTTGTGGATGGTATCACGGGCATCTTCGGTGAGAATTTCGTTGTATAATGCCTCTGATAGGTTGATCTGACCCGGAGCGTCAGAATGGATATAATTGCGGATGATGTAGTTCCATTGGGCCACGACAGTTTCCGATTCAATCAGAACGAAGCTTTCGGAATCTGCTACGTCGTCGTCTGAAATATTCTTTTGTTTCAAGTCTTCCCAGATAGAAGTCAGATTGATGTCCAAGTCATCTATGGAATTGATGAGTGCTGCTTGTGGATCCAAGTCATCTGACATGACCGACACGTTGCTTGAAAGTTTTCGGTGTTTGCGGAGGGATGGTGCCGGTTTGACTTTGACTCTAGGGATGGATTGATGGATAAGCAGAATGGATGGGCTCGGAGTATTGTTGAGGCGTTGTGTGGACACGTCGATGGGAAAGCATTTGTCGTGGTAGTATTCGTACTTGTATATTTCTATGAGGAACTCGAGGTTTTCATGGCAGTGTAACTCCGAAATGAGTTTTTGGAAGTTGGTGACGTATGTGATCTTTTGTGGGTCTGTCAATAGGTGGATGGAATGGAGAAAACTGTCGTTTACAAGATCCTCGAGCGAAGGAAGCTTGTCTTTCTGTGACGATGGTGGTCGAGGAGGAGGAGGAGATGTTGCACATGTGGACGAGGAGGACGCGAAGTTGTAGGCAAAACGACTATTGAGTGGGGAAGGTTTGGTAGGTATGGGATGTTGGAAGGTGTGGGATTCCGACATCTCCACCGATTCAATAACAAGAGTGGGACCGCAATTCGAATGGAAGAAGAAGAAGAAGAAGAAGAAGAAAGATTTGATTATTTAAAAAAAATGAATCAGACGGTGGTGATGTCTCGAAATTGATGGAAGGTTGATTCTACCATAACAGGAAAAGAAAAAGAAATTCGCAACGATAAAACAATAGCAAAAGAAACATGGTAGCGGAGATAAAAAAAACCGATAAATAATACTTCAACAACTCGAAACAATACACAAGGTAACTGAAAGGTAAGAAGAACCTGGTGCTCGATGTGAGTCCTTGAAACATCCAGCCAAAGCAGAGCGGTTAATAATTATTTTTTTTTGTCTTGGATTAACGCCTCTCGAAAGCTCTACAAAGCCAATGCGCTCTACTACTGGTACGATGTATGGTTGCCTTGCCTCCTCGAATATTTTTTTAGTCCGAAACAAATTTGCGACCGACCGTTGGACAGAAATTGTTCCTAGTGGAAGCGCGACGAACAAAAAAAAAGACGAAAAAAGCAATTTTCCGCTGGATTGCGCAATCTACTTTGCGCGAACACGTGAGTAGATTCATAGCGAGGTCCTCCACATCTCCAACACACGAGATGGATGGGGGTCCTTGAGGCGTTACCACCACACGATACATTTATGGGCTCACTTTTATTGTATTTCTCTGTCTAATGAAAGAAATAGTGCCCAGAAAGAAAGATCGGCTATAAAATAAAAGAAAAGAAAAGAAAAGAAAAGAAACAAAAGAAATCGTGCTTCGAGAACATGAAATGAACCAACAAAAATCAAACAATACACAACCCTAATTATTGTCCGTGTGTGGGTGTTCACAACAGAACAAAATCTCGTACTCCTTTCTCTTTGCCAGTGTCCAAATGTCGTTCAATGTCGCAATAACACTGATATGTCGCACTGTCACCTTTCGCGTTATCGGGTTTCCTACATACAACCTTCTCCTTGATCCCCAATCTCCCTAATTTCTTCCCGTCCAGTAACCCTTCTCCACACTTCACTATGTTGCTGAAACGTCTCTTGACGACCCATGTGTCGACAGGTATTTTTTTCAGAACAAATAGGAGACCACTAGCCACGTCTCTGTCCCCAGAAAAAGACTACGAAATCGACTACATCTCACTAAAGAAGAAGAGGAAGCGATCACTTACCGGTTCCAGTTACTCCCAGTTTATCCAGCACCACTTTGGTGACTTGATGGACTTCCAGAGGTTTGTCATTTCTTCTTACAAGCCAAAACGTATCCTAAACTTTAGTCAATTGACCAATATCGAGGTGTTGAACTCTCTCTATATCTACAAACAAACCTCCTCGAAAACGGACTTTGTCAAACTACTATTATCTTATGTTTCAGCAAACTCAAACTCACCCCAGATCCTTTCCCAGAACCTTGCACCACTTCTGGATCTTGTAAACGATGGCATCTTGAAGTTCGTCAACGAAATTGAATCGCTATCTCACGAATTCGACTATGACCAATTACACAACTGCCACACTTTGGCCACTCAATTAGGCTTGACTTTTCGTGAGTTTGAACACCTCGATCTTCAAAATCTAACTTCATACGAAAACCCCGATGTTTTTAAGATCATTGTCCAGCTCAATCGATACAAGAACCTCCAGCAAATCTTGTTAAAACATCCTCACAAAATTCTTTCCGATTTGTTACTGTTTGTTCGTGAAAATGCAGACGACTCAAACCGCCAATCGGTGCTTCTGGCCTTGGAATCACTGTCCCCTTACTATCAATTACTCTTGACTCTCAACTTGGTCCAGCCCTTCTCAAGTTACTCACAGTTTCTTGACGTGGTGGCTCCTCAATTGTTTAAATTAGTGACAGACTCGTCTTCACACCAGACAGTCAAGTTGGCCGCAAACAAGATCTTGGATACTTGGTTACCACTCTTTTACTCGGGCGATTTCTCTCCTACAACATCCTGCGACGAGTATATCAAGGCATATACGGGATCTTACATCCATATCCCGTCTCTTATCTCTTTTGGCCATAATGATCATATTAGAAACTACGAGATTTCGGAACTCTACAACCTCGATATCTTGGACCACTTGGCCCATCTTAGACTCTTGTCTAACTACATTGGAAAATCGTTTTCTGCTGAAATTTTTGGTGACTTGGATGCTTTGGCTCTGGGAGTCACTAACAATGATCTTAAACAAGAGTTGTTGAACTTGAAATCACGGTTGTCCACTTTTTACACCCTTGTTCCTTGGACAACGTTTGATATTTTAGACGATTTAGTTCACGACGCTAGTGTTGTTGACAATATCCAGTACACTCTTGCACGATACGATCCTGCTTTTAGCAAATCGCTTGAATCATACAAGCCGTTTGTATACGACACCAACAAGGATACCTTTGAAAATTTCCAAGTATGGTTTGGGGCAGAACTTTCCATTCTCGAGTACGAGCTTTTGATCAAATGTTACAGGAACTTTGAACACGAATTCTCCATCCAGAATCAAGATGTAATTCAAATGCTTAAAAGAAAGTTTAGTAACTCCAATGAAAAGACCAGTCACTACATTGAAAAACTCGAATTAAAGGATTTTGCTGAGGAATTAAAGATCTTTCAAAAATACGTTTTACACTCGAAGCATTTTAGTGACTTGAATGATGCAGAGATCTTGGTATCATTAGACGATGCCATAGAACAGGTGTTTAAAAAGGATCCATTGAACTTTGATAATTCAAAGATCAATAACAGTAATGTTGTTTCTTTTGTCAGATTAAGAAGAACGTTACTTAAACTTTTTAACTCCAATAATGGCGATACGGAATGCTTGGACCAATTTGGATCCAAACCCATTGTGGAGCAACCATACATCCAGATTCCCGATGATCTCAAACTTGATTTGTTTACCAATGAGTTGGAGTTATTAAGGAACACTATTATCGGAGCACCATTTGGGCAATATCAACCGAGCGATATTATTGCCATATTGGAAAGCATCACTGACAAGGCATTACACTCCACCACCACAAATATCAGTAGATCTGATGCGTACAAGTTTTTGAAGTTAAAGCACAAGCTTGTATCTTTGTTTCAGATTAACGGTGGAAACACGGCAATTTTGGATACGTTGCTCCATAGTCAGAATGTATTTGAGCAGTTTGAAAAGTCTAAAGCATCAAAACAGAAGCTACCTTATAAACAGATACCACTTGATTTCAAGATTCATGAATACGTTAATGAATTGATTCAGGTAAGAAATGGGTTAGATGGTGATTTCAGTCATTTTACAACAGCAGCTGTTCTTGATAAAGTCAAGGAATTCAAGAACTCTGAGAATAACGAGGAGAAGAAATTTCTCTGGCAAAAGTTGTATGGCAACTTAGCGTATTTGTTTAAGTATAATAACGACAATACGTTTGTTCTTGATAGTGTTCTTGTTAATGATGAGGAGTTCAAAAAATTCGAGGCCAACAAAGCAATTGAAAAATCTACCGAAAGTTTGGAAAACTCATGGGTTGGTGAGAATTCAAGATTAATCAACGAGTACTTGAAGTACCTCGAAGTATTTTTGACGTCACTGCAGTTGATGGAAAAGGAGGGAATTTGGAATATTTCTGAGGCCAAGTTTGATAAGCTTTTAAACCGATTCAAATTGACTTTGGATGAATCTTCATATGAATATCCGATATACTTGAATATGTTGGATCAATTGAGGCTTTTCAACGCCAAAATTGAGTATTATCCCAACTTCTTGCAACAGCTTTATGAAATCAAGTCGAACAATGTCAATAAAAAACTCAGATACGATGATGTTGAGACGATCTATATGGCATTTATTGAGAATGTGGAGTATGAACCGCCTTACAAGACACTGATTTCTATCCCTATTGACGAAAAGCAGACCCAGAAATTTGACTTGAATATATTTCTAACTGCTAATAAGAACGAGCTAGATGTTGAGGAGCTGATGAAGCTCAAGTCGGAATATAACGATTCTGAACGACTTATTTCCATATTAACCAAGCAAGAGGATCCTATTGATTTCGAAAGCACTGGTGGTGTTTGGAGTAAGATTGCTGATTCTGAGGATGTTTATGAGACGGAGCTAAAAGATGTATTGGCCACTTCTTTTAAGGAACCCAGCGGAACTAGGGAGACAACTGTTAAAGAGCCACCACATCATTCACGGCCCAAGCATTCTACTACGCAGCAACAAGTGACAAGTCCTGAAATCGATACCTCAAGCTTGGAAAGTTTCATGAAAAAGGCCAAACATGAACATGATGTGATTCAAGAGAGCAAGTCAAGAGAAAGAGAGGCATTTGAATGGAGTAGAAGCATGGCAAACATGCACCGTTCGGTTGATTCCTTTAATTTCCTCAATCCAATCACTTACGTAAGAGATGGTGGCTTATTGTTTCCAACATTTACTGATGCTGATGGATTTGAGTTTGTGTTGCTTGGACGCAACGGTAAGACGAAACTGATAAGGAGTGAAGAGATTGGAAAATTGCCACAAGAATCGGCATTTGAGATTCTCAATAAGTTTGATAAGAAAGATATCAAGAGTTTCAATAAGCTTTTGAAACGGATGGCTAGAAGTGATTGGAAGTTGATTGGTAGCAAGTTGTCGTCGCAAGGAAACTATTTGATCTTGGGAAGGTATCGGATGTCACGCTACAGACGCTTGCTTGGGCGAATCAAGTCGTTATTTGCCTTGACTGGAGCTGTGTTGATTTCGTTGGTTGGATTTAATTTGTGGGTTGATGGAGTACCCCCACCTCCCCCTCACCTCCCCCCTGCTACAAATGGACCAGTAGTGGTTCCAGGACCAGAAAATGAAGCCACCACGACATCTGGTGAGGAGCAACAGCTGTCGTTAGTGAGCCGGATTTTCTGGGACACGAAGTGAAGTGTTTTTAATATTTATAAATGAACTTATATATTTCTACATCTGGAATGTGAACAATATATAGATTTAGTTAATATTTTGGCTCTATAGTATACTTGATTAGATGGAGATTTCGGTGGTGGGCAACTCGGTCATATCTCTTGAGACGTGAACAAACTTCATGACGGTGGTTGCACCCGTGGTTCCGTTCCAGGATTTGAGGTATTCGACTGTTTCATCATTGGTCAAGTCAGGGACTTTGTATCCTGTATCATAAAGCTGTTGTTCGTGTTTGACTACTTCTTCAAGGATCTGTTGTCTATTTGTCTGGGGTCTTCCAGGTCTTCTTTCTTCACGCAACTTGGTCAATTCATCGTCGTATCTCGAGAAAAAGAGTTCGATGAATGACTTGAGATCCTTCAAGCTAAACATCTTATATTTCTTAAAGTCTTCATCTTCCTTGATCAATTTCTGTACAAAGAACAAGAACGCCAACTCGTTTTCTTTTTGTTCAAGGGATTTCTGTTTCTTATTGGTGATCTTTTTATCTCTAAGAGTAGCCCGATTCAACTGCTTGAACTTACGGCCCTTGATATGCATCGAACCGGTCGATTTGGCAAGGTTCTTGGTGACCTTATTCAAGTTATGAGCGAGAGGCATGGTAATATGGTTTTGAAGGGAGGGATAGATTGATGCGATGCGATGCGATGAGATAAATCAATGAAAACGAGAACTTGCACAAAATAAATTCAAACTCTCTCTAATTATGAAAAGTACACTACGCTTGGACACCAACACCGGGTTACGTACAGCACCAGACATTTCAATGTATTGATGAAACCGGTTGAATGGTGAAAGGCGATATCGGATCATAAAAAAAAACAAACTGCGAAAACTCTAGAGAACTACAAAGTACTATTATTCAAACCCATAAAATAGTAGTAGCATTATCAGTAGCAATAGTGGTAGCATTATCAATATCATTATCAGTCTTTGTAGCACCAACACTAAAGATGTTAGATGAAATTGTAGAATTAGGGATCAACTAAGTCGTGTGCGCTAAAATTTTCACAAAAAAACTCCATAAAAAAAACCGAAGAAAATTCTACCCACCAAGAGACAATCTGAACGCAAAAAATGGCCAAGTTTACTGAAGAACAATTGTTTGAGATCAAAGAAGAAGCGTATGTTCCACAGCCTCAGATCTTGGAGGCTTTCAACAAGATGATTGAGGAGGTTAGAGAACATGCTGCTGCCGAATATGAGAAGCACAAGAGCATTAAGTGGAGCAATGGAGACACGTACATCGACGAACATGGCAATGAGAGACCATACCACCACATGAACAGAAGAAGAGGCTCTAGAAGCGGCAACAAGCCCAACTTGAGGAAAAAGAGCGTCGACACCGTCCAGGTGGACGAAGACGGATGGGCCACCTTGACCCACAAGCCAAAGAAGTCTTTTGGTGCCGAAGAAGGCCAGGATGAACGGTCCAAGTTCAGAGACGCAGTGAAGGAAGGTACCATCAAGGCCAAGCCCAACAACAAGAACTTGGGCTCGTCCAAGGCTGTGGACCCCAGAGACGCTATTGCCGACAGACAAGCCACGACATTCAATGCGTTTGCTTTCTTGGGCGACGAAGAAGATGAAGACGAAGATGACGATGACGAATAATGAACAAAAAACAACCAACCCTGCTTGATTCCATGTTTATACGTCTCAAATGTATAATTTTAATCATAAACTTTTTATATCTACACAACTATACTACTATTGCTATCGTTATCGCTATCAAGATTCCCAAGAATCGAATCAAGGTCGGGACTGGCCACATGTTTCGAAAGAATCGAGCTCGGACCATCACTGATTGTCCGCGAAGGTTTCTTCTTCGTCAACTCCCGTAAGTCAGACACCCGTGGTGAGTTGTAGTACTTACCATCGACAGAAAGAATCGAGCCTCCAGCATTATCGCCATGGCCGTTCAAAATCGCATGGCCATTGTGCCCGTTTCGCTGGATCTGATGGTGCATCACAATCTCCGAATGGATCGAAGTAATATCGGCCGCATTTCCAAGCCCCAACCCCAACCCATTGTTGTGTATGAAAGTATGGCTTTGATCCGACGATGTATCTCCACCATTCTCTTCCAATAACGCTGTGTAACTCCCATGACTACCCGCGCCTCCTGTGGTCGAACTTGTGGGTACAAACAAATCATTATCCAACACACGGCCCTTTATGATATCCAGAATGAGCGGCCGGTTGGGGTTGATCCACGCAAGTGTGAAGTTGTTACCAGCAACAAACTCACCCATGCTCTTCTTGGTAGCAGTAAACACATTGTCGCCATAGACAGATGTATCAACAAACTCCACACCATTCTCTTCGAGCTCAGAGTCACTGGGGCCAAAATCAACTCCATACATCCATAGCTTATTGGCTTTTCTGAACCCAATATCGGCCAATACGTTCTTGTAGAACTTGCACGACGTGGAATAACCCTTGATTTCGTCCACGTACTTATCTTTCAACATCCGAAGCGAGTAGTGCATCAAAACGTACGCCAATGAGTCCTTAAACTTCAAATTGTGTGATGCTCCCCCGAGTTTCGGAACCGGCAACACCCAGCTATAAAAGAACGGAATCAAATTGCTCACAAAGTTGACACCAAGAATATCACTAATATCCTTGAGTAAGTTCGTCACCAAGAAAGCATTGTCGACGTTGGGAAACTCTTCTCGACTGAAAAACTTGTCGACATAAATCAAAATGTGCGAGATCGAATTGTCGTCAAGACTGATGTACTGGTTGTAGTCGGGTGTCGTATAGTCCTTGGCATCCAAGTCCAAGACTTCTGTGTTGATGTTATCAAGACTGGTTTGTTTAGCATTCGGATTGGAAGCCGTAAACTCTTCACGAACAAACGACCGAAACACATTGAAGTATTTCTTTTGGATGCTGTTGATCTGAGACACAGACAAGCACGATTTCTCCCCGTTGATTTCAAGATCAGGGGCCAAGATTGGTAAACTGATATCCCAGTTCTCCAAGGTGACGTGGTTTCTGCTGATTGAGCTTGCTTTCTTTTTGAGCTGTTCAAAGATCACCAAGATATCGTCAAACAAGATGATGACTAAGTGGTGGATCTTCTCGTTAATAAAAGGCTGGTCGTTTTCAAAGTACGACAACTGTATTATCGATTCGATCTTCATGAGGATTTCTTGGATGGAATCGGGGACCTGGTCGAAGTAGTAGATATGAGTCGATAAATTGCAAATGCACTGTGAGTAAGTCAAGGTGAGCTGCAAAACCAAGTCCGGCTCCATACTACGTGAGTGATACAACACTAAGTTGGACTGGAGCGATAAGATTTGCTGGATAATATCGGAAATCGATAATCCAATCAAGTTGACTTCTGACGAGATGAGGCCCAAGATATAGTTGGCGTATTGTGTTTGTGAATCGACATTGGCCTTGGACAATTCAGACAGGTCTTTGGAAATGGCTGTGAGACGCGAAAGAAGCGTTGCCAATGTCAAGAAGCGTAGTTGGACAGGGATCCAGATGGTGCACATTTCCAAGAGCGTGATGCCCCATTTCTGTTCAACATCGTTACTGACGTTGTAGGAGATTAATTGGCGAGTGGCTTCTATGAGTTGAGTGGTTGAGTTTGTGCTGAAAATGGTTCTGAGACCCCGTAATGCCTCGTCCATAATGTCGGAGTTGGATACCGAGTCGTTTTCTGCGAGTTCTTCTGCTGGTTTGATTTTTTGCAGGGCGATTTTTGAGAGTCGGCGACCGTCAGCTTCACCTCTAACGTCATTTCTGAGCATGTTTGAAAGACTGACCACCGAACTGTTGGCGTGGATGGTTTCAATAAGGAGGGGTAAGATGAAGGCGATGAATTTCTTGCCCAAAGTGACATTGTGGCCGATGCATAGCGACAAGTGTCTGCTGGCGACCAATGCAAGCATTTTCCAGTCCAATTGGTTTGGTCCCGAGACCTGCAGCGAGTCCTTGCCGGCTTTGATCAACAGTTCCAGCAACGATGTGAAGGCCTGGACAAAGATCTTGTCTCCCGGGAACAAGTCGGAGTCCAATTTGTCGCAAAACACTGCGTAGGTACGTAACACTGACTGGCACAATGCCAAGTCTTTGATCAGGAGGATGTGTTGGAGGATGGCGCATACCTTTGTGGCAAACACGTTCAAGTCTTCGGAACATTTGGTGATCAACGCAGCCACAATTGCGAGTGTTACTTGTAAGTTGCCCAGTCTGTTTCTGCCCACGTCCACGTACGTCTTTTTGTCCAAAAACAAGATCACTTTCTCCAACTTGACTCTTCGGGTCGACGCGTAGTAAAGGAGATAGCTGAGTTCGGACGGGTTGGGTTTCTTGTCGACGCCCTTTCCTGGCGGGTAGCACTGAAGAATTAACTTCTGGTGTTTTGAATGAAAGATCCGCATTGACTTGGAGGTGGATATCAGCGTTGTTTTATAGACATAGGGGCCCTGGGCAGCAGACACACGAACAACGGAATGTGTTGGAGACTTTTTAAAGTTGTACTTTTCCTTGTGATTTTCGCACTAAAAAAAGGCGTGAGAAACCAAAAAAAAAAACGTAGAAATTGCAACCGTAAAAAGTTGTTGTTAAATGCCGCCAATTTATGTCAAGGGAGGCGTGTGGACGAATGTCGAGGATGAAATCCTTAAAGCAGCCGTGTCAAAATATGGACTCAACCAATGGCTGCGTGTGGCGTCGCTTCTTACACGCAAATCAGCACGCCAGGCCAAAGCACGATGGCACGAATGGCTCAGTCCAACTATCAACAAGACATCGTGGCTGAAACAAGACGATGAACAGTTGTTACATCTCGTCAAGCTTTTACCGAACCAATGGCGATCCATTGCACCAATCATGGGCCGCACAGCCACCCACTGCGTGGAACGATACCAGAAACTCCTCGATGACGCAGCAGGCGAAGACACCAGTACGGAATTGGGACTTGCGGGCGCTGGAATCGAATCCGTGCCGTCCGGGAAAGAAGGAGACCTCAATCTCAATCCAGAAAGCAAACCAGCACGGCCAGACGAGGCCGATATGAACGACGAGGAAAAGGAAATGCTCTCGGAAGCCAAAGCACGGCTTGCCAATACCCAGGGCAAAAAGGCCAAACGTAAAGCGCGTGAACGTATGTTGGAAGAAAGCAGACGAGTGGCATTGCTCCAGAAACGACGCGAGATGAAGGCTGCGGGTGTCAATGTCAGTCTTGAGTCCAAGAACAAACGAAAACGCATGGAGTTTGATTACAACGCAGACATTCCTCACGAACACGTCCCACTCACGGGTCTTTATGATGTTAGTGAAGAATCTCAACGCAACGAGCAAGAACGAGCTCTGTTTGTTACAAAAGTATCGCGTGAAGGGGTTGAGATAAAGAAGAATAAGAAACAAAAGAAAAACACTTCATCACTGACACTGACAATCGAAGCTGCTGCAGAAACTATACTGGACCTTGGTCAGGAAACCCTTAAAAAACGCCAGTTGAACTTGCCACAACCACAAGCAGTGGAAGTACATGAACAAGTTGATGATCCATTATTAAAAGGACTATTTAATAAGGAGACCCCCACAACCAACGATGTGGATGAACGAATATATGAAAAAACACGAGAACTTATTGCTACACAAGCCACAAAATCTGTCCTTTTAGAGCAAGGGAGCAGCAGCAGCAGCATCATCATCAAGCCAGAAGCGAGTTCTAAACCCCCGAAATCTGCCAAAAAGTCTGTGCTTCTGCTCTTGAAACAAGAGTTTGGATCTCTTCCCGAGCCACGGGCGGTTTCCGACTTGATCATGCCGAGTTTTGATCCCCACGAAGCACCGGTCAATCTCGGAGGTGAGACTAGTGCCAGTATTGATGAAGGAGAACGGATTCGGAACCTTGAGATTTTGCGGCGGATCGATGAGGAACGGTCCAAGTTACGAAGATCACTGGCAGTTCAACGTGGACTTGCAGTACCCAACCCCCAGCGGTTGCGGCATGTTTCTGCTGATTCGGAGCTTGAGCAGCGGATCTTTGACGAAGCAGGCGCGTTGATACGGTCTGATTATAGGAAGTATGAAGATCCTTCGTTCAAGGCGGTTTTGGTTGAAGATTTAGACGAAAAAGATTACGATTCGGCGATGAAGGCGATTGCAGAAATAATGGAGCAGGAACCAAAAGATGGGTCTGGTCCTGGTAAAGAAATACGGTATGAGCTTCCGAAGGACTTTGGTGTGGCTGAGCGTATTATAGAAAAGATGCATACAATGTACCGCGACGCCGCGAGTACTCAAGCACAACTTGCGCAGCGTGAGGGCATGGCTGCGTACGAGACTGAGCGGCAGCGGTTGCAGGATGAACTCAGCACCACATACGCTGCGTTGTACGAGACAGAGCACGAGTTGCTTGTGGCACGGCATCTCGCGGTACACGAAGACGTGGTGATGGCGGTGCGGACGCAGCGGCTCCAGAAACTTAGCGACGAAATTACCGCGGCGGAGCGGCGCTTGGCGGCACGCGTGCGCGCACAACGATTACTGACGTAGTTTTTTTTTCTGTACAAGTATACAACTATAGAAAAACATAATGTCCAACTTGTTAAGTGTGCCGTTGCGGCAGACAAAACCAATGGATTTGGGCGCTGAGCTACGTGCAGTGATCCAGAAAGATTATTTCCAGTCACTGACGGCGTTTGATGATGTTTTGGAACGCCTCACGGCGCTGCGGCATTCCATTGAATCCATCCATGAACCAGTCACCGTATCCGATATCACAGCACTAACGACGTACCATAACCAAATTTCCGGCATTGCAGCCAAGTTTAGTGACGATTGTGTTCTGTTTGCATGGTACAGCACGCTAGCATTTGGGCCCCGTGGCCCTACGGCCGTAAGATCGTTGCGGAGCGAGCAGGCAAATGTGGAGTTCCAGTTAGCGGCGGTATTTTCGCAGCTCGCGGGGCGCGAGGCGCGCCATACCGCCGATGGACTCCGGCGCGCGTGCGCGTGGTTCCAACAGGCTGCTGGGTGTTTTGCACAAATTAGCGAGACTTTGCCGGACGTGGATAGTGCTGCGTCGCTGTTTCTCGTGCTGTTGATGTTAGCACAGGCGCAGGAATCGGTGTGGCAGAAAGCGCTCGCTACGGCGCCCGATACGGTGGTTGCGCGCCTTGCACAGGCCACCTCGCAGTTTTATAGTGATGCGGCGCGGTACGGTCAAAAGAGCGAGCAGATCAAGTTGGAATGGCTTAATCATGTGGCAGTGAAAGAGAACCATTTTGCTACCGCTGCATGTTACCGCATGGCCCTGGTGGCGTTGGAACGACAGCAGTACGGCGAGCAGGTAGCGTACTTGCGCCAGGCGGTGAAGTACTGCGACACCGCGGAAAAAATGCTGCGCTACGTCGCGGCGCTCGTGCTAGAAGATTTGCTGGGCCTCGCTACGCTGGTGCGCGCAGCACTTGTTGCTGCCGAGCGCGACAACGATTTAGTGTACTTCCATGCCGTCCCTGGCGCGCCCCCGCCGATTGTCGCCGCGACCATGGCCAAGGCTACCACCACCAATTTCGAACCCGAGCCGCTATTTAGCGAGCTTCTTCCCCATATTGTGGTACAAGCAGCCCAAGCATTTAGCGAGCGTCAGGACACGTACGTCCGTGACCAGTTGGTGGGTCCGGTACAGAAATTGGATGCACAATTGGCGGCGTTTCTTACTGCGCACTCGCTTCCGGCGTCGATCGACTCGCTCCAGCAGCCAGAAAACATACCGACATCCATTGTGGAGCACGCCCAGACAATTTGTGCTGCTGGAGGCATGTCACGGCTCGAGTCTGCCGTGGCAGAAACACATCGTTTAGCGCAGCAGTGTCGAGAAATTGTGGATGAATGTGGCAAACGTCTTCAAATCGCGGACCAGGAAGTCGCGATGTTGCACGAGCGCGGCCACCGCATACCGAAACCGCTGCCAAAGGGCGGCGAGCTCCACGAGCGCGTGGAACGAATGCGAGTGTTTTTGGACCAGGCGCGCGCGGGTGATGTGCATGTAGCGACAAAAGTGCGGGAGATCTCTCCACGTTTAGCGGTGTATTCCGGCGGCGTGGCGGCGCTCAAGTCCTACATTCCCAATTCTACCCACACCGAACTTGACCGCGATACCGAGACGGTAGTGAGTGATCTCCGTGCTGCCGTCGAGGCGGCGCTGGCATTACTGCACGCGCGGCGAGCGTTTGTGGACCGTGTCGCGGTACGTGCGCGCGACGCACAAATTCTTCCCGCCGTGGTCGCGGCATACCACGAGCACCGCCAGACAGACGCGCGCCACTACGAAACGGTGTACGAAACTCATCTCACGGTATTTGCTGCTGATATCGAGTGGCTCGCTGATCTGAAGCAACAACAAGCGGCTTTGGAACACGATATCGATACGCTCAGCACACGGTTTGCTTCGGCTGCACATAATATCCGCTCTAAGTCGCAGCAACTGCGCCAGAACCAGCTCCAGCAGTTGGAACAAGCATTCACCAAGTACACGGAAATCCTCGCTAATCTCGACGAAGGAGCCAAGTTTTATGGCGATTTTCTTGTCAAGGGCGACAGTGTGTTGAAGCAATGTGACGAGTTTCTCTACGAGCGCCGTTTGGCTGCACGGGCAGTGGAACTGGAGACATACGATGCTCACAGTCCACAATCGTACACGTAAAATAGATACATACAGAGAGAAAAAAAAAACTTATGCTCTCGTTCCTTCGCTACGTCAAGAACCGAATTATGACTGTGCCCAAGAAGAATATTGTGAGTATCGTGGGCACCACTGGTGTGGGCAAATCACAGTTCAGTATCGACTTGGCACAAGCAATCAATGGTGAGATCATCAACGCCGATTCGATGCAAGTGTACTGCGGATTAGATACCATCACCAATAAGCATCCGATGGGCGAGCGTGCGGGAGTACCGCACCATGTGATGGACCACGTGGCATGGAACGAAGAATACTTTATCCATCGTTTCTCCCAAGAAGCACAGACAGCCATTGATGATATCCATGGTCGGGGCAAGATCCCGATTGTCATTGGAGGCACACACTATTATCTCCAGACATTATTGTTCAAAAACAAGACGGTGGGAGAAAAAGTTGAAGAGACACCACTCACCCAAGAACAACAGGCAGTGCTTGATGGTGATGCAGAGATGATTTTTGCCAGTTTGAAAGAAGTCGATCCGCTCATTGCAGAAAAGTTTCATCCGCGAGACCGACGCAAGTTACGGCGAGCATTGGAGATTTACTGGACGACCGGTGCGCAACCACTGGCATTGTACCATGCGCAGAAGGTGGGGGAGTTTGAAGAGTCGTCGCTAAAATATAACACACTTATGTTCTGGGTATATTCGGAGCCCGAAGTGTTGAAGCAACGGCTCGATGCGCGCGTCGATACGATGATGGAGTCAGGTGCGATGGATGAAATCAAGCAAATGTACGAGGTATATACAAAAACCGAACCGAAACCCGACTGTACCACGGGGATCTGGCAGGTGATTGGATTTAAGGAGTTTTTGCCGTGGCTCGAGCAACAACAGACATTGGAAGAAGGCATTGAACGCATGAAGATCCGCACGCGACAGTACGCCAAGTACCAGGTCAAATGGATCCGTAAGCTTTTGGGGGTCGAGCTCCAGAAAGAAGCTCGTTTCAACTACAAGTACGGAGGCAAGTTGTATCTCTTGGATGCTACAGACTTGACCAAATGGCACGATAATGTGAACAAAATTGGTATCGATATTGCTCACCAGTTTCTCGCTAAGGGACCTACTAACGTCAAGTATACGGTGCCGTCCCAGCATGCACATGTTGTGCCAGACGACGATTACCTTTCAACATACAACAGTAACAAACGTATCGAATCTACTGCCAACTGGAAACACTTTACCTGTGACGTATGTAAGGACAAGGCCGGAAACGCGTTGGTAGCTTTGGGAGATGATAATTGGCAGATCCATCTCAAAAGTCGACGCCACAAACGACTGGCTCTGGCAGGAGACCGTAAGAGAAAACACGAAGAGATGAAAACAAACGCATTAAAAAGAAAAAGTGACGAAAGTCAATGATAATGTATAGACAATGATCAATATATAAAAGTCGAGTTGAGCCCTAAAAGTTAATACTGGAAGTTAGTGTCGCATTTTTTTTCTCGGTATAAATAGAAGCCATCGCGAAAAAACTTACCACTTTTTTTTTCTTTTCTTCGATACGAACGCTTCCTATTCACTGCACCATCCTGTTCTATGGATGAATGGAGGGGAAAAGGAAAGCCAGATCAAGAATCGAAACACGTCCTCATACTAAATCTGCTCATACCTTTAGCTTTTTTGGATTCTGCGTTTTCGAAACATCTGTCTCTGTACTATTTCTCTCGTTTCACACTACGAAAGCTTAAGCCTATCTTGAAATTCCGGAAAACACCCCTCGATCCCGGTGCCACGGAGGTTTTCCCCCCTTTTTCACCACGTCTCTACAAACCGTATCATCACGCTACAGGTGCCTGTACTCTAAAATCTATTAGCATTGCTTTTGAAAAAGCAGTTCGTAAGGACATATCATAAAGTAAAAAATCAGAGAAACCGTGTATATGGAAAACCCAGGGGAAATATAATAATAAAGAACGAAATATACCCAGCCATCAAGAAGCCTCTTGAATTAATTAGTCGTAAAGCGATAGTTGTAGTAATGATTAATATTTTGTTGTTGCTGTTGTTGTTGTTGTAGTTTTCTCTGTTTGGTTCGTTACATGTCTGAGAAAGAGAAACAGCGACTCTCCAATACCTTCAAACTAGGACTCGTCGGCATCAAATCCTTACTAGCAGTCTCCGACTTCACACTCGGAACCCGCTTCGGGTGATTGTTCATCAATGACCGACTATACTCCTTGTTGAGCTTGGCTTCGATCTGGAGATACTTCGTATCAATCTGGCTGATCTGTGAGTCCTGTTGTAACTGAAGATTATTGATGTCGTGTTCCGAACACCATCCGCTTTGCTGCAAGTGTTCTCTCGTAAGTTCAAACGCATCGGTGATCGATTTCTTCTGCTGCAACAAGAAAGTTGAATAGTTGTACAACTCATCGGCATTGTTGAGCTCCGAAATCGATGTCACCCGTGTCCGAGTGCCCAGCGATGGTGTTTCCTGCCCTGGATACGTGTATGAGGCCGCTGCCTCATCGGCGTCATTGGCTTTGTTCAAACTTTCAAAGTAGTTCTGTTCCATATTCGACAAAACCTTTTTCGAGGTCTGTAAGTTCTCTGAAATAGTAATGACAGGCGAGCTGAGTGGAGGAGTGAGCGGTGTCAAGAGCGAATTCGAAATCGTTCGAGACCGCATCACCTTGACGGCAACATTGGCCAGGTTGAGTGCAGTGTTGGGGGTCGTGTTGGGGACGTTATATGAAGATGTTCCGCTCGATGAAGAGCATGATGAGGTCGTGGAGGAGCGTGATAAGTGATGTTGGTGTGTCTTGACTAATGGTGACGTCAAGTCGGGGTACTTTAATGACTGTGTTTGTAATGGATGCAAGACTGGTCTTGCAGGTACTTGTTCTGTTGGTTGTTGTGACAGTGACTGTGACTGTGACTGTTGTTGTTGTTTAGCAGATGTATTTGTGCCTGTGAGTGAGAGTTTCCTGATTCCATTCTTTAGACTCTTCAACCGTTTGAGTGGCGAAGTGTTACCTGTTGATGTGTTGGGGTTCGGTAAGCTGGAAGATGAAGTCTTGAGTGAAGGAAACTGGTCTATGGTGAGGTTGGGTGAGTTGAGCTCGTAGTGAAAGTATGACGAGTTATCCAGAAAGAGTTCAGACAAGTCTGTTGTCTGAGATTCTTCAGGGGCCGCTGATGCAAGGTGGGAAGTGGAATTGGCATTAGAATCATCATCGTCACGGAATGTCGTTGCAGTCTGAATGGAGTCACTAATGGAGTTACGTTGTGATACCGATGAATGGTTCAAATCTGATTCCTCGTTAGGAAGCGGAGGCAATAATGGCTCATCGGTGGTTTCGAGTGTCTGAATCTCATTCGTGGACGTATTAATTGCTTCATATCGTTCAATTACAAGCGCTTGTTTGAGTGGAGATAGTCCGTGGGGATCATGGGCAGGTTCCTTTTCTTCTAGGACTATACCTAAACCTCCAAAATCATTCATTGCCACAAGAAGTTGTTGGTGGATAATCAATTTTTCAGAAGGCGGTAAAAATCGATTTAAATTCCCTTCAGTATATATATATTTTTTCTGTTTTGCGATAGTTTTCTTTTGTATGTGACCGATGACAGTATTGTGTTTGTATTGTGACTAATATTGTTTTGGTATACGATTTATATTGATCAGATATGTAGGCTTGTTTTGGTTTAGAGAGAAACTAACAGCAAATAAAAGAAGTTGGGTGGGGAGATGTCACAATTAGTTTAATGGTGTTGTAGCGAGAGGAGTGGGCCGGGCGTCTGGGCTGGCATTGCATATATATATTTTAATATTTTACGAAAGGTATTTTTGTGTCCAATAAGTTCTAGTACAGCGTCCTGTATAAAATTACTAAGGCCGAGGGGCGACAATGCCATTTTGGTAAGAGTGGCGATTTTGTGGTTCATGGCTTTATTAGGATTGGGTTAAGTTGGGTGAGGGGCAGGTAGTCGGTGCAGGATCAAATAAGTTCTTATTGGTCCTCGGTGCGGCATGGACCCAGTGCCCTTTCTAGGCCGGTCCCGCAGTCGCATACTTGTAAGAGCGCTGTAAAAAAACTGCTGCATCTCGTTGAAATAAAAAAAAAAACCTTTTTTTGGTATTATTATTATTAATATTTTCATGACACAAAAAAAATCCAACTAATTTTTTGTGCCGCTTGCATGTTTACTTAATTTTGTAACTAAGTTTCCCAAACTATCTAATTAGGAAAATGACAGAGCCAACTGTCAAGCCTCAGAACTCCGTTTTGGTAATCTAATACAAGGGAGTTTACGTCACAACTGTGTAGGATTGATTTAATATTTGTAATATCAGCCATTCGAATCAAGCAACCAGTAGCAGCTTCCGAATAGGTTAGAGATCTAGATGCACCCCATAACCGGAGTTTTCCTACCATCGACTAAATTCTTGATGCCGTTCTACATTCTATTGATTTTAATCTCACCCTCCCTAAACGCCGTGGTGATGGCATGATTTATACCAGAAAAAATGCCTCTCTATTGTCTTGTCTTAGTCAATAATCTACATTTTTCTCTCCAACATGGCGTTAACGAACAGTAATACTTAGGGGGTGGGAGTGATCTGCAATATTAGGTCTTGGGAGAGTCGACGCCCTTCATTTCCATAGAATGACTGCTTATCCCCAACAAAAAGTATTGGGAGTAACTTTTCCTTATCCCTGTGGTTCTTTGGAAACCTACACATTTTGGACTCTAAAATTTATCACCCTGACCGTTATCCTTTTTGGTACTGTAAGGATTACAACCAAGTTATCCTGGCGATATTTTACAGCCTGTACCTAATCTGTCGCCAGATCTAGACCACTGGTCGTACGTAGTCCCAAATCTATATCCCAGTACGAAAAAAAAGAAAATTAAAAAAGAAAAAAAAATTTTTACTGACATAACCTTTACCAGAAAGTAACCCAACCACGCCTCTTTTTACCTCCTTCGTGCAGGAAAATCACACTTCATAACCTAGCCTGTGATTAGGTCTTGCAATGTATCCTCTTTTTTTTTCTTTTTTTTAGTGTAACCTAAGAGTAGTTAATTTTAGACTCTAATTGCCATCTCTGTCGGCTATCCGGAAACTAATAGCTCTGTCTGTGACAACTTTATTTCCTTCTGGTAGAAAAAAGAGCCAAAAAAGCAGATGCGTAAAATTGGTGCTTTAATTATTCGCAATTCTGCTGCTGTCGCTACCGATATTTTTGGCAGTGACAAGACATTTTTTCCAATTGTATCGTTTATAAAAATATTTTTACTGCGAAAGGTTAGATGCTCCTATTAAACAATACTTCAAACGGAATGCCGCTGTTTTGTATCGGGGATTGCAGGACTCATCGTGGACTGGACCATCCAATTACATTCCACAGTGATACTGTACTCACCTACATGTAACTTAATTGCAATTGCTATCATCTCAATCCAGTATTTCTCTACCCTGTTGGGGAATAGGATTTATTGCCGACTTCAAATCTAAATATCACTTTGACCAGAAAATATATACTTGTTCTGCATCATTCCAGACCTCTGTTCTTCAAATTTAATTACCAAACTTTCGCATGATGTGACATCTAAGCGGTCCCTTGGCCCAGTTGGTTAAGGCGTGGTGCTAATAACGCCAAGATCAGCAGTTCGATCCTGCTAGGGACCACTTTACTTTTTTTTTCTTATCGCCTACAATACTTACTAAAAAAATGCACTGTATACTAATTTCCTAACTACTTGTCATCTTAGATATTTCGTAATTCCAATAGTTCTTTCTGATTGGATCCCATTCCTCGCTCAATCGGGTAAATGCATGGATCGCTTTTGTGTTTAGCTTTTCCTGTTTGTAAATACGAGCCAACATTTCCAAGGCGTATGAACTAGTGACGACATTCGACTCGAGATCGGCATATTTTCTACAGAACAGTTCGAGTTCCAGAATACTACGGCCACAATTGTTGTAGATCCCCAGCAAGTAGTTCCAGCTCGATGGATTTTGAGGCGACTGCAGAATCATCGCCTTGGAATATTCGATTTCGCTGGCCACAGTTTCCGAAGTGGTAGTGGTGGTAGTGTCGCCAAACTTGAGAAAATACCGGTGGCTCCATGCCGAATTATTTCGTACGTCCAGCATAATGCACTGATCGACAAACAGCAACTCCTTGGCGTCGTTGTGTAACGCAAATCTTTCCACAAGCCATTTCCTGTATGACCAGACATGGTGATTCTTTGAATCGGATTCCAACATCGCATTGATGATAGGATATTCGCGATGAGGATCAAACTTTCCTGTTTCCATGATCTTGTTGATGATCAATTGACGGTAGTTCCAGATCTGGTAGTTCTTCTCGTTCTCCAAGGCGATCTGTTCACACCAGTCCAATTCATCGAGTAGATTGCGCTGGAGATGACAAATGATCATAAAGCGATACATCCATATCGTGTAATGAGATGCCAACTGGTCAATGCCCCGTTCTGTCGCCACCAATGCCCGCTCAGAATATTCCTGTTGCTTCATGAGAGCAAGGATGATCCCCATCGTTTCCTTGTACCCGTCGTCGTACATGATTTGACACAACTGCGGTGTTTCTTCATTTAAGGATACAGGTACCACATCGTCAAACATCTTGATATTAGTTTGAAACAGTAGATATTTACCTGGTTTTTTATAGTAGTAGCTTCGTTTCAACCACCTTCCTAATTCGATCTAAAGAGTCGTGAATTTTTTCTGTTACGGTGTGGGTCACGAGATCTACAAACCTGCATGTGAATCCAAATCATATCCAGCTGGTCCGACAACATGATTGGATCAGAAACGGATTTCTTGGTGTCTGCGATCGTTGGGTGTTCGCTCGTGTACCTCAGCCTTTCGTTAGTGTTTGGACGGACACAGATTCCGCTTCTTGTCACGGTGTTTGTTTTTTCCAACATGGTATCGCGTCTGGGTATTTTCCAGGCCTGGTTCCGTCACCTCAAACCAGTTGCAGCACCCAAACAACGCGGTTCGGGCTATACGCGCTTCATGGCACTTGGAGACACTGCGCGTGACGAGTTGTTGACGGCCATCAAGTCGCTCCAGGCATACGCCACACATTCAAAAGCTACCAATGATCGTCGTCGCCGTTTGTTCAAGATGATGCTGTGGCGCCAGCAGAAGCTCTGTGAAAAAGCAGGGTACCTCCAGAAACTCAAACGTGTGGATCTGGCGATCCACGCCAATCAGAACGTGTTGAATGCGATTGCTAACGCAGGGACGGCACACTACGGCGTGGCATACCTGGACTTTGCCGTAGGAGCAGCTCAGCAAAGTTCGAGCGGTGCCACATCGCTGCTGAATTACCGTGTGATCGAGGCATTGGGCCATTTTACGCGAGACTGGACCGATAGCGGTGAGTGGGACGCTATCTGGACCTACGTTGACGGGCAATTGCAGCTGCTCATCCCCGAATCTGAACGCAAACTGACGGTGATTGTGGTTCCCGGCTCGGGCTTGGGACGTATGGCTCACAACGTGGCACAGAGTGGGCCATGGACGGTCCATGCAGTGGAATACTCGGGTCTCATGCATCTCTGCAACCAGTACATGTACCAGAAACCAGCCGAACACGAATTGTATCCATATATCCATTCGTGCTCAAACTATTACGATACCGAGTCCCAGTTCCGTACGGCTCTGATCAAAGCCATAGAACAACCGTCGAACCTTACGCTTCATCTTGACGATTTCCGTTACTTCCAAGTACCTGAAATCCACGAGTTCCGCAACGTGGTGGTTCTCAGTATCTTTTTCATCGACACTGCTGAGAACTTGATTGATTATTTCGATGCCATCAACACATTAACCACACCCACACGAACCAACAACATCCAGCGTGGTTTCTGGATCAATGCCGGGCCTCTCAAGTACGGCACGGCAGCGCAGGTTGAGCTCAACACCGAGGAAATCGCCCATGTCCGCCACAACACCGGCTGGAACGACGTAGATACCAAGAATACGGTGCACGATGGGTCCAGTGGTTTGTATGGCTACGTCACCGACACCAGCAGCATGTGGCAGGGATTCTACGGCTTGAACATGTGGACAACTGCCCGAAAGGAAAACATATAGATTACTTAGAGATATCACTTCCCTTATTTATCTGGATCTTCTTGTCCAGTCCCCCGCTGACGATTCCGATCTCGCTGTCCCAGGCGACGGAGAAGATCGAGGCAGCAGCTGCACCTGGCGATGGATCGTCTCTGGTGATGGTGTACAACGCTTTTTCAGCCCGGACGTCCCAGACCTTGACCATTCCGTCGTGGGAGGCTGATGCAAACATGTTGTCGTTGTTTGGACAGGCTGCCAAGCTCACCACGAAGTTGGTGTGGCCCACCAACTTGGAGCTGGTCTGGTCAGTCGATGCAGCCACCCGTGGATCGTGTACGTTGATATGGCGAGCCAGTGAACCCGATACCAATAAGTTCTTGGCCGGTAACTGGACGAGCGACAATAATGCATAACCTGTGGTCCGTGTATCGACACAACGCAGCGTCACCAAGTCCCATGTCTTGATGGTATGGTCCTGTGACACCGAGTAGGCCACTGACAGATCGGTAAAGTCAAACACCACGTCTTCCACCGGCTGAGAGTGTCCCTCCAACATCGCCAACGGCGACCGGCGTCTTACCGAAGCGTCCTGGAGCGCCATCTTTCTTCTCTTCTTCGAAGAAGTCGAAACAACGTTCGAATCGTACTCCATCGGCTCAATGGCCGTCATTTGGTTATAGATGGTCGACCAGAACCCGATACTGTGGTCGTAGGAAGCAGAAAGGATCCGGCTCGATGCCGTTTCCACCGCAAGCGACACCACGGGCGCCTTGTGGCCTTCCAATATCGCCAATGTCTTACCTTCAGCAACATCTTCGTCTATTATGCCATCCACTGCGTGTTTCCACAAGCGGACCTGGCGGTCGTTGCCAGCAGACACGATTCTGGTGGGTGATATCCACTTGACAGCACGAATGGGGGCCGAATGCCCAACGTACTGCGTCTCGACGGCTCCAGACATGTTGTACGTACGCACAATACCGTCGTATGATCCAGACAAGATCTTTGGCTGTGTCACCAGCATGTTGGAGGCCGTGACAGCACGCGATGTGGCATTGATAGTGTCGAGAGACGAGATCCAGTCGTCGTTGTTGAACAGGGCCAAAAAGGACGGAGGCAACACCGCACGAGTGTACTCCACATTCAAGAACGCTTCGTTCGATAACCCATTTTGTCTCAAGTACTCTTCCAATGGTGTCCGTAACAATACCCCGTCAATAAGAAAGTCAAACGGAACCGGCTTGGTTTCGTCGCTATTACCATCGTTGCCCAATAAATGGTTCACAACCTCGGATAAACCGTACCGTTTAAGTGTCACAGGCACATACAAAGGCGCATCGGAGACATGCAACGCCTCGTCTTCTTCTTTGGTGAAGAACCGGAGCTTGATCTGTGATTTATCGGCCATGGTAGTAGTGAATAATTTTTTGCGATGAGATGCGCGAACTACTTATCAACCTTTGATACATTTCATCATACAAAAACCTATCATTGAACCAATTCTACAGAACAACTACCCACAACATCAATTTCTCTACTATAATGTGCTAAGAACAGTAATAATAGAATGTTTGGATAAATAAAAGATTATTTGTATTTTACTAAATTTCTCTAATTTTTATACTTTTATAATGTTAGACTTTTACTGGAAGTACGTATTCAAAACAAAAAACAACAATTATAATCACTATTATTGTTCTAGTACCACTTTTAATGTTATCATTTCTTTGGAAGTCTCTTATTTGAATGAGAGTGAATCACCAGTAATTGTTTTAGTTAGTGTTGTTTATTTGTAATGGCTGCGAAATCTACCAGTAACGACCTACCTAAATATTTATCCCATTAATGCTCTTTATCTATGAATCTTCCATGTTCTTCTTTACTTCTAGCTGTGTGTTCTTTACTTCTAGCTGTGTGTTCTTTACTTCTAGCTGTGTGTTCTTTACTTCTAGCTGTGTGTTCTTTCTATCTGTGTTCTCTATAACTTAACCTTCATTCTAAACTCTCGTTTCTTTGACGAGAAACCTCTCGCTATTCTTCCCACATACCCAGCGGTCCGAAGACCAGCCGCAGCACCCTCACGGATCCCAATTCCGCTGTGTTGCTTGTGGAGTCCCGGCACAAACCGTGTCTTGACAATATTTGAAACCGGTGCCCGTGTCGAGCTGAAAGCTCCGGGATCAGACACATAGCCCTTGGAAAAGAATGCAATCACCGCGCGTCTGAGCCGTTTCCAGCGCCGGGCCCGTGTGATTCGTGGTGGAGGTAACGATCTCATGGTTTGTGTTTGTGCACGGAACCTCCGCGGAGATCTATTAATCGGGGTCAACCAAAAAAAAATAAATAGGATGTGAAATTGCACCTCTTATCTACAAAACAAGTTTCGTCATAGGTTCAAAACATGTGAAACAACGAGCATCTCATTCATTGACCAAATATTCACCACCAGTTTCATTCTTCAGAGTTATTCTCTGTAGTCATTTTAATCTGACTCTGGACCATTTCCACGTGATCTCATCGCTGAAAAATTTAAAAACCATTGAAATATAATCAAAATCTCTTGTTATCAACCACAACCAAATGTCCGACGTTCCTGTTGAAGTTTCCAGTGTCTTTGACACCATCTTGGTGTTGGATTTCGGGTCTCAGTACTCACACTTGATCACGCGTCGGTTGAGAGAATTCAACGTCTACGCCGAAATGTTGCCATGTACCCAGAAAATCGCCGAGTTGTCATGGAAGCCCAAGGGGATTATCTTATCCGGGGGTCCATACTCCGTGTACGCTGAAGATGCTCCACATGTAGACCACGATATCTTCAAGTTGAACGTGCCTATTTTGGGGATCTGTTACGGGATGCAAGAGTTGGCCTGGATCAACGGTAAGGGTGTTGCTAGAGGCGACAAGAGAGAGTACGGTCCTGCCACCTTGAATGTCCAGAACAAGGAGTGTCCTTTGTTCAAGGACATTGACCACTCTCAGGTCTGGATGTCGCACGGTGACAAGTTGCATGCGTTGCCCACTGGCTTTGAGATTGTTGCTACCTCCGACAACTCGCCTTACGCTGCCATTGCCCATGGTACCGACAAGATCTATGGGATCCAGTTCCATCCTGAAGTCACCCACACTGTTCAGGGTAAGACTTTGTTGAAGAACTTTGCTGTTGACATCTGTCAGGCCAACACCAACTGGAGCATGGAGAACTTTATCGACACCGAGATCTCGAGAATCAGAGCGCTCGTTGGACCTACTGCCGAAGTGATTGGTGCTGTTTCTGGTGGTGTTGACTCGACTGTTGGTGCCAAGATCATGAAGGAAGCCATTGGTGAACGGTTCCATGCGATTTACGTTGACAACGGTTTGATGAGATTGAACGAAACCGAGTCGGTTCATCAGACATTGACTGAAGGTTTGGGGATCAACTTGACGGTTGTCGATGCGCTGGAGTTGTTCTTGGGACGTTTGAAGGGTGTCACTGATCCTGAAAAGAAGAGAAAGATCATTGGAAACACGTTTATTCATGTTTTTGAGGACGAAGCGGCCAAGATCAAGCCTGCTTCTGGCCAAGAGATCGAGTTCTTGTTGCAAGGAACATTGTATCCCGATGTGATCGAGTCGATCTCGTTCAAGGGTCCTTCGCAGACGATCAAGACTCACCACAATGTTGGTGGGTTATTGGAAAACATGAAGTTGAAGTTGATTGAACCTTTGAGAGAGTTGTTCAAGGACGAAGTGCGTCACTTGGGTGAGTTGATGGGTGTTCCTCACGACTTGGTGTGGAGACACCCGTTCCCTGGTCCAGGTTTGGCTATCCGTGTGCTTGGTGAAGTTACTGAAGCTCAGTTGAGAATCGCTCGTGAAGCTGACCATATCTTCATTTCCGAGATCAAGGCCGCTGGTTTGTACAAGGAGATCTCGCAAGCGTTTGCTGCGTTGTTGCCAGTCAAGTCTGTGGGTGTCATGGGTGACCAAAGAACGTACGAACAAGTCATTGCCTTGCGTGCAATTGAAACCGTCGACTTTATGACTGCCGACTGGTACATCTTTGAAGCTGCGTTCTTGAAGCGTGTAGCATCCAGAATCGTCAATGAAGTCGACGGCGTGGCTCGTGTCACCTACGACATCACCTCGAAGCCTCCTGCCACCGTCGAATGGGAATAGTTTTATACGTATATTCATCATTATTATCAAATATTTGTTTTATAATTTCTGTCGCAATACGTTGGCCACCAATAAATCTCCATCGTGCGAAATACTCAACATAAACTGCTCGTGTGTATGTTGGTCGTTGCGGATGTATGGCTTGCCCCGTGCATCGTGGCCACGGTACCATTCCTTGAACTGAAACCGGGCCTGGTCCTCGGCATCCAATGTCTTGTACACCGCTTCCTTCGCTGCCCAACTTCCAGCTAGAAAAAGCGTGGGCTCGCGCGGCATTCGCTCACGTTCGTGCGGGTGAAGGATCCGCACACACATCCGCTCAAGATACTCGTCGCCGCGAGCCACAAGTCGTGCAAACCGCGATACCCGCACGATATCGACTCCAAGCCCCAAAATCATACTGAAAAAAAACTCGGTGATAATTTTTTTCAATTATCACCTAGTTTTTTATCAACACCAATTTTATGGCCTCTGCAATTCCCGGGCCCGTGCCCTTGCCCAGTTCCCGCTACGACTTGTCCACCTACTGGGGCCGTGTCAAGCACTGTGCAGAAATCTCCGACCCCACCATGCTCCTCAACACACCCAGCACCGTCGAACACGCCAAACGTCTTGTTTGGGACTATAAGAACGGAGTCACCACGTCAATGTCCCCCGAACTCTGGCGTGCCAAGAAGGTGTTGGACCTGACCCTTCATCCAGATACCGGTGAAACCGTCTTCTTGCCCTTTCGCATGAGCTCGTGTGTGTTATCGAACTTGGTGGTGACTTCGGGGATGCTCACCCCAAACTTGGGTACTGTCGGCACTTTGTTCTGGCAGGTGGCCAACCAGTCGTTGAACGTAGCCATCAACACCGCCAATGCAAACAAGTCCCATCCATTGACAACTAAACAGATCGCCACCAACTACACTTTGGCGGTATCGGCACTGTGCTCGGTGGCCCTCGGCCTCAACGCCATTGTACCGCGTCTCCGCTCCGTGAGCCCCAACACCAAGATGATCTTGGGCAGATTGGTCCCGTTTGCAGCAGTGGTCTCGGCTGGTATCGTCAATGTCTTTTTGATGCGTAGTGAAGAGATCAAAAAGGGAATCACGGTGTTTGACTCCCAGGGAGACGCAGTGGGCACATCAAAGACAGCAGCATGGTACGCAGTGGGCGAAACTGCAGCATCCAGAGTCATCAATGCCACTCCAGTGATGGTAGTGCCGCCTTTGATCTTGGTCCGCTTACAGAAACTGCGGTTCTTACGTGGTAAACCAAAACTGGTCGAACTCTTGACAAATATCACCTTGATCTTCACCACATCGTTGGTAGCCTTGCCGTTCGCTTTAGCAGTATTCCCACAACGCAGAGAATTACCGGTCCTGGCTTTGGAACTGGAATTCGCCAACTTGAAGTCAAAGGATGGGTCCCAAATCACCTCGCTTCAATTCAACCGTGGTATCTAACACTTTGTGTTTTTGTGTGTATATTACTTCTACCAGAATCTCCACTCACCCAATGTAAACACCCCCAACTCGCGGTCCAACTCGTGGCGGTCCTGGTAACTGGTAAATCTATCAACAGCAAAGAGCCGGCCACGCTCCGACTCGGGAACATCCCTGTAGTTAAGACGCCCCACACCCTTGCCTCCAAGCGACGTCTCGAAGGTCTGGAACCCATGCTGTTTAAACTCGGCTACGGCGGTGTCAAGTGCTTCGTCAGTAACACCATCGGCCACAAGCGTAATGGCACACCCACCACCACCAGCACCCGTCAACTTGGTGGCTCCAAGCTTATGGGTATCGCTTATAATTTTGATCTGCTCGAGAGCCGGGTGCGACACGCCGAGCGCCACAAGCAAGCCGTGGTTGATATCGACCAATTGCTGAAGCTCAGAACGTTCCTCTGCCCCGAAAAATGGCCGCAACATAATCTGGTACGCCTCCGTAGCCAAGTGCTCCATGGCCTCGAGAATGCTGTTGGCAGTCTTGCTGTACTTATTGACAAGTATGCCGACTCCACCCACCAAACTGGCGGTACTTCTCGGTACCTTGGTGTTGGTAAGCAACAACTTGATGGGTGGGAAATTACGCATGGTTGTCCTCACATTGGGATGCGTGGGGTCCTCCATCCGCTGGTACATCACGGCACCGCCATGGGTGGCCACAGCATTGTCGATGCCCGATGGGTTGCCGTGGAAACACTTTTCACCCATCAAGGACCACAGCTCGATGAAATCACTATCAACTGTCGAGGTCTTCTTGGAAACCTTATCGTCAATAGCATGGCTGGGTGCCGTTACGTGGCCACCCAACGTGGCCAAGGCTGATGCTAAGCAGACGGCCGTGGCAGCTGATGAGCCCAACCCAGCCCCAATTGGCACTGTTGAACGTACACTGAACGTCATTCCGGGGGTTGATTCGTCACACAATTGCGTGTAGAGGTATAGGAAGCAGTTGCAGGCGGTGTAGTGGAGCTTGGAGTCGATGTTGTCGAGCACTTCGGCAAGCTCGTTGATGATTTCCGGCATCAACTCGGCGGTGGTTTGTGGCTTACCATCCTTTGATTCCACCATGTTCTTGATAGTTTTCCAGGGAATATCAGCCTTGTTCCACGAATGGGAAAGTTCGATATCGTGGAAGTTGAGTGTAATCGTGTTGGGATCAGCACTGGGCGATACCAAAAGGTACGCACGTAAACTGAGCGCAGCTGCAACCGCCGGTTTGTTGTACACAGCTGAATGCTCGCCAAATATAATCACTTTTCCAGGAGCACTGACGTAGAACGGTTCCATTTTGTATTAAAGAGTACTAAGGTGGTTCGTTAAAATGGTTGTAAAAATGGTTGTAAAAAATGAAAGAACCGCGCGACGAATGTGAAGACCAACAAATAGGAGAAAACACGTACAATACCCGATTAGGAAATCAACAATACACATCAAAAAAAAAGAGAGCGATACCAACTTTTTTAATATTAAACAACAACCTAACCTTTGGGGAAATATGTCCAACTCGTTACAATTGGCTGGTTCTAAGGATGGTCTTACGTTAAAGCCGATCCAACCAACACAATTCTGGACATTTGATATTGCACTTTCCCTCTTGAAATCATGCCACGATCCATACATCTTGGATGCTTTGGACGAATTTCTCTTATTAAACAAATCGTTATTGCTCAATCCTACTCCATTCAGCGATACCAAAACGTCTGTGGGACCCGAGTCTCGTGAGATCTCACTCCGCAATATCCTCTATTCCGACATAAAACCGTCCCAGGTCAAAGATGCCCTCAAAATCAATACATTCTTACACTTGGATACCCGGGAAATCTTGCGGGTGATGTGCCAGACTGCCAAAAAAATCCCAGAAAGAAAGGTCCAGAGCTTCGAAAAGCTCAAGAGCAAGTTGCCTGACGATAGGCAAAAGTACTTGGAAAGTGACCGTATCTTACTCTACACCAGCAAGATCTTACGTGAAAGAAGAACGGTGTTGAAAACCGTGATTGAATTACTCAACAATAAAACAAATTCCATGGCATCGTTAGTGATACAGAACTTGGGCCGCGAAATCTTCTTGTCAGTCAACTACATCGATACCTTGATCAAAACGTTGGAGGAAGCAATAAATTGTTTGACTTCAGGATCTTTGAAGCTGGGAATCTCGTCCAAGATAGACGATGTCATTGATACCGAGTTGATATTGTTTATTGTCGACTTATCCAAAGTATTGATTGAGATTCTCATGCAAAACCCCACCATTACTAAAAGTACAACTACAAGATGGTTCGATTTGATGAAGTCATCCAGCTTCTTGTTATCGTTGGGACCATATGTCAGTTTCCAGGAGACTTTTAACCTTTTACAGGGCCTCTGTACCATTGCATCCATCTTGTTTCTAGATTTAAATCAACAGTTTAAATCGGAGTCAACCACAAGCTACCTTAATGATGTCTCCGTATTTAAATCCTTGCACAACTCCATCACCGCTCCATCCAATATCAATTCAATCATATTGTACAGTTGGTCCATCACACTATTAAAAAAGTTTTATTTCTTACAAGAATACCAGTCCCTCGCATCGTCACAGTCCTTCTTGACCCAGTTCAGCATACAAGATATCGACCACGAGATAAAATTACTAAATGTGAGATGCACTGAATTGGATGTTTTCCAGGACCTTTTCAACTTGAACCAATTGCTCCAATTTGATAACATGTATTCGGCGATCTTATCAACTGTGATCATGGCTTCTATGCCATTACTCAACATTACTCCTCATATCGCCAATACCATTGAGAATATCTTGAAGAATTGTCCCAACAGTGTTGTCCAGCACTTTTTTGAAAATGAAGCCACTATTAATGCAATTGTCTTGGCCAGGGCAAAGTTCCCATTGTTGCTATTGCCATACTTGAAGCTTGCTTCCATCAATGGAAAATTTGCCTATAGCGAATTTAAAGAATTAAAGTCATACATAGCCGTGTTCAAAAAGGATGAGTTCAACAAATTATATCAAATCGACGACGAAAACACCGAGTTAGTCAAATTAACCAACTGGATCGATCTCTATCCTCCATATGAACCAAATAAGAAATTGTCTCTTATTCTCAACGTGGGTACTAAGGCAAAAATACTTCCTTCAGCAAACGAAGAGGATGTCTTGGTGACATTCCTTTATAAGTATAATGGCTGGGCCTTTTTGGGTAGAGTCTTACAGAACATCTCAAAGTTATTCACCAATACAGATAAAGAAAAAGTGGCATTGATCATTCAGATATTGAATCTCTTGACAAAAGTGGTTGAACACAATTCGGTTGACGAAGCCAATTCGATCTTGGATGCCATGTCTGCCTACACCGATGACTCGGATATCTTGGAGGTTATCTTAAGATTGCTTGAACAAGGTCTTCATTCAAGGGATATTGATATTTTGGAAGCCGTCATCAATTTGTTAACAAGATTAATGCCATTTTTGTCCTATAGAATCTGGCCCTACCTTGCCAAATCAGCGTTATTGTCCAACAACGGGAAGGAAGGATTTGCATCTACTATCTATGGGGCGATTGAGATTGTCAATGGTGACTTTAGATTCACTATTGCATTGGCAAAGCTTACTGATGGATTGGTCCAAAGCTGCTTGTCTCCTAACGAGGATTACCCAGAGAAATCAAAGGAAGCTATCTTATCCAAACTTGTCAATCACTTGATTGTTGTGTTTGAGAGCTTTGTTCACTGCAGATTCAATAAAACATGTCAAAAAATGGAGCTTGGTGTCTTAATCTTGGATGTGTTTGCCAATATCTTGGCCACGGTTCATGGTGCTGACGAAAATACTAATTCGTCGGAGAAGGCGACCAAGGTATTTTCCGAATCATCAGTTGATATCTTGAGTTCGTTTTTGGTGTCCAACACCGAAACTTCTCGCTCTTCCTTCCCGATATTGAGTATGTTGGAAACGTTATCGACTAATTTGAATAGTTATGAAATAACTGACACATCGGGCTTTTGGCACTCTAACTGGATCAAGTGCGCCCTTTCGTTCTCTCAATTGATTGTCAGTATCAGATCGACCTTGAACTATATCCCTTCCAACTTTGAACGGAGTTTGTTTGGAAAGTTACCTGAATTGGTAACCATCTATTCTCAGTATGGGTGTTTCAGAAAGGACGTTTTGGACTTGGTTTCTACATTGGCTAGTGGTAAATGGGAGACAGAACCTATGCCATCGTTGTTGTCCCACTTGGGAAGAGACCACGCTCAGATCTTACTTCATTCGGTAGCTACTGACTTGGATAACTCATTCGATGACTACCGTCTAAAGATTTCTTTGTACGACTTGATTTGTTCAATCATGGATGGAAACCAGCAAGGTTTGTCGGTGTTATTTATTGGTGGAAGAGATGTATTTGGTGATTTCACTCGGGAAAAGGTTTCTGAAGATTCATCCAAGCCAATATCATTGTTGTCAATACTAAAGAAAAATGTTCGGGATATTCAATATTACCCCAATGCCGTCAGTGTTCACTTACTCGATGCTATAGCATTAGCCTTGAACTCGTGGACAACATCGCGTGATAGTGATGATGATGCTGAATTTGTACAAGAGTTGATTTCAAGAATTCAAGTACCAAACCTCGATAATCCATCCACCACCGAAGAATTCGTCAGCAGTTGTTACGAACAAAAGTTGATTTCAAAGATTGCCGAAATCTTGTCGTTGTTCTTGTTCACAACGAAGAACCAGGCGACCAAGAATAGCATTATTAACTTGCTCATGTCTGATTCGTTCATTGAGATCTTGAAAGAAAAGTTTATTATCAGAAACTACCATCCTTCATTACATGCAAACTTGAGTAGTTCCTTCGAGGATGCTTTCCCCAAGTACAAGCTCGTCAATTTTGCTAGCACACTTAATAAGAGAAACCGGTTTGGCGTGACTACCGTGTACAACTTAGCGTTGATGGATAGCCTCTTCAAGGCCAACAATTCGTGGCCCAGACTCCGTGAAGAGATCATCGCTTCGAGTATCAATTTGCAATACTTGGACTCACAAATCTCAGTTGCCAAGTCGTTTGGTGCATTGATCACCGCTTACTGCAGAAAGTCTACTGGCAAGTTCCTGCCAAAGTTATTGGATTTTGTGGAACACTTGTTGCGAACCAACATCAATGAAGGTATACCTGCTGACATTTTCAGCGATATCTACCAAGAACGTAATGAGTTGTCGTTCTATTTGATGTATTCTATCTACCGCAAATGTACTGGGCACAACCACAAGCAAATATTTGAGATTGTTAAGGTCGGATTGGAATTATTGTCGTCAGAAAGTATGAATTTCCCTGCTGCGTTAACAGATTCCAAGGGTAACTATCGTCCATTATTGAGAATCCTTTACTGTTGTTTGAATGTCATCAAGGACGATTCTGATCTTCTTATTGAATCATTTAGTGTTTTCCGTCAACTCTTTGATGTGATAATTATCAGAGGCACCAAGACGTTATTGATTGAGGTCCAAAACGACTGTTATCTATTCCAAAGCAAGGAACAGGGCCAGGAAAGATTACAGGAAAAGATTGCTGACTTACGCTTGATCTTGTCTATTTTAAAGCTATTCACAACTTTCAAGACCTCAGCCAACTTAAAGAACGAGATGGCACGTCTAGTTGATGCAGGAGAAACTGTGGGCCTGTTCTTGCGGTTGTATTCCATCTCACACACGGTAGAAGTCGATGGAGAGAAGATCTTTGCCCAATTGAGTTTGATGTACGTGTTGGAGTTTATCTCGAACGAGGTGATTGCCACCAAAGCAGTGGCCAATGGGTTATTTGTTCCGTTAGTGGAGACCCTGATCACCAACCAGATACGAGCGGGAGGGGTTGATATCAGTACTGGAGCGCAGTACCATCGTATATGGACCAACGGTATCTTGCCAATAATTATTATGGTATTGTTCAAAGTCGGTCCTGCTGTGTTCCCCGAAGTGTGTGCTGCCTTGCAAGTGGTCGGGAAGCAAACCGAGTACTGTATCGAGAGTTGGGCTCGTGATTCGTCGTCCATCCAAATAACCAGTGCCACGGTGGCCGAAACAAGTCAGATTTTGTTGATCTATCAGATCTTATGGTCTATGAACGTTCAGGAGTACTTGAATACGGGTAGCGACGACTTGCGTGACATGCCGATGCTTCCAGGGTTGGATACCGAGTCACGGCGCGATGACTTTATTGATTGTATCAACAATTTGTTGAAGCATCCCAAGTTCTTATCGTCACGGGTAGCCCCGCTGTCCGTTGAAGAGCTGTGGATCATCGAGAAGGGCGGTGACAGTTTTAACAAGTTTGTAAAGGACTTGGTCAATGAGATACGTGGGTTGAAGGATTACCTAGTGTAATAATAGAATAGAAATACAAAAAGTATATACTTAATCAGTAGAGATAAAATAGTTCTTGTTGACTTCTGGTGGAATAGGAGCATCTTCTCCCCGTTCATGAGTCAACAAGTTTGAGTTGAACTCGCCCACGTACCCCGGCGATTCGGTCAAGGTTGAATTTTCGATTACTGGCAAGTTGTCGTTCTTGATTTCACAGTTGATGAGTTGTTTCCAGCTGTTGTTGCACTTGGCAATGATCAGCAACGTTTCCTGTTGGTTCTTGTATTGGCCATTAAATGCAAACTTGTTTTGAGGCTTACCGTCCGGCATCTTGTAGTCTCTGAACCATTGACGGGTTGTTTCCAAGAGTCCTGGGCAATGGACATAGATATCGTGTATATCAAAGAGTTTTGATGCAAGCAGGTCATTGACGTCAATGACAATGACTTTCCAATCCAACTCACCGTCGTCAATAAGAGCAATTGAGCCCAAGATCTTGACTTTCTTGACCTGGCCCGTAGCCAACACGTCGGCGCCGATTTCACAGACATCCAACGGGTCATTATCACCAAAGAGATTCAACTCTGCGTTCTTTGTGGTAGGATCCTCCCATGTCTGTGGAAACGCTCCGTAGTTGTGGATGTAGCCATGGTTTGGGAACAAGTTTTTCACGAACCGAACCTTGCCCTTCTTGATATCTTGAACAATGGGGTTTCCTGGTGTCTTTGTATCGATTTCGAACTTGGCGTTGGACCAGCGAGGAATCTCAACCACCATATTAGCGGTCTTTGTTTCTGGATCAAAATCAAGCGGTACATCGTGGAACCACGAGACGATTTTACCATTGGCAGCGTTGGTAGCATAGTTTTTGTACGTCAGCGTATACTTGGACCCTTCTTCAACAGCAACAACACCACGTGGCGTCTTGGTAGCAATGCTGCGTGTCAACTGCTGCCGTGTGAGCTCAAGACGAGATATAGCAACAGAAGTACGCGACATGGTCCTGATCCACGGAGACATTTGGAACTAAATTCTACCTTTATATCGTTTCATAATTACCGAGGTTGCGCGGCTCAAAGTGAGTGGATCTCTCCAATTAGAACCAACACCAACCACGACTATAAAAAAAGATAAGCAAATCTACAGACCAAAATACCGAGTCAACTTCTTATACTTGTATCTATTACTAGTGTATGGATGTCTATCGGAGTTGTAATTAATACCCACTGAATAATATGTCAAAAAGAAAAATTATCATATTCACTTTTTTCTTTTTTTCTTTTCTAGAACCCCCGCACTCTAAACGGAGGGTTCTCCAAGGAAAATGATCTTGCCGTTTTCGTCAAAAGTGGCATTGTCGTCGCTGACCGTAACTACCTTGGCCAATTCCTTCATCTCAATCAGCGATAAGCCCATGGGATCACGTGGAATCCATACACCTGGACACTTGGCCGAAATCACCGGCATGTCGTACGCATGCTTATTGTCATCGGTGTCTGGCTCAATGTTGTAGTATGCCGGTAACAACTTCTTGGCTTCGCGGTAGTTCAAGAACACATCGGGCCGAATGAACCGCACCAAGGGATTGGCATACTTGGTCGTGCTGTAGTCCCGGTCCGCCAACAATGGCGCGAGATCGGCAGACATCGTACCTGGAACTCCACCTTCAACATCTGAAGCCATCTTTTCCTTGTCGGATTCCTGGTGTTCCTTGACGACATGGTGGCGATGCTTGACGTCCAAGACCTTGGTCTGGTACTCGGATGGACCACCAAACGATGGTGTGTTTGAGACTCCATCCAATGGTTTCATGGCATCAATAGGAACAATGTTAACCAAGTTATCAAAGGCTTCCGAGATATGGACGTGGCAGAACACAGTCGAAACGAGTCCAATGACCTGCAACACAATAGGACCCCATCCTTTACCCACTGCAAAGATCCCCAACATACAGATTTGACCCAAGTAGATCCCGGTGAAGGTCTGGAAGATCGCAGTGGGGTAGTGAAGCCCTCTGGTATCGGCACACTCAACAAAGATGTATGTCAAGTTGTGACAGTAGGTGATGTAGATCAAAAAGTACGCCACGGTAGCAAACAACAAGATCATGGGCGAAATGATACTGTAAGCCAACACAATACAGGCCAAGTTGGTGAATACAGGGAACGTCGTACCCCATGCCATCGAGCCCAACCCGCTGAATCTGGCCCATTTCTTTCTAACAGTATTGTCAAGAAGAGCACCCAAAATATAGTACAAGAACAACCCCACAACTTGGAACAACGACCCTCCGGCCACAGATAACCCTTGCAAAATGATGTACGAGATGTAAAAGTTGGACGATTTGGGCAACCCGTTCGCCAAGATCCCCAAGGCCAGTTCAGGTTTCTGGATAATCTGCGTCACCGTTGATGTAGCAGACGAAGCAATGGTGGTCACCAAAAACCCATTAACAATCAAGAACCCAAAGTACGCCTGTTGAGTAAACAATTCAACGTGTTGAGTGGAAGGAGCTCCCGCAACCTTGGCCATACCCCTGATGAACATGGGTAAGATCATCATCAAGAGCGACAACATGATCGTTGGCAATAAACCAGTGATAATACCCAACAACTGTTTGGGCATTTTCAAGATCCATCTCAACCAATGAAGCTTATTGGTCAAGTACGTGATGTTGGAAATAACACCGACAAATGCAACAGGGATGGCCCACAACAAGATCAACGCAACAATCACAGCAAAGGCAATGGCTCTTCTAGTAATTCTTTCCCACCAAAAGATTCTCAAGTTGGACCACTGGATATGGCCTGGTTCCAAACCAGTGAAAGATGGCTTGACTCTCAAGGGGTTGTGGTAAATAGTCAGCTGAAAGGCCAATTGAGCGTAGTACTGGTTCTCAAACTCAACAAAGAGTGAGTTCTTGGGTCTATTCTTTCTAAATTCCTTTTGCATCTTTCTGATCTCGTGATTGAGGCCTGGAAGTTCTTCCAAACAGTATCTGATGGTATCGACTTTCTTGGAAAACATCCCATTGACCTTGTGACGGGGTCTCTTATTTTCGGGGACGTAGGCACTGATTTCGTCAGCTGGTTCCAAGACCTGACCCTTCTTGTCAGCCTTCAACTTGTTCTTCATGGCAAGCTTTAACAATTTGTTTTCTGCGATTTCCAAACGGTTAACCAAAGCGTCTCTCTGTTTCACCTTATGTTCCAATTTTCTTGATGTCCTGGCTACATAGACTCGCCTAACTCCGTTGAACAACTTGAAAAACTGCTTTTCGTCCAACATCGAGTCTGGAACACATTGGAACAAAACAGTTCTAGAGCTCAATGACTTGGCGTACTTGGGAGTAGCCAATGTGGCACATCTCAACGAATTGTAAAAGAACAATTCACGGTAAAGCACAAATATGACGGTTCCATAAAAGACCCAGCCAATAAAGACATGAGCGTAGTATCTTTCTTTATGTTTGACGTTGGCAATAGATAATTGATCCAATCCCTTGTTGCCCTTTCCGTTTGCAGCATTGATGGGCAACAACACGATCCAAGTCAAGAGACCAAACAAAAATACCATTGCCATCACCAAAATATATCTCAAGAAGAAATAACCATCCAAACCTGCTTGTTGAATGATAAATGAGTGAGGTTTTGTGAGCAATATATAGATCCACAGAAATGGGTCCTTGGGAAGTGGGTCGGGTTTCTTTTCTTCCGGAACCAAGTCAAATGATGACTTGGGAGAATAGATACGTTTGAAACGTAACCGAAGAATCAAGAAACACGAAACAAAAATCCCACATAGAACCAAGTTCGCCACCAAAGTGGAGATCACGGCCGATGTCGAAGTAGATGTGGTACTTGAGGCCATCGTGGATGAGGGATATCTTTTCTTTTTGTTGTTTGGGAGTGTGAATTAAAGTGACTTGTTTTGATCTAATACTCTAAAATTTTATTTTTTTTTTTTTCAAAATATTTTTTTTGACGTTTCTTTTCTGATCCAAGCCGTGTTGAATTGCAGCAAGCTGAAACGGGTCACGAATCATAGATTTGCAGAAGAAACAGTTTGGGAGACTCGAAACTTGTGATTGACTCTTGATTATCTTACATGTGCTGGTTAAAGTTTGTTTTTCACTGTACATCTGGCTGGATTGTGACTATTTGTAGGTAAAGTTTAGCCTTTCTGCAACACAATGATGGATGCAGAGAATATTTTTTTCTCGCAAAAACATGTATAGTTGAAACGGAAAATGGTCCTTGTACTTCTTTCAATACAAATCACCACAACAAACCATTGAAGTTCTTTTCGAGACGACAAGTACGGTGATGGATCACCAGACATAACACAGGAGAAATTGTCATCTTTGTCAAAACATTCACAAAGACTTATAGATTTAAAAAATTAATAGAAAAAAATCTCGTCATAGCAAAGATACATAATAAGCCCGGCTACAGAATGGAATTTTTATAATTATTAAATCTTTGCAAGTTTGTATTGTATCAATGTGACATTAATATTGTTGAATTTGTATGAATGATGATGGGTGAAGATATTAATACCTTATGAAGATGCATATCTCTTATCATCATAACACACTTCTCACATCATTACAATATTAAATGGCAACTTGGCCGAGTGGTTAAGGCGATTGACTCGAATAAATTCGGGCTATCAATTGGGATTTCCCGCGCAGGTTCGAATCCTGCAGTTGTCGCCATTCTTTTTTTACTTTTTGTCAGATTTTAATCTGCAGGGCCATTGACCCAGTTCTTTCAACTAACGTTTAATTTTTATCAAATAACATGGCCAAATCACGGCGAATAAAGAAGACAGCGCCTCCTGAAGGGTATGCCAAGGTCGAGCCGACTATTGCCAAGTTTCAGGGGCGTTTGAAGGCCGCACAGCTTGGCGAATCGAAAATAAAGCCACAACAATCACTCTGGACTATTATCCAAATCAATCATCAAGTCTCTCGGTATGTCTACGAGATGTATTATAAGAGAAAACTTATCACACAAGAACTCTACGAATGGCTATTACGACAGCCGTATATCAATGCTGACTTGATTGCCAAATGGAAGAAGCAAGGCTACGAGAACCTCTGTTGTATCAACTGTATTGTCAAGGACGAAAAGAATCACCATAGTGCATGTATCTGCCGTGTTCCCAAAGCAATACTCCAAGACGACAAGCAAGACATCGAATGTGTGACGTGTGGGTGCCGAGGCTGTTCCAGTGTAGATTAATATTAATATTAAGAATATAAAAGGAGTAAGATGTTTAATATAATAGCAAGTAACAAGTACATCAATCTGTAGCAGGGTCAGCATCCGCTTTCTTGAAATCTTTGAGCAAGTTACGGCTCGAGGTGGCGCTGATCCTCTTAGAAAAGATTGGCGAGTGGTGCGAGTGGTCAAAGTTACGCAAGATCATATCATCGTCATCATACGAGTTTAATATAGCATGGGTCACATTGGGATTAAACTGGCTGGGGATGTTGTTGTTGTTGTTACTGTTATTGGCGTGGATATTGTTGTTGATAAGCGGCGAGTAGTAGAACTCTTCGAGGTACGAAGGTGAGTTCCACAACTTCTTCATGATGGAATTGGTCTGTGGAGTCCTCAAGCTACGCAACGGTGTCTTGGAAATGTTTGATTTTGGTGTCCGTTGGAGACTTGAACCGTTCGGCAATTTGTGGAGCGACGAGAGGTGGATGGGAGGAAGCGTGTTTTGGGTACTGTTGAGAAAATGCTGGTGATAAATATTGTTTGCTGGAGTCAATGGTTCCAATAGTGGTCCGGTTTCACTGAGTCGGATGGGCGATAATTCCAAGTTCGAATTACAGCTAAATGAAGACGTGTACGTCAAGTTCTTCCCGGCCAAGAGCGGTTTATTGGGCGACTCGCTAATGAGAAAGTACGGCGTATTGGTGACTATGGGTGTCTTTTGGCCAAAAGGTTCACCAAGCCGCTGCTTCTTCATTGGTGGGTCCAATATATGGGTGATATCTTCGTCGTCGTCTTCATTAGTGTCATTATAGCTGTATTCGTTATCTTCGTCATCATCGTCATTAATAGAATCATTATGCTTCCTTTTGGTGGTGGTTGTGTTATTATTATTGCTGCTGCTGGGTATGTTGGGGGAAGAAGGAATGGTGTTCATACTACGCGTTGTTTCCAGGTTTCTGTACTTGCTGTTGGCCAAATTGATTTGGTCCATGACTTCGAGGTACGAGCTTTTCTTGACACTCCTCGACTTGAGAAACTGTTCTTCGTGACCGTCCTTGATGCACCAGAAATGGCCCTTGCCATCTTTACTCTTTTCTCCCTTGACAAACGCTTTATTGAGCGAAAGATTGTGGCGGATCGAGTTCTGCCAGCCAACCTCTTCACGTTTATAGTACTTGAACGTGTCGGAGATCCACTGGTAGATCTGTGACAACGGCAACTGTTTGTCTGGATGTGAGAGGATGGAGATTCCTATGAGGGTTGCGTATGAGTATGGAGGTTTATCTTCTGAGTCAAGATCAAACGATGTTTCCTTTGATTCTTTCTTGGTTTTTTTTGATTTCTTTTTAGGGGCTGTCTCCGAGAATGATTTAGTGGTGGGTTCGGGATCTTCTGATGAGAGTGAGAGAGACGAGCTCGAAGGGTTGATACACGCTGGTGGTGGTGACAGTAGCAGGATTTTCGTTCTTCTGTGGGGCGATGAGAACGCGGGCGAGAGTAAGGTTGGTGCTGCGGCCGCAGCAGTGGTTGCGGCGACAGAAGCGGCAGCTGACACGGTGAGTGATGCGTTGCTAGTGGCTACCTTGGGGGTTTCGAACGCCATGGACTTTTTGCGGAGGGCAAAGATGGTTTCTGGAGGCGTGGTCATTCTGGATTTGTAGTTCTTGGAGGTAGGGGTGTCGGTGAGGGACCTGTCTGATCTGTATTCGCTGTTGCTATTGAGATGCTCCAAAGGCATTCTATCTGAGAAGATGTTTGACATCGTCCACAACACACGAATAAATGGTTAAGGATATAGAACTGGAACGGGAAATGTGACGGTGGTGGGAAGGATAGGATGGATTACAGTTTATATGGTACAGGTTAAAATTGTGTGGTTTTTAGGATTTTTTTTGGGGGGGTTTGTGCGCATCTTATTATATAAGGGATTGAAACGCGGTATCGCGTCTGAAATTCGCACCGCGTCGCTCACGTGGACATCTCATAGCAACCTGTTGTCTGGTGGACAATGTCATCGACACAAACGGGTATTATTATTTTTGTGATTATTATTATTTTACGGGTGTGTTAGGCGTACAATCATCCGGATCAGGGCATTTTATTGGCGACGAAAGCGGTATCCTTTTACATAAAGTAGTAATAATAGTAATAATGTGTTGCAATAATCGTTTGAAAAAAGACTAAAAGGAAGGCCAAAAAAATCAGACAAAAATCAGACAAAAGAAACGGAACAAAAGAGAGAGAGTGTGTGTGTGTGTTTTTCCTGTACATAATTCCATTTGAATTTATCATCATCTTCTTCAACCATACACCATGGACGATACTATCCGGTCACTTCTTCGTTTTGTTGCACGTGGGTTCTATCTGACACCGTATGTTCTTATTCTCGATGCGGTGCTTCTTCACTCAGTGCTATCCGAAGACGACTTGATCCATCTTCTTAGTATCAAGCGCAAAGAGCTCCGGTCGCTCTGCAACAAGTTGGTCGACGACAAGTTGATGCTGGCACATATCCAGCGAGAAGATAACGGCCAGCAACGGTTGATCACACGTACATATTTCTTTATCCATGTCACAGAGGCCATTGATGCGATCAAATGGAAGGTCCATTCGATCGTTAACTCGCTCAAGCAAGAAATGTCCCATTACGGGAACCCCCAGGGCTACTTGTGTCCGCGGTGCGGCAAGAAGGTGAGTCAGTTGGATGCAATTTCGATGTTGAACGATTCCAAGACTGATTTTGTATGTGATATGTGTGGTGGGGTGCTTATTGAAGACGATTCGAGCCAGCAGGCATCGTTGAGACAAGCCAAGTTGGAACAGTTAATGTTACAGGTAGATCCTGTGATTGGGTACCTCAAGCGAATTGACGAGTCGCACATTGAAGAGAACGACTTTGAAGGGGCGTTGGTTAAGGCCATTCCAGCACAATCAACGTCGTTGGGCTCGTACTCGATTTCAAGCAAGAACTCATCGAGACTGCGCAACAATATGTCGAGCTCGTTACAGAATGCAGCCTCCAAGGCACAGGCCACGTTACATGTCTCGATCACCGCCAACGACGAGAACTACGAGCGTGAACAGGCCGAAAAGGAAGAGAGAAGAGCCAAATTGGAACAGAACGCATTACCGTCGTGGCATTCCAACAGTACCGTGGGCCAGTCTACGTTGGGTAAAGTGGATGATGCAGATGAGACGATGAAGAGCGAAACCGAAGAAGAAGTGAAGCCCGACCTCGTCCTGGAACCGGCCAAGTTTGTCGGAACCACCTCCGAAATCAAAGACAAAGAAGCCCAAGATGCATTACAGGAATATTACGCCAAGTTGGCCGAACAAGATGCTGATGATGATGAAGATGACGACGACGATGAGTTTGATGATTTGATCTGATATGACTCACGCGCGGCTTTAGCTTATTGCATATATACATTTTTATACTGAAAAATCTGAAAAATCTGAAAAATTTCACCATGTCCAAAGATAATGTAAGTACTTAATATTGAGCACAAAAGATGGTTCTAACAATAGAAACCCGATCCCTTCAAGTCGTTTATTGCTGGAGGCACGGCTGGTGCCATTGAAGGTACAGTTACGTACCCGTTTGAGTTTGCAAAGACAAGGCTCCAGCTCGTCGATAAATCGGCGAAAACGTCACGGAACCCGTTGGTACTTATCTACAATGTAGCCAAGACAAATGGTGTGGGCTCGTTGTATGTTGGATGTCCTGCGTTTGTGGTTGGTAACACCGTCAAGGCATCGGTGCGGTTCTTGGGCTACGATGCCATCAAGGCATTGTTGGCTGACCATAACGGTAAGCTTTCTGGTCCGCGTGGAGTCATTGCGGGGTTGGGGGCCGGGTTATTGGAGTCTGTGGTTGCCGTGACTCCGTTCGAGGCCATCAAGACAGCGTTGATCGACGACAAGCAGAGTGCTAGGCCCAAGTACCAGAACGGCTTGGTTTCGGGCTCGGTAAGGCTCTGTAGGGATATGGGGTTCCGGGGCATATACGCTGGAGTGGTGCCTGTTTCGCTCCGGCAAGCATCGAACCAAGCTGTGAGATTGGGCTCGTACAATGCCATCAAGACCATGATCCAGCAGGCTCTGCTGCTCAAGCCCAACGAGCCCCTCAGTTCGGTAGCGACGTTTGCGGTGGGTTCGTTTGCTGGAATCATCACCGTGTACTCCACGATGCCCATCGATACTGTCAAGACAAGAATGCAGGCCTTGAACAGTCCGTATACATCAACAATCGACTGCTTTGTCCGGATCTTCAGAGAAGAAGGCTTGCTTACCTTCTGGAAAGGTGCCACGCCGAGATTGGGCCGCTTGGTGTTGAGTGGAGGCATTGTCTTTACGATCTACGAGAAGATGCTTGTTATCTTAAATTAATAATAAAATGAAGTTTCAATTTTAATTATGAGGATGGTCGGTGCTTTCTGTGGCCGATGTGGTGATGGGGGCTCCCGGGGGCAACAAGATCACCTTTTCCATCTGCTTGACCCGGTAGAAGTCCACCACCGACTTGATTGATATAAAGAGCCCAAACGCAATCAATCCATAGGCAAAGTACGGCGTGGTGTTCTTGTTGGCTAAGAACCCGGGTGTATGTTGCTGGAACAAGCCCGAGTTGTAACTGTCAACAGTTTCACTATGCACAGACGTCGACTTGTTTATGTCGTAGTCATTGGGGTCCAGGGGCTCGTACCGGTCGGGCATCCGGTCAGGATTGCCAAAGTTCGACGGTACCAAGCTGTACCCAGTAAAGACAAACGAGATCCCCAAGCCAGCTCTCAGACCTTGTTTGGCCGCGTGTGACGTATGCAAAAGATAACAGAGGACAAAACCCACGTACTGGAAGGCTACCGTCACCAATCCGTTCCACACATAGCTCGCTATGTTGCCCACAGGCAAACCTTCAACAAACACCTCGTCCTCGTACATCGGCGTTATCACCGTCGATTCCCAGTATTCCGGCGTCGCATCGGCCGCAGCCTCCTCGTACGAAGGCGGATGTATCTCCTGTTCTTGTCTGCTGGCCTCAGTATCGGGCTTCGCCATCAAGTTGCGGAAAACACCATCGGTTCCCTGTCCCACAAACCGGCCGGGGCTATTGGACTGCATTCTTCCGGTGATAATACCGTTATTGATCCTTTCGTACGTCTTTCTGATCGGAACAAAGTGGTTGAACACGTTTAGGATCCGTTCGCGGGTGGTAAGCCGTCCTGGGACCACCTGCTGCTCGAGATCCAATTCCAGTACCGTGCTTCGTCCTTCAACCATGCTTGAATCATTCGTGGTGATGCCACTGTTGCTGACAGAAGGTGCATCGTGATATGCACCTTCTATGTCTGAACTATTAGTGTCTGAATCGCCACCCAGCTCCAACAAACGGTTCTCTTCCACATTCATCTGCTTCTTCGGTTAGTAAGGACCATAAGAGGGTGGCAACTTGTGTGTAGTGTCAGGTGAACGTGTCGGGAAGCCCGGCAATCATTCAAAGCATCACCAGTAACCATATCGACCTCAATACGTACTCTCAAATTCTCTACCATCCGTCGTGTTTCGTTTAAAACAAAAACCACAATTTCGCTTGTGTATATTTAGCTCCAGGTGGAAGGTAACACAAAACTAGTTTCGCATGCAGGGCACCTCGAACCAGAACAGGAAACAAAAACTGCGCCGCAAGTCCGGGCTCTCCAAACAAGACCCAAAGCCTCAACCTTAATGATTATTTCTGTTTCTGTTTGTTTCTATTACTTTTCTACATTTTTCTGGTTGGTTTGATTTTCTTTCGCAGCCATAAAATTACATTGATGTTACATATGCTAACGTGGCAACTTGATCGATACATAAAACCGACCCTGGACTGGATCGTGGTGGTACCTCACCCGTTTGACTGGCGCAGGTGGCGGACGCACGTAGTTAGGATTCTTTACCTGGGTTTTGTTCACCATCACTTCGGCATACTCGTAGATATCAGGAACCCCTAAATCAACAGCACCGGGCAATACACTCGATGGTGCAGGAGTACGGAATGTCTTGGGCATGTCCGATAAATCAGGCAACACAAGCCCGCCTCTACCGGTATGGAACGCCTGTCTTCTCGAGGTCGTACCTCTCCCGGTATTCGTCATCGCAAGCAGATCTTCATTATAGTTATGTCTTCTCTTACGACGACTCTCCCTCTCGATCTCCTTATCGAGTCTTTCCACCTCAGACTGCGTCAACTTCACCAACGAAGGCGTATAGTCAGATACATTCGACGGGTTACGAAGAATAGAAAAGAAATCATCAACAAGATGCGAATCAGGAGCAGCCAACCTCAACGAGGGCAACAAATGGTTCTTGATCTCGTCTTCACGAACAGGACTACCATCAAAACTAAACCCAACCAACGCCAAAGCACGATGGTAATACTGCGTCTGTTCCCGAATCGTATGCGCAATCGCAGTGGTAAACTCACCAGGTAAACTCAACTCGTCACACATACAGATCGCAAACTCTTCCGGATCATTATCCTCAAAATTCAATATATCCCACTCAAACTGATCCGTAAGTTGCGTATTGTTGATTGTGATATCGATCTTTATCGGAATCCGTAACTCGCCCATCGCGTTGACCGGCCTCGCCAGATATTCATTGATCTGTTCCTGGATCGACAGCAACACCGTTTCATGAAATGCCTTGGGAATAAACTTATAATCATCAATCAATTGCCGTGAAAAGTTCTCAAGTGACATAATGCCTTCGTTCAAGTCCCACAAAAAGGTGTCCCGGAGTCTGAACCGGTCTCTTTCCAAGTCAAATTCTAGTCTGATTGGTACCAAGTTCTGTGGCTTATCACTGTTCTTCTCAACAGTATCACTAATCACCCGATCGGAGAAATCTTTCTCGGGTAACAAAAGCTTGGTATTCACGTTCGTGACCCCATTACCGTATCCCTGGTACCCTTCCCCCCAGATACTGTTATTGTATTGTCCCTTGCTGGAAATATTAATGGCATTCATTCTAAGCTGCTTGATGTGGTTGTACGACGTCATATCCTTGGCAAGTCTCTCCATAAGATCCTTATTGCCTTTGGCTTGAGCTGACAATTTCTCAATAAACTTGGAATCCTTCAGGATCAACGACTCGTATTTCTTGATATCATTCGATACCTCTTTGTTTTCCAGCACCAACTTTTCTGACCACTCATTTACACTCGACAAGCTTCGCATGGGGACCCGGTTAACTATCTCGCTGGTCACCTTAAGACCAACAGGGGATTCTTTACGAAACTTGGGAAGCGTTGCAAGTGCCTTTGCCAGAGCATCCGGTCTGTATGCGCTCTCAAATTGCTGCTGAGCAACCAAACTTGGATTAATCTGGGGCGGTGGAGGTGGCGGTGGCTGGAGGTTTTGTGCTGGAGGGACAGGAATAGGTACTTGTGGATTCATGGGAACTGGACCTTGTTGATGATGGTTTGGTAGTTTCTGTTGCTGCTGCTGCGGGTGTGGATGTTGTTGGTGCTGGGGATGTAGTTGCGGATGCTGCTGGTGTTGATGCTGCATCTGGACTAGATGCGGTTGTGGAGGAGTTTGATGACGAAGCTTTTGATGTGGTATTTGTTGGTACCTCGGAGGCATAGCACCCATATTCTGCGGCACAGCGTTTCCTGGAATGGACTGCGGTACTTGTTGGTGTGGTGGTATTTGTTGGTTTAATGCACGGTTGATGATAGGTTGTTGCGACGGAATCTGTTGCATCTGCAGAGGCACTTGTTGTTGCTGCTGCTGCTGCTGTGGTGGTGGACCTTGATGTATGCCTTGTTGTTGTAATGCTTGTTGTCTCTGAAGATAGTTTCTCATCAATTCCTGGAACTGAGGACGACTCTTCAATTGTTGTAGTTGTTGAGGGGGTAAACTGGCAAGAAACTGCGGAGTTAGTACTGGGAGAGCTTTCTGTTGTCCCTGTTGTGGTGGTGGTTGTGGTTGTGGTTGTTGCTGTTGCTGGAATGCTCTCATCTGATTGGCCCCGTTATTGGGCTGTTGATGCTGATTGAAGTTCATTGCCGACTTTTGTTAAACAGAATGGTTGTTTATTTCATTTCATTTCATTTTTCCAAATATAATTTTTTTGGTAATAAGCACGACTATATAAAGAGAACTATAGTTAGTTAGCCATAAAGTCAAAGATGGATCCCATATTCACGTATCTTCTGCCACAGTCGGCCAAGTACTTCTGGACCACTTCTTGACAATGACCAAACATTTCACGGTTTTGTTCGGCCAACGCATCGACTTTTCGAGTTTCCAACTTGGGCTGGTTTGTATCGTAGATGGGTCTCAAGACATGCTTCTTGGCCTTGTCAACGTCAAACACCGACTGGAAATAAAGCAACTGGTTGTAGAGCGCCTTATCACTGTACTTGTACCTCATGATACCCTTACATCCATGTGCCTTGCCCGAAATACCAATACACCGCTTACCGTAGACCGAGATTTGTCTCGTGGTGATTCCACACGCTGCATCGTCACAGACAACCCATCCGGCGTAGTAGAGAGCAATATGGTTTCGTATGGTGGCTTCCAACTGTGCAGTGAGCTTCAAAAGCGGGAATGTATAGCTACACTTCGAACAACTCACACCATTATATGCCACGGTATAGTCATTAGAACCAACAATACCTCCAAATCTGAACTTGTGTCCACACCTGCAACTTAACACTAAGAAACTCGACTGTCTGAACCGTTCTGTATCACTGATATTGGACTCAAGTGGTGCAATTTCGCCTCCAGCATCCTTATACTGCACCCGTAAGGAATACTTCTTGCTATCGATCCCCAACGATGTTGCAACCCTCATCAAATCAACACCATCTATCCTTTCCAATAATCTTTCAACAGGAGCATAGATTTGTTTCTCCAAGTAATACGAAGGGTCTGGCCTCAATCCAGTTTTGTTGTTGATCAAGTCTTGGACGGCTCTTGCCCTATCGGCCGTGTTCGACTTATCCTCGTCGTTTTCAGGTGCCGTAATCACATATGTAATGACACTTCCAGCCTTGACGACCTTACCACTAGCTCTCAACTTGAGCGCAACCTGAACTGGTGGCATGGTTTTCCCGTTAGGGTAATTGTTTGGATCTTTGGACAACTTGGTATTGATTCGATATTTATCAACGGGGATACCATTATCCTTAATCTTTTGCGTCATATCTTCCAAGTACTGGTAGACTTCACTCAATGCATCCTCAGGGTCCGACTCAGACAATACCTTCAACAACACAAACGTCGAGATGTCTTTGGAAAGCTGACAAAATTCACGACGTCTCATATCTAAACCCTTAACCTCTAAGGATGTAACCACTTCTCCGGTAGTCTTGTCAATAGAAGCATTCATGGCGGCGTACTTCTTCTTGGTATGAAGTAATAATCTTTTGAACAAGTTATCAATATCAATTTCCAAAAGCTTGTATCGCTCATTTACTTGGACCTTGAACTCTTCCCCTATCTTGATAGCATCTTGGTAATCCTGAACCCCTGTGTCAATCATAACCGAATCGGTATCACCATACACAACTCGTAAACCAATTGATTCAGCCAATTGTCTTGTGTCCATCAAGATTTCTCTACCCTTGTTGGTAACCAACATAGCCAATGGCTTAGCGTAGAATCTCGAATTAACAAACCCCAAGCAACCATACATGGAATTGGCAGTTAACTTCAAAGCCTGTTGCTTGATATCATACTGTGCCTTTTGAAAGGGAGTGTTTTTGGGATCCTTCAACAACTTTTTAACCTCACGACGACGTGACACCAAAGTATTCAACAATCTAGGTAAGACACCTGGAGCAGAATCCTTTTCTGGGATGATAGGCATGTCTTTGTCTTCATCCAAGGATTTGTTGAAGGCATCTCTATTAACAGTGGTAAAACAGATGTTGAACTCTTGGATAATACTGGGATAAAGCGAATTGAAATCCATAACCAAAATATAGTTCTTGTGTAAACCCTTTTCTGGCTCAAACACCAACCCACCTTGATACTTTGGCTTCTTGTTTGAAGTAGCTGTGGTGGCATCGTCCTCGGTAGCTTCAATTTTAGCTTGTTGTTGGTGACTGGTATTTTTATGATACATATCCTCTTTATCAGGGACAATGTAGTTGTTTCTGGTAAATTCATGCAACAAGATAAACTCGTTTCTACCAGCTCTTGTACCACTCAAGGTATGGGACCATGCGTTACCCGCGATATTCGTCAATTGTTTTGTCAACGATAAGATTTGGATTGCAAACGCAACTTCCGACGTAATCTTGACATTCTTAGCGTTCTCCTTAAGTGCTAAAAGGAAGAACAAGGCATCCTCAGCATATTTGGGATCCAGGAAATTGATCTCCATCGCAACTTGTTTCTTGTTACAGACAACCTCGTACATTTCACTAAGATCCCACGACTGACACTTGGTGGTTAACGACTGTCCCATTTCGTTGGCAATATCACACAACAATCTTCCTTGAAAGATTTCTCTCACATGAAGATTTCCAAACCCACCAGAAGATCTTTTGAACCTTTCAGGCCATGCCTTTCTGTTACGACGCCCGAAAGTCGACCAGGTCGTCACTTTCAAATCGTACATACGATGAACCAAGACATCTAGCGAAATATTCTCCAATCTGTGACCAATGAATACATCAGGATCGTGTTGTTTGACCAATGCTGCAAGACAATTCAACAAGACTTTTTCGTTTGGACAAATCCGAAGATTGAAGTTCTGTTTCTGGGCCATTGGGTTTAATGATGGAGGAGCAGAAACCGAACCAACGGGACGTACCAAGGTAATTATTTCGTTTGGTTCGAGTGTATCGTCAATTGGAGCGTCTTGAGGAACGTCGTAGAAAGTGGCAAGCGAAACCGAAACCACTTCTTGCTTGTTCTGTTTCACGTTCATCAACGTCTGCACCGAAATGGATGTTAAAGTCAATGGTGGTGGTGGTGGTGCTTTGACAATGGGTGTGATTTGTGTGGGCACGTCAACAGCGACTTCGACTTGGCAATGACTTGTATTTTGAATAGCACTGAAGTCACCATTGGAGATTTCTAACCAACAAGGCCCCATGATCTTTCTCTGCAAAACAAATGCTTCAAAAATATTTGTATTGGTACCAAAGACTTGAGTGAACGTTTCGCCCTCCAAGCTTGAAGGCATGATCATCAGGCTGTTCTTTGGTGTTTTAAATGGTAGCAATACCTTCAAGTATTCTGCTTCTTTAGGGATCCCCGGGAATTCAAATGCATACTTCATGGTTTGTGGTTTAGCCTTTAATTGGTCCAAGTCGTAATTCTTCAACAAGATGGGAGCAATTTCCTGGTGGACGTCAAGTGCACTAACAGGATCACTTTCATCTTCTTGGTCGTCAACCAATCTGAATTTCCGAGGAAGAAAGTATAATTCACGGGCCATTCCTTTGACTTGTACCACTCCAGAAACAAGTTTGTTTTCACGGGTAAGAATCTTGCCAAAGAGAAGCAACGACGAGTCGACTTCACAGTAATCGAGCCAAAACATCTTGAACGAAGAGTCAGAGTCAACCACCGATTCTTGTTCCAACTTTTCTGTATGAGTGACAATCGAATGGGGTGTGGGTCTTGATGGTGAAGAGGAGATTTCGGTTTTCTTGATGGAAGAAAAGTTGGCCACGGCTTTGTTGGGTGCAGCAGCTCTTGGTCTTCTTGTGACCACAACTTCATCTTCAGATTCGTCCTCGGATATTTCATGTGGAACTTCTGCAATTTCTGCAACTTCTGTCACTGCATCTGCCTCTTCTACCTCTGACACTTCTGGCTGTGGCTCCTTGATCTCTTCACGTTTAATTGGTTGGTCTAAATCAACCGAATCTTGGGTCTGTGCCTTTAGTTTCTTGGTGGAGGTGGAGAAATTGAAGGTAGATTTTATCTTCTTCTTTGTGTTAGTGGAGGATTGGCCAAACGGGGATATCTTTTGTCTTTTCATCGGCACGGTATCGTTAAAGTCATCAAGAATATCGTCGATGTTGGCACTGACCTGTGGTTTCGGTGCTGGGGCTGTGGCACTAGTGGGTTTGAAGAACGAGTGGATGTGGGCTGTTTTGGTCACCTTGATTGGTTTGGCGTTTTTCTTGCGTTTCTTGGTAGGAATATCTTCTTCGTCTGAGTAGTAGTTTGGACGCGTACTGTCGTCCCATTCGTCGGCCCCGTTGTCGACGTATCCTTCGCCGTCGTCGTCAACAATGAAATCATCATTCATGAGCTGGTCGCGTTTGTGTTGGCGATACGTATCTTCATCAACCTCATCGTAGATCTGAGTGTCAGCATCATGACTGTACTTGATACTTGAGCCTGCTTCACGGGCAGCACGGAGTTCGCTGAGCTTCTGACGTCTGGCTTTTGACAGCATGAGAAGAAGAGATGTACGCGTTTATTCGCGTTCTTGAGACGCGTTGAAAAAGTGCGATAAAATCCACAAGAGAAGTAGAAGAAGGAACAAAGAGAAAAGAGAAGAAGTGAAAGTGAGGTGAAGTGAAAGTGAAAGTGAAGTGAAGTGAAAGTGAAAGTGAAAGTGAAAGCAATGAAAGTAATGTAAGTAAGAAGAAAAAGTAATGAAAGCAAGAGTGAACGTATGAAAGTGGTGTAGAAAGATATATAATGGGTAGAGAATGTAGAGAGAGAATGAAATATTGTCGCACCATGTCGTTTGCCAACTACGATGCTGAAGCACAAGTAGGAATTCAAGATAAAGAGACGGGCGAGTTGGAAGTGATTATTGCCAACACGGCGACGCAGCTCCAGAGTTTTGGGAGCATGGTGTCGCAGTTTGATCGACAACGGAGGATGGTGGGTACGAAACGGGATACGGTTGAGTTGCGGGCCGATGTCGATACGCTCGGGCACAAGATCGACGACATGGCGCATAGGATCGAGCAGCTTGTCAAGACGATATCGCTGTTGGTGGCTGGCCAGCAAGTGGATCGTCAAGTGGTGATTAAGGACCGACTTGTCGGTGAGTTCTACGAGCTCCACGACCGGTTCCAGCGGGCGTCGCGGCTTTATAACGAACGGAAGCTGGCGGTGAGGGTTCGAGAGATAAAGACGAATCCTGTTCCTGTTGCTGGAGCAGTGGCAGCCACTGGGCCAGTGACAGAGACAGAAACAACGCCGTTGTTACAAGTGCAGATGGACGATTCCGAGTTACAGTACCATGTGATGTTGACCGAGGAACGCAACCGTGAGATCGAACAAGTGGCACAAGGAATCACACAAGTGAACGCTATCTTCAAAGACTTGGGCCAGTTGGTATCACAACAGGGCGAAAGCTTGGATACCATCGAAGACAATGTGCTCCAGCTCCATGAAAATACCCGGCTGGCCGAGCGCGAACTTACCAAGGCCAACGAGTACCAGAAACAACGGGGCAAATGGAGCTGTATTGTCCTTGTGGCTGCCACCATCTTTCTCTTGATCGTGGTGTTGGTTATCGTTAGTTAATTTATCATATCATATCCTTAATATTAATCCTATTCATTATCTTTATCTTTATCCTAATCCAAATCCATATCTAAATCCTCATCTTCATCTTCATCTGGTGTTTCTGCACCGTCACTGTCGCTGTATGTCGCATATGATGTTGATGCGCCCGTGGTTTCCCGAATATGATCATCTGAAAGCTCACCTGCTTCATAGACATCGGCATACTGGACATTTGCTTGTTTCATTTTGAGAAGCTGGAGACGACAAAGATCGGCTCCGCGCAGCAACGCGGCTTCTGTAGCCTCCAAGATCTTTTCCTTATTGTTGATAACCGCAAACGTGGCTCCCGTAAGCGCACCCATACACACCGCTATCTTCACCGATACAGGAACTTGGTTGTTAGACTCGCTCGGCATTATTTACTGATACATACGTAAAAATGGCATGGTTATCAATAGGGGTCCCTTGCCAAAAAAAAAAATAAAAAAAGATTTTACTGCAGGAGCGACGTTGTTGCACTTTGCGCGCGTTGCTTACGTGAGTCAACACAATCATCATTATGGCTCATTCTGGGCAATGACAGATCCGGTGCTTATTTATATATGGCGTTTTCGTTTGGTCTTTTTGTAGGATAACGATGGTTGTCATTGAAAGAGCATTGTCGGACAGCGAACAGTTCTACCGTATGCGTACGGCAGCCAATGTCTACTCCAACTTCCAGGTCACTGCCACCCACTCACACCCCATCAATAGCCTTGGGCTTTTGTACAAGGCAGTGCGCAAGACAGTGTTGGACTATCATATCAATGTCTGTGACGTCGTATGGGACAAAGCATCCTGTAGCTACATGTACAAACCTCTTGACCATGTGGTGTTGGGCGATATTGTGCTGTTTCTTCCCGAATCGCAGTACTTGACTAACGGCACCATCAACGAAACATTCATGAAATACGCCAACACCATCACGTTTGTCCATGGTGCAGGCAAACCATTGTTCAAAATCGTATGTATTGGATCCCATACTCTTTCAGTGGTATATGAACACACCATCGCCGACGGCGTGGTGGGATACCTCATCCACAACATTCTCTTGGACAACTTTGCCTACGTCTCCGATCCAGCCAACGATCCGGAGCTTAAGCTCAAGTATGGTACCTTGGACTCTTGGAGCTTGGACTCACCAGTATTTGACTTGGCCAAAGACTTGTCTCGACTCCACAACTCGTTGCCTCCACCAATCGATCCGTTTGTGGAAGACTATAACTTGCCATTGTCGGACGATCCCAATCACCACACCAAGCATCCTTCCGCAGGTCTCGAGAGGTGGCCTGGCCGCTACCCAAGCACACACGGCAACACAATTGCATTCAAGTTGATCAACTTGACTCCAGAAGAAACCAGACACATCACGACTGTATGCAAACAGCACGGTGCCCGGGCATCGGCGTACCTTGAGATCGTGTTCTCGTACACCACGCAGCCCATCGTGGGCTACGACCACTACATCTCCAACAAAGTGGCTGTGGCCATCCGTCGTCACTTTAGTGCTGCAGCTGCCCTGCCAGAATACCGCGATATCTTTAGAGAAAACTACCATATCTTGGGCTCACTGGCCCTTGCGGCTCTGTCTACATACCCACCGGTCCGTGAGTTCTCGTGGGATCTTGTGAGGTTGGCAGGAGAACGTATCGCCGATGCCACGTACAATACCCGTATCCTCAACTTACTCAAGCCTGCTATCGATGCGTATAAACTGGGTGCAAAAAACGAATTTTTCACCAACCAGTTGGGCAAGCCAACAGCAGATACGCTCAAGCTCTCGAACTTGGGTTTGGTCAAGTTTCCAGTTTATGGCGACTGGACAGTCACCAACTTGGTATTTTCGCAGGACATGACAGGATCGGCCAGTGACTTTGTTATCGATGCCATTGCCTCTGAACTTGGCGGACTCAATCTCGTTGTTAGTTACCACGACGACTCGTTTGACGACGGACCTTACGACAACTACGATGAGTTTGTCACTATGTATAAACAAAACTTGCTCAAGTTTGTATCTTCCGAATACTCCAAATTATAGAAGTAGAAAATTCTTAGACACGTGAAAATATATAAAATATATACTTGTTATCTTATCAACGATGTTTGACCCGCCACCGGCGTCGGTACGGAACCGAAACACAGGTTCGTGGATCAATCAGGAACATATCAATGAGGTGAAACGGTTCAATGATTTCCGTACGGTTGACTGGGTCCAGAACGAATTGGACGAACATAAACGCAGACTCATCAAGAACAAACGCATCGTGAGCAGAACTGCTTCGCTAAAGGATGTCTTCTTATCTCTCTGTCAAAACTGGTTGGTACTCGCCTTGATTGGAATCACCATCGGCTTGATTGCAGGTATCCTCAACATCATCACGGCATGGCTCGCTAATATCCGTTTCGGACACTGCTCCCATAACTTTTACCTCAACAAATCCTTTTGTTGCTGGGGCCAAACCGAAGAGTTGTGTGTAAACTGGATCGAATGGTCCCCGTACGCCTTTCTAAACTATGTGGTTTACATGTTGATCTCGGTGTTGTTTGCCTTTATCGCTGCTATCCTTGTCAAATACTACGCTCCATCAGCAGCAGGCTCAGGAATCTCCGAAATCAAGTGCATTGTTTCAGGGTTTATCATGGAGGGATTCTTGGGATGGGCCACTTTGCTCATCAAGAGCTTGGGATTGCCTCTAGCCATCGCCTCGGGCCTTTCTGTGGGTAAAGAGGGACCCAGTGTCCACTACGCAGTATGTGCGGGCAACTCCATTGCCAAACTCTTTCCCAAGTACCGCAAGAGCGCATTGAAGGCAAGAGAATTCTTGACCGCAGCATCTGCTGCAGGTGTGGCGGTCGCTTTTGGCTCGCCAATGGGTGGAGTCTTGTTCTCCATCGAAGAAATATCCTCGGTGTTTCAGCTCTCGACCGTATGGAAATCATACTTTTGCTCCTTGGTTGCAGTTTCCACGTTGGCAGCAATGAACCCGTTCAGAACCGGACAGTTGGTTCTCTTTGAGGTCACGTACGACACAACATGGCACTACTTTGATATTCCACTCTACATCTTGATTGGAGCGTTTGGTGGAGTGTATGGGATTGTTGTCTCCAAACTCAATATAAAAGTGGTTTCTTTCAGAAAGAGATACTTGGCAAACCATGCCATCCGTGAAGTATTGATCCTTTCGTTGCTCACAGTCAGTTTTTGTTACTTTAACGAGTACCTTAGACTCGATATGACCGAAGCAATGCAAATCCTCTTTCGTGAATGTGGAGCAACATTCGAACATCCGATTTGCGATCCAGCTTCAAGAAAGGCTGTTATTATCTCCTCGCTCTTGTTTGCTACCTTGGCAAGAATGACTTTGACCATCCTTACGTACGGCTGCAAGGTTCCAGCGGGCATTTTTGTCCCTTCAATGGCTGCTGGAGCCACTTTTGGCCGAGCACTTGGGGTTTTGATGGACTACTTCTACCAGAACTACCCTGAATCGCGTCTTTTTGCCGTCTGTTCAGCCAATAACGACAAGTGTATTATTCCAGGTACTTATGCGTTTCTTGGTGCTGCAGCTGCTCTTAGTGGTATCACCCATCTCACAGTTACGGTGGTGATTATTATGTTTGAATTGACTGGTGCTCTTCGTTTCATTATCCCCACTATGATAGTTGTTGCCATCACCAAAAGCATAAACGATAAATGGGGCAAGGGAGGCATTGCTGACCAGATGATCAAGTTCAATGGATTGCCGTTTATTGATACCAAGGAAGAGTTTCATTTTGGTACTACAGTCGAAAGTGCAATGTCTACCGTCGTGGTAACGTTGCCTGTCAGTGAATCTGAGGCAATTTCTGTCAAGGAATTGAGCTCCATATTGGAAAAGACCAACTTCCGTGGGTTCCCCCTCATCCAATCATCCACGAACCCCCGCATTGTCGGCTTTGTTTCTCGACACGAGATTGAGTACATGTTACAGAACTATAACGGGATAGCAGATGAAACCAAGTGTAACTTTGCAGAAAATCCAATGAATAATGCCGTGGATTTAAAAGCAGCTGTCAACCGGGCACCGTTATCGGTCAACGTGAAAACTTCGTTGGAATACGTGCTTGAAATATTTGTCAAGTTGGGCCCAAGAGTCATTCTCGTTGAAAACGATGGGATTCTCAATGGGATCATAACAAGAAAAGATGTATTACGATACGAGTATACCATGCATTCACATAAAGATGATGTACAAGCAGCTCAAGACGATGCCTTTGAAGCCAAGATATGGGAAATAATGAACCACTTTACGATTTCAGCCAGGAAGAACTTGGGAAAATTACTATACAATGATGCTAATAGATTTTTATAGACTTCTAGTTGTCTTTCCATTTGCCATGATCCTTATAGTTGGAGTATAACGTCTTATAGTATGTTTTTCCCGGGATATCCAACGAGGCACTAACGAGCTGCAACTCGGTCTGTGACATCACGTTAAACACACTATAAATCCCAGTAATGATCTCGTCGTTGACGATGGTCTGGAAATTGAACTTCAAATTGAAATAGATATAGTTGACCAAAAGAACTGGCAAATGTTTTCTCAAGGCTCGCTTGATCAATGCGGCAGATGTGTTGAGTGAATTGGTATCCCGAGAGGAAACATTTGGTGGTTCACACAAGTTACTCAACAAACGAGAGAAGGCAGCAGCAGCTTCCTTATCGGTCGTCAACTGTCTCATCCGTTCTGTATATGACAATGGTTTCAAGAGTGAAACAAATGCATTGATAATAAGATGGTGACGGGTACTGAGCTTGTATCTGTGGAAGAGCAAAATGTGTGAGAGCACCTGGCATGTTTCAACGTACGCCTGGGTGGTGTTTTCGCCAATGAGTTCGAGCCTATTGGCAGATTTTGACACGAATGTGATGACAGTCTCAAGAGAATATTGGTCAAAGAGCCATGATTGGCTACTCAATGCATTTTTCAACGTTCTCAGTACGATGACAAATGATTCAACACCAAATTTCGGTATGTGGGTCAATACTTGCGATAAAAAGTGTACCACCATCAGTCTATTATGCTTCTTTGACATTGCTGAGATAAATGCTGCTGCCATCTTGACAAAAACATGAATATTTGAAGCAGAGGAGTCGACAAAGGAAGCCAATACAAACATGAAGGAGTTTTCAAAGTCATCTGATTGAGATAATCCAGTCAAATACTGTGCAAATTCGTGGGAAAGATCTAAGCCATAAGATGTTTCCAATGCAAAACATAAACTCAAAATGAAACTCAGATCCTGGGCACTGCTTCTCTCTGATACAACCTTGAATAAGTTTTGGTGAACCTGAAATAACTCAGGAGTCTTTTCGAGAATAGCAAGCCTCTTGCCCAAAGTTTCCACTGATTTGTCCACTCCTTCAGCCTTTGAACTTAATGATTTCAAAATCCAGTTGATAGCTTCAACATTTAAGGTTTTGGATTCAACCAAATACTCCAACGTGGAATCTAATGCAGAAGTATAGCACTGGTCAAGGCCATCGATGGGTTCTTGGACACAAGATGTAAGGATATGGGCGACTTCAAAGTATGTTGAAAGTTTGTTTTCGGCCTTGTAAGAAGTAAAGAAGGTGACTAATTGTTCAATGAGTTTGTCAACATACAACTGGTTCTCGGTGTTTCCCTGTTTCAAATGAGCCATGAGTATTTTTTTGGTGATTTCAAATGACACGGGTTTGGAGACTGGAGTCGATGTATCCAAAAGTTTGAGTAATGGGACCAAATCTGTTTCCAAAATTGATTTAAATGAAGGTTGGAGTAACATGTGGAGAATAGACTTTCTTGTACTTAAATTGACACCTTTATTCTTTGTTTGAACTGCCTTTTCATAGAGCAAATCAAGCACTTTCTTTCTGGTTAATTTTCCGTAGCACTGGATAGGAATTAGTTCGACTACTTGAGAAGTTTGGTCGTTCAAATGATCAGTTATGTAAAAGATCAAGCTATTGATCAACTGCTGTTGCTCATAAATGAGCTCAGCATTCTTGAAGTATTCAAGAAGTTGTTCTGTCTTGAGGGTTTCAAACATCAAGACGACAAAGGAAGCAATCTGGTCTCTGGCAAAAAAATTGTTGATAACAATGACCCATCTTTCAAGTACAACCGTAATCTCTTTAGTATTTTTCTTGAGGAATTTAAGAAACTGGTCTTGGTACTTTGCTTTTTGAAAGTTGTCGGAGCCTTCAAGCTCAATTAACCGAAAGATACTGTAGTAATAATACTTGTTCGATGTTTCTTTAAACTTGGACGGTTTCAAATCCAAAATGTTTCCATTCAAGATAAGAATATAGTAGTTGAGTTCCCATTCCAACTCATTGTGCTCAGCAAAGAAGGCCCGGTTACTCATAATGATTGGTTTGACAGCATCTCTTTTGGTCGAAGCACATGTAAGAAGGCCCTGGATTCCAGCCAATATTAAGTAAGGATTTTGTAACAAGAACAATTCAGTAAAGAGCTTGACTAGTTGATTTGAAGAGAAATAATTGATACTGGCAGCGACCAACTTGATGAATTCAGAACTTTTCCAAATGGTGTCCCTGTCGATGGCAGCTGGCCACACTTTGACGATGAATTCATGCAATTCTCTTCCCTTTAAAAATGCCTGAATAATGCTATTACCAATATCAAGACGCTGCTGCCTTTCAACAGATTCAGATCTAGATAACAATTCAAAGATGGCAGGTGCATTATCCATAGCCACTTCAATATCCAAATTGAATAAGTAATGTACCAAGTTCCAGTTAACTTGGCTCTTCTCAACAACTTCCTTGGTATATATGGACCTGAAGAAGTCATTCGACAATGTCTTGTTCACACGAGCAAGAATAGAAAGTAACTGCTCTGAAAGATTGTTGAATTTTGCCGTATCGGTGATAGATATGTATAGTTGTTCACAGGCAGCGATATCGGCATTCAAATGATTGATGGAGATTTCAAAAAAATACAGCACTGATTCAGCAGTGATTTGGTTCAACTTTGAAGCAAGTAAAGTGTCGATGTTGGCCTTGAAGTAGACAAGACAATCTTCAGCAAAGAGTCTTTCAACCAATATTTGGTGTAAAATAGGCGATTCCTTGGTAGTACACAAGTGTTGCAAAAGTGGAGGCACGCAATCCTGAATAAATCTGGTGTATGACTTCTTTGCGTTGTTACTGGACAACTTGGGTAATTTGTATAAATTTGAGATAGCGATGATCCAAGCATCATGAGGAGCAGCAAATTTCCCTGACACAAGGGCAGAAACAAATGAAGCCAACAATGCAATTGAGAGTGTGTCATCGATATCTATGTGTGCATCTCTTCTTACCAAGTTGACTAGATCCAAGAGCGTATCATCAAGTGGTGTTGTACAATCGTTAAAAATTGAAATCAAAACGTCAACAAAACGTACTCTTTTAAACATCTTGCTGCGTGTACTAGGATCGATTCTCTTCCATACTTTGATACAGAGAGCCCATGTTGTTGGTTCGTGCTTCCATTTCTTAAAGGTAGAATTGTCATTGAATCTATCACACAAAAGATCAAGCACGAACTCGTTCTTATTGGGCAAATAAGCATCAATGCAACTGTCCAATAGCTTGTTTGCTCTCTCAACAATCTCAGGCAACGGACTCTTTGACCTGAGGAATTTGGTGATCTCGACAGACATGTTTGGTTGGAATATATGAAGTCATCTTGCGAAAATTTGAGATGAGAATGAGAGTACAATGCGAGAAACAAAGATGGAGAAACAAAGATGGAGAAACGACGACATCGTTGACAGATGCTAGTTACACTGAAACAATCACTTTTTTTGCCTACAATACAATTGATGGTGTTTAAGTTTGCTTTGTTTTGTATTACCGTCGTATTATTGTTACTATACACCTAGATCAACAAAGTTTCAATCTTGTCCTTGATACCGTAGATTTGGTTCTTGATGGACGAAGCGTCGTTGGAGGTAACAGAGGCAGCAATGACTGGTCTGGAAACACCACAGGCTCTACCTAAAGCAGCCTTGGATGGAACAAACACGTAAGGCACGTTCTTGTCTTCACACAACAATGGCAAGTGCAACAAGATTTCAATAGGCTCGGTGTCAGCAGCCATGATAATGAATTCAGAGATACCTCTGTTCAAGGTCTTGGTGGCTTCGTTAGCACCCTTCTTCAATTGTCTCAAGTTTTGAGATTGTTGAACAACATCCAAGATTTGTTGAGTCAAAGCAGAATCAGCCAATGGGAAAGCCTTTGGGTTTGGAGCAGACATAGTTTATACGTTGATTGGTAAATTAATATGAGAGGGGAGGTTCCTTGCAATAGCTCACCAGTAGATAAAGAAATGAAACTATACGATTGATTGAAACTTTTGCGAGGTCATCGGGAGGACCTTTGGTGCAAAGTGACACAAAAAAAAGAAAAATTAACAAAAAAAAAAAACAGTTAGTTCCCATATATACGCTGCTCGGCCGCGTCTGAACGTGGTGCTCTAGGTAATTTTCAGTCCACGCGCCAATTCGATCAACGAAATTCATCCAAAACTTTGCGTCCTCCTTTAATTTCTCTTATCTAACAGTACTCCTCCATCAATCCATCAATAATGTCTGACTTATGGTATGTACAATTAGTGTGATTTGAGGGTCTTTTTTGATGATATTTTTTATAAGATGATTGACTTGTCAATTCCAACGAGGGAAACGTTACTTTCAAGCTACGCCTCGTCTCGCCTCGTGTTCCCTCCTTATACGTTCCTACTAACACCTCCCACTAGCCCAGTTTACGCTCCATTCTTTGGTTCTATCGGATGTGCTGCTGCCATCGTTCTTACCTGTTTTGGTGCTTCATACGGTACTGCTAAGTCGGGTGTCGGTATCTGTGCTACTTCTGTTACCAGACCAGACTTGTTGGTGAAGAACGTTGTTCCAGTCGTCATGGCCGGTATTATTGCCATTTACGGATTGGTTGTCTCTGTTTTGATTACCGACTCCCTTGCCCAAAAGCAAGCCTTGTACACTGGTTTCATCCAATTGGGTGCCGGTTTGTCTGTCGGTTTGGCTGGTTTGGCTGCCGGTTTCGCCATTGGTATTGTCGGTGACGCTGGTGTCAGAGGCCATGCTCAACAACCAAGATTGTTTGTCGGTATGATTTTGATCTTGATTTTCGCCGAAGTCTTGGGTTTGTACGGTTTGATTGTCGCCTTGTTGTTGAACTCCAGAGCCAAGCAAGACGTTGTTTGTTAAACAGTCAATCTCATCTTCACTTCTTTCGAATCCTGTTTTTGACTAAGAAGAAGTCGTATTGCATGACTTGTGTCGATTCTTTCAACTTGAGATCGTTCATATACATTCTTTTTGTTTAATTCCTAAAATAGATAAATCAAAGTTCTTTACTGATCCTTTTATTTAATACATATTAACCTGCGTGGTAGCAATCTTCATTATTATTGTATATAAACCTGTCCCACCTTGGCCACTATCTCGTTTCTCAATGTCTTGATAAGATCCTTAACATCCAGTGGTGTCTTGATTCCGTTTTCTTTCAACAATACTCTCCAGTCATACTCGGTGGTTTCACTTTCAACATGGTTAATGGCGTACTGATACAATTGGTCACCTTCCTTCAATTCTTCACCTGTTGCCTGCACTTCATAAAGATCAATCAACTCTATGATGACAATCAAGTCAGGAAGTTCGAAGCTATACTTGGAATTAACCAAAAATGGTAAAAACTGGCACAACAATAACGCATAGAATTTCTTTGGTAAATGATTGAATCTCAACAAGTGGATCAATTTCGATAACTTGGCAGAAATGGCAAAATTGGTATTCTCCAACGATTTGAAAAACTGAAAGAGAACAGCGTATGGTGAGAGACATTGCCTTATAACCGGGTGAATCTCAAACATTTCGTCAACTTGGTTGCTAACAATATTATTAATCAACTCATCATTCACTGGTCTATTATTAATCAAACTGTCTTGGAATATGAGTTCCCACACAATACGATGCACTTGTTTCATTCCGTCGTTATTGTTATCTTCACTTGCTATAGTTGGATCGAAACAATTGACAAACATATTCAATGCTTCATAAATGAACCCATCGTCAAGAGACTTCGTTCCATATATGTAGTAAAGTTCTCTTGCCGTTGAAATAAAGTTGAGTTTGGCACAAATCGTCAACCCCCATTCCAAATCGTCGTTGGTTTGACACAGGAATTTCGGTAAGAACTTGGCAATAACCTGGCGATTGTTAGCAATGGACTGCTTCGAGGTAGAAATATCATCATTTAAAAGTAGCCCAATCCCAACCGGCACCAAATCGTGGATGTTCAAGCAATCATAAGCATGAATCACTAAAAAGTATTCAGAAATGGTTCGTTTGTTGAGGACATTCTCGAGGTTCTTGGTATCAATACCCACACTGTAATAACTATTCAATGAACCTTTAAGTTCAAAAAGTTTGGAGACATACGCCGCTGTAGCAGGATCAAGCTCGTGTATTGTCTTCAACACCTTGAGATAATTCTCTTCCAAGACATCCAAAAAGCATTGTTCGGCAATTTGGTCATGGTCCTCAGAATCGGAAAAGATGGCAGGAGGTTTTGCTTCGATGGCAACTTTAAAGAGGTCGCTGTATATGTCATCGCTGTCTCGTATCTGGAACAACGATAAAGCGTTGAAAACTTCATACCATGAGTTACAAAAGCTGGCAGTAGTTTTAGGGAGTCCGGAGATTATAGATGCTAAGTTGTATAGTTGGTTGGCAATGATTTGATGGTCGGTCAATGTTCCCTTGATCTTTGCAAAGGCATCTCTGAACTCGCATGCAGACAATTTCCATTGTGGAAATTGACCCCTGAGGGCAAAGTTGGTATAGGTTGATATGAGACTTTGGAAATCGGAAATAATCGAATATAATTCGGGAGAAGAGTCCAGTAATTCTTGGTATTTGGAGTGGGTTAAAGCTTCGTTGGCTGCATCGAACAATCCTCCTGTTATCAACAGACTCAAGTATATGTTCCAGAATTCAGGATGCAAGTATGGTTGGGGAGTCTGTATCATTATTCTTTCAACCAACTCGTTATCAGGCTTAGGGTCGAATCTGTTAACCCAGGTCGAGATTAAGTTGGGTTTCTGTCTTATGTCCAGGTAAAAAACGTTGGCCTGGAGACACTCTAAGCAGTATAACAAAGTATGGAGTTTTTCTATGTGGTAATCTTCGATGGTATCTTCATTGTCTTCTAATTCACTAAGCATTTTCTTGAGGCTTTCAACCAAATCAGTAAACGCACTATCCACTTTTCTCAATCGGTTCTGTCTGTCGGCAGATGCACCTGTTGAGCCGGATATCAAGCCAATTTGTTCTTCTTGGAACTCCATACCTATTCTCTTGACATCGTTGTCGGATAAGGATTCGAGTATTTTGTATAATGCATTGACGTAGTTGATGTATGTCGATGAGTACCTATCCTTGGGTTCCAAGCTGCGCTGGTAATCTTCTTTGTTGAATTGGAATCGAAGTGGCAGAGATGTTTCCAACCATTCGTGTAGCTCGATGTAAACCTTTTGCGATGTGAATAAAGATGGATCAAACTTTTTGTTGGACTCAAGAGATGATGGAGAGTTGGAATTTTCCTCAGTTCCAGACGATACAGAAGCGTCGTCGGGAATCTCCAACATCTCAATGTCGTCAAAGTTTTTATCAAACGTCATTGTTAAAATAGTTCAGTTTAGTTTTAACAAAACAAATACTAATTTTTAATTTCGATATTTAGTCGTGTACGGTCTGATTTATTTTTGTTCTTTTTTTTTGGAATCTATTTTGTACATATAAAGTTGCAAAATTCACATTTGCATCAAATTACATTCAAACTCAATTCTTTCTAAAAGTGGAACATTCTTGAAGTTTGCTTTAAAATTCTTACCAACAACTTTAGAATCAACACGGTCACTTCCACTGGAGCGAAGCCGGACTTCACTCAAAAATAACCGTACCAATGACATATCAAGAATACCTGTGCTGGGCTGAATAGAAAATATACCGTTCTTTCCGGTCTCCAACGTTTTCCAGGCTAACTTATTGGGGCCATACGGAGTATCCAACTTCAGGAAAGTTTGTTGAAATTTCTCCAATACTTCGCATATTTCTTCATCTTCCAAATAACTGAGCTTATAGAGCCCTCCACTCACTGTACCGATAATGGCAACGGTATTTACGTAGCGTGTGGTATTCTGGATATTTTTGACTGTCTTAATAATATTGACTTGGTCTCTGATATTGAACATTGCTTCAACCTCCTTAGTCTCCACCTTCAGTATCGAAATGTTCCCAAATGAATCGCCACATACAATTCTATCACAATCACTGTTCGTAAAACTATCGACACTGGTCATGAAACTATGCTTGATCTCCATCTGAATCTTTACAAGATCAGACAATTCCGAATCGTCACTCACCAGGCTTTGGTATAATCCATTTACGGCATCGCTGTATATCACTGTTCTTTCAAGACATGTTTGTCCAAGTGATTGCACAGGAAGCACAGTGATATTTTGACCAACTTGCTCCCAAGAATAGTCAAACGGATCGAATCGGACCAACATGTTCACCCCACCAGTTAATGAATACAAATCTCTCTCTGTATCAAATAAAGTGATACTTTGCAAGTTCAAGTTTGACAGCAGTGAAATTCCTTCAATGCTGGAAACTTTAACATACGTGATTGCATCATTCCCAATCTCAAATAATGCAAGACGTGATGAGTTAGTCAATCCAATAAATAAATGCTTTTTTGTGGGTTCCCATGGCACTGGTATTATATCAATAACATATTCTTTCTTTGTTGAATAACTATTCTTTGGTGACAACTGGCAATCGAGAGTATGGCAATAGTTCGAATCATTTAAGAGAATTATATCGGTCGACTTGGTCATGTCTGGTTTAATATGATTCATTAGCATGACCCGATACTTTGTCTCTGGAAAGCCAATAGTTTTAATTGGCAAGTTCTTATAAAGTCTGGAGTCATGCCCCAAGTACTGTACGTCAATATCATACTTGGTCAACTGTGAGTCAGAAAGAAACCAAAACCCATCATCGTTCACAGTGATTCCCAGTGCACCTTTAATAGAATTGACATTAAATGGAATCAAAAGTTTCACAAATGAATCGTATTTCAAACCATAAACCCATTGTATGTTGTAGAGAAGCACAAAGTCATTCCCAACAACTATATTCAATGGGTATGGACTTAGATCTAGTTCAACTTGTTTATACGCAAGTAGTTTTCCATTATCAACATTTACTTGTATTTGGAAAACCTTTCCATCAATTGACAGATGGATGATATTTGCAATTGCGATCTTGGATAACTTTTCATGATGAAAGATTCTGGAGGTGAATATGCCGATCCCCTCTATTGTTTCACTCAATACGGTTCTAACTTCTCCATTGCTGTATTTATGCACGGCATAACTTCCATCACACCAACTAACCAATGTAATTATCTTGTCGTCAATATTCACGTAGTCTAAGCAACACACTCGAGACTTATTACCAAGGTCAATGGTTGCAGTTGGATGGTCAGTTTCGTAAAATACTAGTTGATGCTCTGTTGTAATAACAGCAAATGATTTATAGGTGAGAAAGGTGCCGTGAGTACAGTCAGTAGCCACTGAAATCTTATCTTCTATAATCAATCCTTCCCTGGTTAAGAAATGATTAATACCATTAACATTTGAAGCATCAAGAATCTCTCCTGGAACAAGATGCTTAATAAATTCGACTTTGGAGTCATACATTGGATTAGTGTTGTAGGAAGGTATGATCAAATTAGGAGAATTCCTTATTGCTTTCAAGTTACTGCCCGTGACAACCGTTATTTCAGATAGTTTTTCAACTTCTACTTTAAATTGTTTCCATCTCTTGATCTCACCGTTATAGTAACCTCCCTGACAGGTAATTATATCCATTAATGAGCCATTCAGAGCCAAGTCTATGTCAAAAATGGGTGGAGAAGATTCGAAATGTTTGACGATTGATACGTACGGAGCTTGTGGGTGAATCTTGAAAAGAATTGACCGCGATTGCCTTGATAAAAGAACAAACAAGTTGGTATGAATGTGATGCAATCCATTTCGACAAGGTATGGTGGAGAAACCAAGTTTAACTAACTGTAAATTCTTGACTTTGGAATTATACGCCGACGGTGTGTCGACCTCTAAGTAAAGCATGTACGTTACTCCAGTATTGGCAACCAATAGGATTCTATTTTCATCGATCTTTGTGTATGATACAATCGTATTCTGTAGATCTTGTGTGTTGGTCTCAAGAGATAAGACTATGGTGTTATTGGAGGACTGAGATATCCACCCAGTGAATACGCCTCTACTTTGGTTATATGGATCAATAGAAACCTTTCTGTTTTCTGGGGGATAGTATGTGAGCTCTGACGGAGAAAGCACTATTATTCCTCCGTTCACGGGTATTAAGGAAGACGAGGTTGTGTTTGATATGGACAAGTGCAGGTGGTTTTTGATCTCTGTTTCGTTGACTGAATAGTAGCGAACATTGTACTGGAAATCGTATGTTCGACAAAGGACCGCAAACCTATTGCTTGAGATGAGTTCCATATTCAACACGACAACGTTTCCGATTTGAGAAGAGTGTGATTTCCAGACACTAACTGTTCTCTTTCGTTTGTTTTTGCTGCTGGTGGTGAACATTTCGTGGCGCATAAAAAGCTGGACTGTTCCCTGGAAGGTGTGGACGAGGAAGTATTTCGACTCTGGATCGACAAGTAGGAACAGCTGTGAATCTACAGACATTTGGCTTCCCTGGCATTTGACTTGTCCAATCTCTTCAATGGTAAAAGAGTTGTCCAGGTGCTTGGTTACGAGGGAGATGGAAAACAGCTGGTCCATCACCACCAATCGATCGATTTCATCAACAGTGATCTTGTCGAAAATTATGATGGATGTAGGGAAATGAAGTTCACGGACCAACTCAATATCATTATCAGTGACTGTGCTGAACTTAAGAATGCTATTGGTGCTGGATATCAAGTAATTGGACCCATCTAGCTTCGTATAGAGCGAATGATACACTGCCTTCGGAGCCAGTATTTCCGAAACTAAATACATTGCCAATCCAATTCGAGTTCCACAACTAAACCGTTTTTTTTTTATTATCAGGGCTTCAAGTTACTACAATCATTCAATCTCACCAGGAGAATAAGATTGCTGCACTGCTCTTATTAAATAGTGCAAACCGTCTTTTTTTTTGTATGAATTTAATTTAATTTAATTCATTTTTATTTTATTTTTATTTTTATTTTTATTTTAGTTTTTGTGGCTATGATATTGATCGTGTGCCCTACTTTGGGTTTGTGTTTCCCAATCATCCGATATATTCGTGGTATATTTTGATAACTACTTTCTACTTTTGTAGTCATTGAGTTAGTTTTACATGCTATGCTGCATCGTCATACAAGTCTGGCATCCTCCACCAGGGAATATCTGACACGACGATTATCTACAGCACCAATGGAGAAATCTGATCCAGGTACTACCATCAACAAATGTTATTGTTGCGGGACGATCTTGTCTCATTCTGGAATCACTTCGAAATTCAGATGTTCCGTATGTGATACGAGTAACGTATCGGGCTCACCACCACAAGACGAAGAACTTCATCTCCTTTCGTATTCCCACGTTCGCAAACTTGTCGATTCATGTTTACGAGAAGCACAGATTGACCAGTCTAAAACCCTACACCAAGCACTCGTACCTGTTTGCACCTATTTGAATAAAGGATTCAAGTCAAAATTATGTTTGGGAAACTCGTTCAAACTTAAAGAGTCGAGTAAACATCTCCACTACTCGTCCTCAAACATAGACTCCCAGTCAATTCGTGATCTTTTCAACTTTTTGGTTCAACTCCCAACAAAGAGACCACTTTATAGCGCATTAAGTGGAGCGTGTGACAATCTTAGACGTGTCTATTTGTTTTCCTCCGTCAATGATGATCCACGTCTGTTTCTTTATGTCCTTGTCTTGTTGGAGATTCCATTCTTATCAAAATGCTTGGTCCCAATTGATGAAAAGCTAAAACCAAAATCAATGCTCGAAGTTCCTGAAATCCGGTCGTTGTGCTACGATATCTTGAAACGCAGCTTGGGTATTTTGGCTCAATCTCTGTCGGCAAAATTGAATAATTACTTTGCGAGCTGGTTCTCTAAGTTATCTTCATTGCAGTTTACAGATAAGGTCGACATGATCAATTTATACATCACGTTCCAATTGAAGAGATTTTATTCTCAGATAAACCAACCCCCAGCAAATCGCAGACCAATACGTAATCTGACCAGTGCCCATCCCACAGATACAGAGTACCAAGAGTCCTTTGCCAAAACTGATTTGGATGATTCGATAGGATGGGTTGCTCGGCCGTTTCTCAATCGTTCCAAGAGCAGAAAGCAAAAGAATGATGCCAAAATCAAGATTAATCAGTATGGTAATGACTGGCACATTAAGACGGCAGCAATTGTGTTGGCAACATTCATTAAAGCCAATACCATTCGTATGGAAAAGCATGTTGTTAGTGGGTTTTATAATTCATTGGTTGACTTTGTGGATATCAAGCATGATTTTGATTCTTGGCAGGCAGGTAACAAAAAGAGTCATATCAATACAAATCCTCATATTGCTGACTATCAAACGGTTATCGAGTATATTCATGGTTCTTCAAGAAAGCATTTTGACAGTGCGTCGCTCCACTTTTGTCAATATCCATTTTTAATTTCCTTGGGAAGCAAGATTTCAATTCTTGAATATGAGGCAAGAAGACAGATGGAACGGAAGGCAGAAGAAGCATTTATTAACTCTTTAGACACGAGGGTTGCAATTGATGTTTATTTCAAAGTTCGGGTCAGGCGGGACCATATCGTACAAGACTCTTTATCTTGTGTTCGAGCAAACTCTAACAACTTGAAAAAGAGTTTACGGGTCCAATTCGTTAATGAACCTGGAATTGATGCTGGTGGCTTGAAAAAGGAATGGTTTTTAATTCTCACCAAGGAAATATATCACCCACAGACAGGTATGCTATATAATGTGGAAGATTCTAACTTTCTTTGGTTCAATGTTAAACCGATTGAAAACTTTGAGATGTACTACTTGTTTGGGGTTGTTTTAGGGTTAGCGATTTACAATTCGACTATTCTTGATTTGAACTTTCCCTTGGCCTTGTACAAGGTGTTATTAGGAAAGCCCCTTGAGCTTTCGGATTACGAGCAGTTGTTCCCACTGTCCTTCAAGAATTTGATCGGTTTGAAGGCATTTTCTGAAGAAGACTTGCAGGCATTAGAACTCACATTTGAAGTTAATTACAGGGATGTATTTGGAAAAACCCATACCGAGGAATTGATGCCCAATGGTAGCCGTACTGTTGTTACGACTAAAAATTTGAGAGAATATATCGACAAGTATTGTTACTTTTTTTTGTGTCACGGAATCAAGAGACAACTACACGAATTTACTCGTGGGTTTGCTAGTGTTGTTGGTGGCAACGGGCTCTCCCTATTTTTACCAGAGGAAATTCAACTCTTACTTTGTGGCAGTGAAGAAAAAGTGCTTGATATTGAAATCTTGAGATCAATTACTAAGTACGTGGGCTGGGACAGTGTTGATGAAGCCAAGGAATCTCTTGTGGTTCAATGGTTTTGGGAGTATATGGAACAGCAGACACTTCAAAACCAAAAGAAGATCTTGGTATTTGTGACTGGTTCAGATCGAGTTCCGGCTACGGGAATTCAAAATATGAGTTTCAAAATAAGCTTACAAGGTCGTAATAAGGATACTAACAGATTACCGGAAGCGCATACATGTTTCAATGAATTGGTGGTGTATAGATATGGCAGTCGTGACAAGTTCTGGAACAAATTGGAACTCGCAGTCAATGAAAGTGCCGGATTTGGAATACGGTAATATTGCAGCCAAAATTCAACGGGTTTTGGATTTGAGCAAGTTTCGCATTATATACATTCTCTTTTTTTTTGTCTTGTTTGTCTGTCTTGGACCACAGCCAATAGGATCGCACCGAGAGGAATATAGGAAATAAGGGGTATAGAAATGGGATTACGGGAAAGGATTTTAAAATAAAACTTGTAGAATATCAGTTGCTTTTTTTAAGGCTCCGCATGTTGTGGATGTTTTGTGTGTGTATGGGAATTGGTGGTATCTCACATAATATTGTATCCGGGTAACCCCTATTTTGTCCAATAATAACGCGCCAATATACCATTAGAAAAACAGCTGTTGAGAATTCAAAAACCACGTGACCTCTACCAAATCATTTTGAAAACATATAATTAAAGCGGAAAATTTTCTATATAGAGATTATCTTAATAGAAACAGACAGTCAACAATGTCTTCGCTTGCTTTTAGATCGTTGAGAACTGGTTTAGGGAAGGGTAAGTCAATCAATGGATGCACATTGTTCATAAATAACTATCGAATTTTGAATGTTGTTACTAACCTAGCAGGTTCCATCAGAGCCTTGTCCTCCACCACTGGTGCTTTGTCTAACTACCAACACCCAGACTACTCCCAATACTTGAACAAGAGATCTGAAGGTGCCAACAGAAACTTCACTTACTTTATGGTTGGTTCCATGGGTTTGTTGTCGGCTGCTGGTGCCAAGTCCACTGTTGAAGCTTTCCTCTCTTCCATGGCTGCTTCTGCCGATGTTTTGGCTATGGCCAAGGTCGAAATCAAGTTGGGTGCTATTCCAGAAGGTAAGAATGTTCTTGTCAAGTGGCAAGGTAAGCCAGTCTTTATCAGACACAGAACTGCTGAAGAAATTGACGAAGCTAACCAAGTCGATGTCAGCACCTTGAGAGACCCAGAAACCGATGCTGACCGTGTGAAGAAGCCAGAATGGTTAGTCATGTTGGGTATCTGTACCCACTTGGGTTGTGTTCCTATTGGTGAAGCCGGTGATTTTGGTGGTTGGTTCTGTCCTTGTCACGGTTCTCACTACGATATCTCCGGTAGAATCAGAAGAGGCCCAGCTCCATTGAACTTGGAAATTCCTGTCTATGAATTTACTGACGACGAAACCTTGTTGGTTGGTTAAGCGAACCTTTCTGTTCCTGTCATCTCACCAATGGGCACTACCAGTCAACCAGTAAAACCGCTGTATAAACCGTCTTGCCATCACGTGCATCCATATCACAGAGCTTAACCACTTTAAGCTTGATAATAACTACATCTATATATTTAAAAAATCTATATTCCTGTCAATTTTGTGTTGTAGCAGTTCTTCTACCAAATAAAGAATGGAAATGATAGACTAAAGTCTGCCCACAATAAGCGTGGATCCCATCCTTAAAATATAGCAACTAGTCACATTCTTATTTACCATAGCTCTATTCAATCTTGATCAATTCATTATTTTGGCACCTACAGATATAGTATTACAGTTCATGATTCTGAGTACTCTAAGCGAAGCCCATATACTTTGGACATAACTCCTTTAGTCCATTTCTCGCGACATTGAAACGCTCCTTGAGTCATTACCAAAAAAAGAAACCCAAGTTTTCTTGTCAGTAGAGTTATGTGACAGATACAAGCGACTGGTGAAATATAAATGCCTTAGACTTCAATTCTCTCGCAAATGTACTTCATTTTAGTAATTTTTGAAAAGGTTTTAAATATGACAAAAATATCTGGGTAATTACAGGATTTGCGTGGAACTTTTGGCAAGATAATCTACGATGTGTCAATCCAATTCTTAAAAATTCATACTTCAACTTCATTTTACATGTTAATCGGCATGTTTAATTAATCTTCGTACATCCTGAATAAATATTACGTTGAGTTTAAACTGGTCACGTTACAAATTAATGAACAGCTCTAGATAATAAGTCAAAGGCAACACGGTGATGTACCCTAAATTCTAGCTGAATTTTCAGATGCACTAACGATTGAGTCATTGCTTAGTATCACAGTACTTTTCGATGACTAGATCACATATTTTCTTTTTATCATAATATTTCTTTTTACCAAAAACAATAGGATGCTACAATATTCAATGGGATATTGAAAATGAAATACTACACCGAGAATTGTGACAATCATACTGATTAATTACTGTGCAAGCAAATAAATAAGGATATATATACCTGCAACTTGAAGCATAGCAGGTTATTTCATCACAAGCATAAGAAACGTATGTTAGTAATCCCTTAGGGCACTGTTCAATAAATTAAAATATTGTTCAGGATTCTCAAGAAGATGAGAAGAAGCCCTGACAATATTCACTACTCAACATTCGCAAAACTCGTAATCAAACCACAGGTAATTGCAGGACTTGGTGTTGCAGCACTTGCTTATTCCAGTATAATTACTAGATATTTACAATAAAAAGCCTTTCCTATTTTTGCTTCAATTTTATGTAAACCTTGTAAGCAACTCAATAAGGAACTACAAAACAATAGCTTGGATTATGAGTCAATTGATATATCTTCTATAAATTAGGATCTGCCTCTAATAATGGCAGTAACTCATCTGGGATTTGGTTCCAAAATTTTCCACTCCAGTCATTCTTTAGTTTATGAATACTCAAATTAGTGCTATAATTTGTTAGTTCATCACTGTGAACCCCGTGCTCTTGTAGTGCCGTAGCAAACTTCAACCCTAGTTCATATTCGGGTATATTTGAAGGTTCATAGTCTTTGACATAATGTAATCGATAAAACACACTCCAATGGAAACGGCTTTGACAAGAAATCTTACGTCTCTGACCAAAGTTAGGAACATAGATCGTGTACCATTTTCCATTTTTGTCTTCCTTTTTGTACCCTACAGGTAAAAGCTCAATTAACCACCAAGCCAAGGATATTATTAGTGACATTTGACCACGGTAGTCGTATCTATTGACAGGATTTTTAGGAAGAGGAATATCACTTTTAGGAACAGACTTTTCTTGACATGGAACTGAGTTTCTTGCGGGCGACATTTCAATCTGGTACCTGATTTCTTCTGTAGTGAGCTTTTCCTTCCTTTCTCCGCAACTCATTTGGCGTCTTAGTCTTGCGTGTGGATTATGGAGCTCGAGCGGGTCGTGGTGACATGCAAGCAAACTTTTGACTAGGGGCAGCTTTTCATTAAAGTTGTGAATGGCACCTCGCTTAAATATAACACCCAACTTGATTGCTTCCAGTAACATCCAGCGTAAAGGAATGTCAGAGATCAATCCTCTTTGATCCAGTGGCCATCCTCCACCACAATCGCCGTGGTTTCCTGGGAAATATAATTCAATTAAATCAAGCGGTGGGATGTTTTCTATCCGTGTATCATTTTTTTTAATAAAGTTCAGAAAAAGGTTTGATAGACCAAGGTAGGAAGTTGCACTCAGTGTGTTGGAAGTTATGGAACTTGTAGTTGACTTGGCATTTGCCTCTAGATATGGGGCAAATAACACCTGTTTAAACTTGTTTCTGCGTTCGTCAATACTGACTGCGTGTCTAACATGCTGCACAATGGAACTTCTTGCAGTATAGGGGAATAATCTGTCACGAAAAATGCCAACTGAATTAACAGTGTCCCAAAGGCCCATGAAATGAATTTGTATTTCATCACGAGAAAAGGTGTTCTTGAATTCGTCTACAAGAAGAACAGATTTATCTTCTGCCATGGGCTGACCGGCATATTCCCAGTTACAGTAGAGGTCCCATGCTGCACGAGTCATTCCTTCCAACCCTTTATTAAGGAGACCAACTCTTTCAATCATCCCGGCAAGCACTCGGGCAGTAAAACTTCCACGACTAAAGATTGTTAGCAAACATTTGACGCAATTTATACTTTGATGGGGTTTACATACCTGTATCCAAATAGATATATTCTATCGTTTTCCTCGTAGTAGCGACAGAGGAAGACGTAAGCGGCTATAACGTGCTGTTCCATAGTGTATGCAACCATAGCATCAAGGTTATTTGAGAATCGGTTGCACATGGGGCTTAAAAGCCTAGAATCAGATACTCTGCTTGAACCTGCCTTAATATTGGCGCCAATCCCTGGCTGGTAGTAACATAGCTGATCGGGATTGTGTTTGTGCAACATCTGAAAAAGTTTCAAAACATTTGTTAGCGGCCGGTTACCAAACTCGTTTCCAGTGCCATCCAAACAGAGAACTAGATTCTTTGGGGGCATTCTATTTGTTGCAATTCCAAACAAAAAAAACCTATATTCAAACCAAACCCTACTTAAAAAAAGAGAATAACAAATAAACGTATAGATGAAATGCCAAAACAATTGCAAAAAAAAATTGCAATAATAATAATCTCGTTAGAATCACTCGGAAAAAATTTTTGCAGCAATTCCTAATTAAACACTGAAAACTTCAATCTTGGCCTTTGCACCGTTTTTGGCAGTTACAACACAGTAAGAAGCACCACTGCCAGTAGAAGATGATGAACTAGAAACTTCGTTGAAGCCGTTCTTGGAAGGATCGATTTCACATTGTAAGCCATTGCAGTCGCTCTCGTTGTCACAAACAATTCTGAGACCAAAGTTGGGCATTTGGTTTGCAAAATCACCAACATAAATGGGGTTCCAGCCAATCTTGACAAAAGTGTCACCATTATTGTCAGTGTTGGTACCAACAACATAAGGGGACCAGTTACCTTGAGGCTTGTTCTTGGATCCCCAGACACAAGCGTCGTCGGTTGAAATTCCTGGAGAATTGACATAGTAGTGGGCAGAGGTGGTGGCCCAGTATGAAGGACCTGGAACAGCAATAACATCGGTCAACCCAGCTCCGATATTATTTGGAATAATCATGGCTTCGTTGCCTGGCAACACAGTTTGGCAAAAAGCAACTTGTTGGTCAGCTTGGTTGTTGACCGACACGGTACCTTCACCATCGACACAGTAGTCTGAGTTGGGGAAAGGCTTCGAAATAGTTCCGTCATCATTACAGTATAAACCACCGTTTTGAGATTGTGGATAGGTATAAGAAGTAGCAGAAGGGTCCCATTGGGCTGGGACTTTACCGGGAGGGCAGGCATAAGGACAATAATTGCCTGGCGTACATTGCTGGTCTGGACACATGGCCCAACCAGAATTTTGGGAGTTGGGAGTGATGGCGACCAAACCCTTGTCTGTGGGAAACGAGCACGTATCTCTTTTTGAAATTGGAGCAGCAGATACGACTGTCAAGATAGAAATGATTGTTGCGAAGTTTGTTAACATTGCGAAAAAAAAAAAGATTTTTGGTAAAGGAGTGTGGAGTAGAAAGGATTGCAAGGGCAATGGCCGTGTTGAGGGAAAGGAGTGTGAGTGTTATAGAGAAAGAAGAAAGCTACATGAACATATATTAGGTACCTTTTAAATACTTTTTTCTTTTGCCACTATAGCTATACAAGGTCGACCAAATCTAGAACTGAAAAAGTTTTTCATTGGGTACCATCAGATCTGTCAAGGCCCCTATAGGACGTTTGATTACACGCTCGCAACCAGTGCATCTATATTAATTGAAGGAAAAAAATTTCCGCATTTAGGAGGCGATGTCACCTGGGATATGAATCTAGACATAGATAAAGCGGAAATCCTCCTTCGTTTCAGTTCAGTTTTAGGAAAGTAGAATACTCGGATCACTGCGGGTAATCTCAAATCTGCAAGGTGGGATTTGTCGTATTGACTAAGCCCGGGAATAGTAAGATGTCTTTTGACGCACAAGTGCTCGAGACTTTAGTCATGAGCTAAATGAAGTTTTTTTTCCGTTTCTTTTTTACTCACCCAGTCTAGAACTATGGCCAGAAGAGATGGTTTTACCGATCATGCATTCGGAATTAGGACCAATTACGAGGCTGTTTCTCAATAACACTTCCTCTTCGGTCCAAAGCCCTGTTGGCTCTATTTCGTACTGCAGGTAACTTTTTTAAAAATTTCAATTCTACGATGGATGGTATGATTTTTCTCCTTCGCACATTGTTTCAATGAGGCCGAACTCTTGTTGTAATTAGATAGACAAACTCCTGTCGGTTTCTGGGCAGACATTCATCCGTGCCTTCAAGACAAATTTTCTTTTTTTTTTTGAACATTATCTACTTTTATTTTATTTTTTGTAGGAGGAATCTTTGAGCAATTGTAGCTTTGTTATATCGCGAAAAATGATTTCCAAAACGGTCCACGCCTATCCAGAACCATCCACGCCTAATCATAAACAGTCCTTTTAGGTACCACTGTCAGTGAAAAGAGACAACAACAAAGCAATTAATGAGTGGATCGATTGTGAGAGCATTGCAATGGGATAACGGCCATGAGCAGCAATTCTTGGCAGTGAATCCCATTGGAGATGAAGTGTTGCTTTATCAAACAAACCGCGAAGATCCTGGGGTCGAGTCCAACGACTTGATCAAGCTCAACACACGTTCCGGGTTTGAAAACGTCCAATGTTCTTCGTACTCCCAGGAGAATAGAGGTATAACGGGTGTGGGCTCTATCAATGGAACGATATCGATATTTGACATTACTTCCAACACATCGTCTCTCCTTGCATTACGTCCCAAACAAAACAGACCCTGTAACTCTATTTCCTTCAAACAAAACATGGTGGTGGCTGGCTTCGATAAGGGTCGTCAGGATAACTCACTTCAGGTGTGGAATGTTGAACATTATTCCAGAAACAGCACCAACGACCACATAAAACGCCCGGTTTCTTCATACGTCCCCAACGAGGCCATCTTGTCAACATCATTCTATCCTGACAAAGAAAGTAACATCCTCTGCGGCTCCTACAAGTTCCTTCGTGAGATCGATTTACGACTGGAACAACCAGTATTTCAGATGGCAAGCAAGTATACCCTCGGGTTAGCTGTCGACCATTTCCAAAACCATTTGTTCCAGTCCTACAGTGAAGATGGCTCATTGGCCGTTTGGGATAGACGTAAACTCTCCTCAAATACAAAAAACAAACTTCTGTCGTCTGTGACTGAGACTCCGGTGCTCCAGTTCAACAAACTCTTGATGGATACTTCGGCGAGAAAGAACCAGAAGCCATGTATCAGATACTCCACAATCAGACGCGGCGAATTCTCAGCCGTGTTTAACGGTGATTTGATCCGCAGATGGCAAACAGGTTTAATTCCACCAACAAGTAACTCAGTGGTGGCAGAGGATAGCGCCAGATTAAGATCCACCAAGGATTCAAGTATTATTTCGAGCTTGAAACAACAGTCAGCTCAATTCTACAAACAGAACGAAGAGTCTCTCTTTGTTTCGTGTGTATTGGATGTGAAGACAGACTACGAAAGAGTTATCTCCTTTGATTACTCGCCTGACGTAGCTTCCAACACATCCACTTACTACGTGTGTATGAGACAATCAGGTTCGGTGTTTCGGATGCCGGTCGTTGAATGCATTGAAGCCTTGGATTTTAACTCGTACAATGAATTTACCATTGCCGGACCGGAAGGCACCATGTCCCGATTCGTGTATGATCGTGATCCGTTCAATGTCACCAAAACAGACACCAATGCTTCGGCAATTAATAATGGCAAGAAGGCATCAATATCTCGAATAGAAGACTTGATGATCAATGATGACTTGCGGAAATATAGTCAAGGATCGGAACTTGATTCCACAGTTGATGATGAAAGTGTTATCAACGAACTAAACAACAAATACAATCCTGATGAATATGATTTTATTCCTTTAAATAAGTTCCTTGATGCTCTGGATGTGATAAACAACGATATATGTTCCACCATCCGCAAAAGAGCTCAAATGGGATATGGGGTTGATTGTGATAAGAATACAACCGTCTTGGAGAACCTAGATACCCTTGACAACCAACTATTCCTTAGAAATACCTGGAAATGGTTAAGTTTAGCAAAGAAATCATTGGTAAAAGGGACTATGATTTCAGAGGGTATAGACTTGGGTTATCTTGGTGTCTTGGGAATATGGAAGGGAATAGATGAGCTTCAGAATCAGAATAGAACAAATTCGGGTGAAGAATTAACAGAGAGGTGGTTTTCATCTGCAGTGAAATCCATCGTTTCATCCAAGGGTAAGAAAACTGCAGCAATTACTATTCCCGGTAACAGTGAGCGGAAGGCTCTGCGGAAGCTCTGTTTGATAGTTTCAGGGTGGTACCTTACCGATGCTGAATTTGAAGAGAAGTTAAACATTTTAATCTCACTTGGGTTTACAGAAAAGGCCGCTGGTTGGGCCGTTTTCCATGGAGACGTCCCTAAGGCCATTGAGATTTTGGCCAATGCACCCAAGGAAAGGTTGCGGTTAATGTCGACTGCAGTTGCAGGGTATTTGGCATATAAGGATTCGAATGTCAATAGTCCTTGGAAAGATCAGTGTCGCAAAATGGCATCTGAATTGGATGATCCATACCTTCGTGCAATATTTGCCTTTATTGCTGACAATGATTGGTGGGATGTGTTGGATGAACATTCGTTGCCTCTTCGGGAAAGATTGGGGGTTGCGTTGCGGTTCTTATCTGACAAAGACTTGAACGTGTATTTGAACCGAGTTGCTGATGCTGTTGTGAACAAGGGTGAGTTGGAAGGATTGATTCTTACTGGTATCACTCCAAGAGGTATTGATTTATTGCAGAGCTTTGTGGATAGAACAAGTGATGTACAAACAGCGGCCCTTATTACGTCATTTGGGTGTCCAAGATACTTTGCTGACGACCGAGTAAAGCACTGGGTCGATTGTTATCGTAACTTGCTCAACAGTTGGGGGTTGTTTAGTGTGCGAGCCAAGTTCGATGTTAATCGGACCAAGCTTTCCAAGAATTCGTCAGGAAATCCAACATTGAAGGCCGCACCCAAACAGGTGTACTTGCAATGTATCAGGTGTAACAAAAATATCTCCAAGGCTCGTGCCAACAATCATTTCACCAACAATACCCAGGTGATGTTGAAACAGTTCAACAAGATGAATCATCATCATCACAAGCAAAAGAGTGTGGATATCAGCACCTGTCCCCATTGTGGAGCACCACTACCACGGTGTTCGATTTGTTTGCTCACGTTCGGTACACCACTTCCGCTTGATTCTAGTGAGAAGCTTCCTGACTCCGCTATTGCCAATAAGATTGAAAATCGGTTCAGGGATTGGTTTAGTTTCTGTTTGAGCTGCAACCATGGGTGTCACGCGCACCATGCACAAGAATGGTTTTCAAAGCATTATGTTTGTCCTGTTCCTGATTGCAATTGCCGATGTAACAGTCGTTAAGTTTTAGAGATGATATAAATTGTAACATACCCATTATATATTTCCTTTTGCCCCCTTTTTTGATGTAACATTAAATGCCTTGTAAATGCCTTTCGCAATGTGTTCATTTGTGGCATATAGCGGCTGCAAATCTAGATCAGGAATCGGGACTCGCACGACTTTCTCATTTTACCTATTTGTGGAAAAATCGTCAACAAATCTGATCATCCTGGCAAACTATTGAAAGGAGCTCACTAAAGAATTCCTATTTATAGCAACAACGTCCAGGTTTGTGGGACTCCAGAAAGAAACCAAAAAACTCCTGATTTGTAAAGGTGAGGATATTACAGTTGCATAACCATCTAAATTTTTCTTGCATTATCTCAACCCACTTCATATGTCGTCTCAAGCTCCATCAAACAACGAAGTCTTGAACGACATCCGTGGCAAGATTGATCGAGAGATCAAACTTATCCAAGGATTCCAGGCTCTCAAGAAAAATACAACCAACGCTGAGGTTATTCAGAGATGTAACACTCAGATCAGAGAAACCCAAAGCAACATCGACTACCTTCAAGAAACCTTGAAGAAACTCAGCTTGCAACAATCACAAACAGCCCCTGACGTTTCTCAACGTAATGTTTCAACAGTATCGACCAGTGACAGACCAGTCTATTCCCGGTTTGATTTGGTCAAGTACGATTGTCCTTCTTTGGGCCACAAAATCCAACATATGTTACAACAATTACAGTTCAAGCTCCAAGTCGAAAATCAATACCGTGAGGCCAATGAAAAGATCTCCCGGTTGTATCTCATGGATGGTGATAGATCCTCCAGTAATGCCGCAGAAGGTGGAAGGGTCGAAAGTGATCAACGTATACAGTTACTTAATAAGGCATTGAGAAAGTACCAAAATATGAACATTAACGTGGAGGACGTTAACCGTGACATGGAAATTATGAACTCCCCTAAACACGCCAGAAAACCTCTTTCGGGAAAATTGACCATGAGTGTTACCTGCATTCGCGACGTTGATCACATTGCGTCGCCCATGTTTTCCAAACGTCCAGTCACCTTGGTTGTTATCAAGGTTGATGATGTTGAACAAGTTAGAACTCGTGGCTCTAGAACCGGCAAGTGGAACGAAGAATTCACGTTTGATATCGATAAAGGTAACGAATTAGAATTGGCGGTTTTTGACAAGTCGGGTGATAGTTTGGTACCGGTTGCTGTCAACTGGTTATTGATTTCGGACCTTACAGAAGAGATCCGTAAAAAGAAAGTTGCCAACGAATTAGGTTCGAGTGGATGGCTCTCTGCTTCTAACTTGTCAAACGACGACCACGCATCCAGTAATTCATTCAGCGTTTCAGCTGCTTCTTCCGGTACGACTTTACAGACCTCAACCGACAGTTACACTAACAGTCAACCTCCAACTCAAGTAGGTGCCTCGCCAGATGGTCAAAAGATTGTGATCAATACGTGGTTAAGTTTGGAACCAGTAGGTCAAATCTTGTTAAGTATGAGCTTTGAGAAAACAACTCAGCCTGGCAAACAGTTTATGGGCGCTCTTGGGCGTCATGGTGCCATTCGTCAAAAGAAGGAGGAAGTTTTCGAGCAGCATGGCCATCACTTTGTTCAAAAACAATTCTACAACATTATGTGCTGTGCACTTTGTGGAGAGTTTTTACGTTACACCGGGTTCCAGTGCCAAGACTGTAAGTTCTTGTGTCACAAGAAGTGTTATCAAAAGGTTGTTACAAAATGTATTTCCAAGTCTAGTAGTGGGGATGATAATGAAACGAAGTTGAATCATCGTATTCCACACAGATTTGAACCTATTGCCAATCATGGTACCAAATGGTGTTGTCACTGTGGTTATATCTTACCTTGGGGACGTAAAAATGTTCGCAAGTGTACAGAATGTGGAGTTATGTGTCACGCCCACTGTACCCATTTGGTCCCCGATTTCTGTGGTATGTCCATGGAAATGGCGAATAAGATTCTCATGACTATCAAATCAACAAAGGCTCCTGCGAAACCAAGACAACAACGTCAACGCCAGGCACCATTGCCAAAGTCTTCACCGACTAAGCCCGCTGAAATCCTTCCTACTCCACCATCTGGTTCAGATATCAAGGCATCTTTATCTCCTGAGGATCGCCGCGAACTATTGGATAGTATTTCTGATGACGATGATCCAGAGAGAGAATTTTCTTCTAGATTACCAACTGAAACTGCCAACAAGTTCCAGGAACCTATCCCATCACTATATGCAAAATCTCCAGCTAGAATCAAGAAGGAGGTTCCTTCACTTCCTCAGCATGCACAACAACAGCAACAAGAACAGTCACCTCAACGTCAACAACAACGCAGCCAGCTAGATCCATATAATCAAAACATTAATTTCCAACCGGTTGTCCCTGTGCCACAGCTTCAACAGCATCAACAGCATCAACAGCATCAACAGCATCAACAGCAGCAGCAACAGGAACCGAAACAGGAACCTGAAGCTAATCCCTTCCAGGAATCAAACCCCCCAGACGAATTTCAAAACTTTAATTATCAAAACGAGCATACCCAGCAGTTCATTTCTCCTGACGTTGTCCATGAACCTGTTCAGCAGGTCAAGTCAGCTGAAACCATTGCCCCATCTCCTCAAAGGCAGAGGCGTCGTCGGAGAAAGGTTGGTTTGGATGACTTCCAATTCTTGGCTGTGTTGGGTAAGGGTAACTTTGGTAAGGTTATGTTGGCTGAATCTAGGCATACCCTGAGCTTGTGTGCTATCAAGGTTTTGAAGAAGGATTTCATTGTTGAGAATGATGAAGCCGATAGTGTTAAATCGGAAAAACGAGTCTTTTTGACTGCAAACAAGGAACGCCATCCATTCTTGTTAAATTTGCACTGTTGTTTCCAAACAGAGAACCGTATTTACTTTGTTATGGAATACATCTCTGGTGGTGATTTGATGTGGCACATCCAGAAATCTCGTTTCTCTGCTAGAAGGGCTAAGTTCTATGCTTGTGAAGTGTTGTTAGGTTTGAAGTATTTCCATGATAACGGTATCGTTTACCGTGACTTGAAGTTGGATAACATTTTGTTAACGACTAAGGGTCATATAAAGATTGGTGATTACGGTTTATGTAAGGAAGACATGTGGTACAAGAACACTACCGGTACATTCTGTGGTACCCCTGAGTTTATGGCTCCAGAAATCATTGCCGGTAAACAGTACACTAGAAGTGTCGATTGGTTTGCGTTTGGGGTTTTATTATTCCAAATGTTATTGGGACAATCCCCATTTAAGGGTGATGATGAAGACGAAGTGTTCAATGCTATTGAACATGATGATGTGAGATATCCAATCAGTATGCCACGTCAAACTGTCTTGGTGTTACAGGCGTTGTTGACCAAAGATCCAGAAACACGTTTGGGTAGTGGTGAGCGAGATGCTGAAGAAATTATGGAGCATCCATACTTTTCCGATGTCAACTTTGACGATGTTCTTAATTGTCGTATCCAAGCACCATACATTCCTGAAATCACTTCGGAACATGACTACTCCAACTTTGATCAAGAATTCACTTCCGAAACACCTAGATTGACTCCAGTTGATACAGTTCTTACTTCTGAGATGCAAGAGCAATTCCGTGGATTCTCGCATATTGCGGAAAATGCTGCAATCTAGCTTAGATATGTATTGATGTGAGATTATAATATACAGAAGATGTTGATTATTGATGGCTATTATTGTTGTATCAACTTGGACTCATTTATTGAATAGTTTATGACCAACGGTTTTTCAAAAAATAGTTCCGACTGAAGACACTTTAGTGCCAATGTAGAATTCTCCACCGAATCCATTAGAATATGTGCCTGTCCGCGTTTGTTGTTGACTATTTGTACGACATCGCCGTATGTTGAAAATATGAGGTAAAGGTTATGCTTTATTGTTGATGGATTAACTTGGTCGTTAAGGTTCTTTATGTAAAGGGTCTGTGCTGGTTTGAGATTTGCTGGGTCTAGCTTAGCTTTTTTCGGTGAAGAGTTTTCATTACTCTCCAGAGACCTTTTATCGGGAGTCATTTTTATCTTACCTTTATGAAGAACTTGGAATTCATTTGTTTGATGGGGTGATGTCACGAGAAAATTATATTGTGAATGTAAATGTAAGTAATCTAGTTAAACATATCAATTATCCGATATAGTGTAACGGCTAGCACGGTTCGCTTTCACCGAGCAGACCCGGGTTCAACTCCCGGTATCGGAGTTAATTTTTTTATTGTTTTAAAAAAGCTTAACAAGTAAGTTAGAATTCGTTGATTTATTGCTATGCCTTAATGAAAGGTGTAGTCATGTAAAACTGCGATTTCTAAACGGCATGTGTGAAGTAATCGTATCTCCATTCTTTTTGAGAGACCTACATGTTAGCCATTTTTCATAACCATGACACGTGCATCGCCATGGCACCATCACAAAAATTTGACATCTGAGTGATAGGCTGAGTGACGGTTTTGACGTGATTTATTCTGTGATAAACGGTTCTTCTGGTGTATACTACCCATTTAATAATCCTTGTTATATTTCTGGCATCTCATATCGCAATAATATGGACATTAGCCTTAGCTAATTTGAAAACCCCATCGTTACCCAGAACCGATATTCATCAGCCGTGCCATGAAATTTGCTAAGGTGTTGGAGCAGACTCTCATCGAAGAAGAAATTCCTGAAGAATGGCTTGAAGCTGCTATTCAATACAAGTCCTTGAAGAAATGTATCAGTAAAGTCGTTAAGGAATTGAAGTTTTTGGGTTTGGACCAGAACTCGATCAAGCTTTTGATGGAAGATAAGGCAAGCTCCGAAGTGGTGGAGTTGGATGATACCGAGACAAGCCCTTCGAATCCTATAATTGCTGAGTATACATTAACCAAGTCTGGTTCCGATGGACATATCGAAACCATTCAGCCCATGCTCAAGCTTACGATGGACTATTCTAACCAAAACTATACTGACGATCACATATACGAACTTGGGCTTCAATTGAAACATAAAATCGAATCAGTTCTAAATACAGATGACGATTCAGAGGATGTCATTGAAGAACATGTTATCCAAGAGAAGATTGTTGAAGTCAAGGAGGAAAACGATGAGTTGGTTATCACCCCAGTGACATCACATTCGAGAGATGGGTCACCAACTCCAGTTAGTTCAAATGCTATTGATGAAAGCATGCAGCAGCATCCCAAGAAGAACGAAATCTTTATTATGTTGAATTCAGATACCAAGTTTTTCCTGATGTTGAACGATGAATTGGAGAAGTTGGATACCCTAAAGAGAAGCGAAGAAAAGAAGTTGATTGCGGAAGTTAAGAATATTGGTGATTCGGTGAATGCATTATCTAATCTAAAGTTTTCCAACTCGGACATCTATTACTGGCGTGAGTTATTCCGAATTTATTTGGATTCAGAAGTCTACTTTAGGTATAATGAAACTAGTCTGTCTGCCAGTGAACGTAACAGTGATCAAATTAAGGAAAACCTACGGGTGTTTATGAATAATGTCGAAAAGTCGAGAATTTTAACTGAATTTAAGAATAAGAAGAGTACAATAGCATTCAATCAGTTTTTAAAGATGAATTATCATTTATTGAAGGTATTACAGTTCCAATCAATCAATAATGAGGCATTTAGAAAGATCTTAAAGAAGTTTGACAAACGTACTTCGTTAGGGATTAAGTATAAATTTCCCAAGTTGGTGTCCAACGAGCATATATTCATTACTGGGTCATCGCTTGCTCAATCTGTGTGTTTTATTATTCAGAGCTCCGTTTTGACTCTCATTCCACAGTTAGAAGACTATACATGTTTGATCTGTACCTCCATTGCATTTAAACCTATAAAATTGGAGTGTGGACACATGTTCTGTGTGCGATGCTTAGTCAAGTTGAAACAGCAGGCCAAAAACAATTGTCCTGTTTGTCGTTCTCAGGATGCAATCTTGTTGGCAGACGGAACCAATCTTGATTTGGAAACAATGGCATTAATGAAGAGGTTCTTCCCCAAAGAAGTCAAAGAGAAGTTGAAGGATCGTAATAAGGAACGATATGATGAAATTAAGGGTAATCAGAAACATCACGAAAAATGTGAAGTAATGTAATAAATAGAGAAATATGTTTAATTCTTTAATAATTTTAAGAAAATTTTAAAAGATTATTAAATTGTTTTACCTAAGATGACTCAGTCATCAAGTATTACAGTCGTTGATGGAGCAAGGTTGGCTTTTGATATGGTTTTTCTTAATTTTGAAAGAGGTAAAGAATGTATAAAATAGTGAACTAGGTTCTTTGTCATTCCATTGCGGTATTGGTGTAATTACCCACGCGAGAAAGGTCAAGTAACCCTTGTCAATGTAGGGATGTTCTGCAACTGAGTTCAATTCGCAGTGGGACCATTTATTTATACAATGTAATTATAACAATAAGAATACAAAATAATCGAGTAGAATTGTAAAGAGTATAATGTATAGAATTAGTTTACTCTACTATTTATTACTTGTCGGAATCACGAAGGATTTTGTTGACAGTTTCTTTGGTCTTGTCCTTTTCAGATGCTTTTGCCACTGGTTGCTGTTGTTGAACGGCCGAATCTTTGGTAGCCTTGTAGCCCTTTGCTGGTGGAACGCTCGAAGAAGAGCTAGACTTGATGTTTTTGGGGTTTTTGCCTGTTCCGATGATCTTTTCTTCGTCGGTACCCACAACAGCTCCTTCATTGGCAACCCCACCCTTTGGAGCTTCTAACACAACAGCCTTATCTGCCTTGGTGTTCTGAACTATTTGGATATTCTTTTTGTCGTTTTCGGCATCCGAGTTGACAGCGTTGAGCATCTTCTCAATAACCGGATCGTTGGCGATCTTCTTTGTATCTATGTCTGGATTTGATGATTCAATTTCGTATGTAACTTCAGGTTCTGCTTTCATATCCTGACTCATCCAGTAGATACAGGTGCCAAACAAGAATAACATGACCACGTAACCCAAGAACTTGCGCCTGGATGAGTTGAAAAACGATGATTGCCCGTTAAAGTTATTGTACGGTGAATACCTCTTTGAAGACGGTTTCATGTAGTATGGCCTGGGCAACTCATTCTTTTTATAGGAGCCTTGCATGGTAGGTTTGGTTTAACGGTGACTATTTTTGAGTCGGATTTGGTTTGTCGCGATAGAAAAAGAGCGTAGGGAATAAGACAGAACTTTCACCAACCAACTCGCAATCTTTGCCGAAAACGCCGGACCCCACCCTTCAACCTTAAAACACATACATACACATCTTAACCATGTACAGTTAAAGGTACAAATCCAATAAAACTACTTCAAATATCTACAGATCTTTTAAGTATGTATGGCTTTCACGTACATCGTCGTATTATTCAGACTAAAAAATCTTATTCTCTGCATACAGCTGTCTAATGCCCTCCCCCCTCTCCCCTCTGCCCGACCCCCACTTATTTATATCCAGGATAAAACATTGTGTTACGTTAGAGGTGGGGTCAATGCAGATTGATTAACATTATTCTTGAGTTAGACTATTTACATATTTGATATGAAGTTTTAAAGCTATTTGTCTATTCTGGCCCTTTGTGTAATTAGGAATGCTGCAACAGTTATACAGTGAATAGATGCCCGTATGGCTCTTTAGTCGATGCCAACTTTCACCTCAGAGTGCACAATTACATAAAGAATTGTCCTTCTCTTATGCTGCAAAGGATCTTCCAAACCGGATCCGTAATTAAAGTTTGAAACTCCGTTCCGCATCCACATCACGAAACATGAATCCAGACATTAACAGCGCCCTAAGCCTTCACCACCAAAGAAACAATGATGTCTTTTTCTTTGGGTGCAAAAAGTAAGTAAAATGCCAGTTATTCAACAGCTTCTATCGTTTGTTCACACGTCTGACTTTTTCAGCTTACCAGATAGTTGTCCAGGAAACATAAGTTTACTCAGCCAATCTGGAGCGAAACTTGGCGTATGTGTGCTTATCCATGGAAACAGTGGCTATACTCTCACGAGGCACACTAACTACTCCAATCTCTCGGCGATGGAGGTTAGCTGGGTCTAATTTATCGACGGATGTCTCCCAACTTTCCAACAACAACAAGTTGCCAAACGGATCGATAACTGTCAATATTCCATCCAAGATCCGTGAATCCTTCAATTCAATATGTAAGTCACATCCAATGAACTTATCTGACGTAATGGTCATTATTTGACGAGAGTTTTTGACTGGCACTGGGGCTGTTGTATTGGGAATGTGAAAATTGGAGAACCAAAATTTGTGTTACCCGGTTTCCACAAACTATAAATATTTGGTCACAGAGACAAAAAGTTTTAGTTCCTCAACATCAATCGCGGATTCACTCTTCATAAAGGCTTTCTCTGTGTATCAGTATGGAGTTGGCTGGAGTTCAAAGGTGAATGTAAGCGTAGAGGAACCTTATAGGAGCACGTTTCTGGGCGCCTGGTGTTGACAACTACGTGGAACACTGGGAATCAGTTGTGACTAAATCTTGTAAACTCTTTGTAAGTTTTTTTCTTTCTTAGAACTAATTTCTTTTGTGCGAAATAGACTTAAATGCTGTTCTCTAGTAGCGAACTTGCAACAATCTATAACGAGTACAAGTCATTCTTTCCGGTCTGTACGTTGGTTCCAGACACCAATCCAACACATATCGAAATTGAGACGCTTGAAGGTGCTAAATTAGCTATTTCAGTACTGGTATCTGGATGGTTTGTTGTCGGATCAGTCGACACCCGGTACGAAACTTTTGAGGCACTCATGAATTCGAAGTCGCCTGGATTCAGCGCCAGTTTCGGATCTACACTTGCAGCGAGACTTGCATCACTTCAATAACTTCGCTTTGTATTAGAAGAATTCATATATACAGGGATTTCTTTACTGGTTCTTCTTGTGTTGACGTTTGATGAATGCCTCGACATCGTCAACATCAAGCTTGGTGTTTCTGATGTAGTATTGCTTAGCTCTGGGTAAGTACTCTTCGGGCTTGTGAACCACCTCGATGTTTCTGAGCTTAGGACTGAACACAGGGATTCTGACCTCACATCCTATTCTGTTGATCTTGTTTCTGATCAAGATATTGGTTCCTACGTTTCCTTCGCCTCTCTTGACACCGATAACGCGACCAACAACTTCAGTACGGTCAAGATACGTCACTTTAATTATATCTCCAGCACGTAAGCCGGTCTTGGAATCCACCAATGCACGTCTCTTACCAGTAGGATCGTACTTTGTCAAAAGCTGCTTGTTCAAGTAAGACAAGACGTTCTCTCCGTTTCTCTTCTTTGGTAATGGCTCAAAAACGGTTGGAACTGCTCTTTTTAAAGGAACAAATGTCCGAATGCTCTGGATAGCCATAGCTGCCGGTTTTACCGGTATTCTCATTACAGCACGACCAAACATTTGACGAGAGATGTAGCGCTGCACCTTCAAACGTTTTCCACAACTTTTTTCACCAAGATGTAAAAAACGTGAAGATGGTAGACACTGTTCCTACAATTACGCACACTAGACTGTAAATTACGCACATATATCCGTAAAACTGTTCTCATGTTTAATGAACCACTAATATACATGTAATGCTAAAGCAAGAAAAAGTCTCAGGTATTCTAGAACCGTGAGCGTCTCTTTCTACCAGTAAACTTGGAATCAAGAGCAACTTTACGTCCTCTTCTTCTCATAGTCTCCTTCTTTCTGTTGATATAATCCTTATTAGATTCCATCTTCTTGAGAGATTTCTTATTGACTCTTTTTGTTACGGTAGGAGCGTCCATGACAGCACCAGACAAGTTGATAGATCTTTCTGCAAGGCCTGCTGTCAATACCAAGTAGTATTTCTTATGTCTCTTTGATTCAGGGTCGTCAATGATCAAACCACCACCAAACCCAGCGACCTTGGCGGCGCTCAAGATCGATTCGGTCTGGGCGTCGTTCATGGGATAAAACTGGCCCACAAACTTGCCTCCTCTTTTCAACGATGCATAAAGGGTATTGAAGAACGTCATAAGTCTTTTCTTAGGATCCACACCAGCAGTGTCAGCATTACACAACCATTGAATCACCGAGATCGAGATGGCCGCGTCAAACGTACCGGCTCGGAAGGGCACACCATTTCCAATATCTGCCAAGAATAAGTCGCCCTCGACTTCACGATCAAGTCCAGTGGCCAACATACTAGGCGCAATATCCATTCCAATCCAGTTGTATCCTTCTTCGGTAAGGATTTCGCCCGACAATCCTGACCCACACCCGACATCCAAGATAAGATGGGGGGTTTCCTTCTCTAAATTCAAGAGTTCAAGAGCACGAAGCGACATTTTGGCTTGAATATGCTGCACACGTGTGGAAGACGTATACTTGTGTGATTCCAAATCATTATAGAACACCTCGGGAGGTGCAAGCTGTTCTGGTCTCGACATGCTGGCGATGAGATGATGATTGATTGATTGATTGAAAAAACTTGTGCGATTCAAAGAAAGAAAAAAAAAAATAGAAAATTATAGTCAACACTAAGATTGAGTGAGTAGTTCTCGATAAATAAATAGTAATTAATTATGTAGAAGCAGATATTAAAACATAAGTTCAAAAGTGGAAGTCACCTTCTGGCCTGGTTCTCTTTTCAGGGTCAACTTGGTTAGATGCAGGCGATTCAAGCAAGGCGTCGTCACTGTTGATGTGCGATGTCGACTTGTATTCTTCTTCTTCATCAGCGTGGCTGCCAACAGAAGCTTCTTCGTCTTCGTCTTCAGCATCAGAGATATTAGCCGACTGTTCGGCAGTGATGATATCTCTGACCTTCTTTGGCAATCTGTCTGGTCTGTAGAATCTCAAGTCGACTCTTCCAATGATGTAGAGCGCATTGATGATAAACTCAAACAAACCCCAACAGATGTACATAGCCACAGGTTGACAGATTGGACCAGCGTCCTTGTTATATCTGTGTTGGAAAATAGCTACACATCTGCAAATGGCACCAACCAAAATTAAGATAGTGGTGATACTGATAATGATGATGGAGACATTGTGTTGCAAGTTACCTCTGTTCTTAGAGATACCTTCAACCATGTTGTGGTGATGGTGGGTAGCAGCAATGACACGGATAGCGTAACGATGGTTGTGGTTTCTCTTCATAAAAGTTTCTTCGGCTTCACGAGCAGCATTCTTTTTGACAAAGTAAGTTGGAGCAAACGATTCAATCCACCAAGGTTGGTAGGTGTACAAGTTTTCATCCTTGGCGGTGGGCTTAAAGAGAAAAGCCAACGCAAGCAAAGCGATCGAAGTGCATGAGTACAAGATGACAAAAATGGAGGTGGCTTCGACGGAACGGACGTAGTTCTTGTAGTTTGAGCTGGACAAGAAGTAGATGTAAGGACCGGCCGAGGCGACAATGGTCATGACCACGAGACCCGTAACAATCACGTACAACGCAATCATAACGCTCCAGAACAACTTACGGGAACCTCCAACCGGGTGTCTCCATGTAAAGATACGTTGGGCCAAGACCAAGTTAAACGACACGATAAATATGGTGGGGAGAATCAAAAAGACTTCATGTGCAATACCCAATTGGGTCAAGGTGATGTCATGAGCCCAAATAATACGCAAGACCCAGCCAATGACTCTCAAAACACAATAAAAGACCCAGCCGATGGACAACCAAAAGTAGTGACCTCTGGACATATTGATGATAAAGATACCCAAGTGTAAGAGCAACAAGATCCCAAAGACCACGGCAAAGATGATGGAAGGGACTCTGTCTTTGTGGTCAGGGTATCCACCAAAGAGATTAATTTGGTAGTCGGCGACATAGTCCACCATGACCTTGGGGACCTTTGGTCCCAACAAGTTGTGAGCCTGTCTGGTTAAAACAATGGTACCGGTACCTCTTGCAGGGTAGTTGTTCTGGTACTGCAACAATTGCATGAACCCGTCAATAGCGGAGTTTATTGGTTCCATAGTTTATGAAAAGTTTTGAAAGGAAGTGTAAAAAAAACCGGTTGAGGGTGGGGCAAAGTGCAGAAAATTGTATGTATTTGTAGGATTAGGAAATTTTCCAATAGCCTGATCAGGTTAAGAAAAATACAATCGAGCCCGAATAGGATAGAAAATTTCAACCACAGGTGGCACTGGCGGAGGGGAAGTAGAATTGGCGGAAATTTTTCTCTGGATTATATTATTGGGATGAGGAGTAAAAAAAATGCCTGCAGCACAACAAACCTTACCTAATTAGGCCGAGCGAATAAAATGTGCCGTCCTTTTTGGGCAGAAGCGGTGCACGGCTACAAGGACTTACCATTTGGGGGAGAGATCACTGTCATCACATGCCTAGGAGGACCCCTCGTCCCCGCAAACCGTCCAGACAATAAATCTGGGCAATACAAAGCAGGAAACAACACCAATGGAAAAAAAAAAAGAAAACAGACGAAACATACTTGATATTACGTGCCACGTAAGCGTAACTTACTTCTTCCATGGTTGAGCTTCGTGATGCTCGCTACATGTTAAATTTTTTTTGTTGAGTAGTATTTTCTCTTCTATTTTTTTTTTTACGGTCTTGCTCAGAATAAACTTTAGCAGGAAAAAAAAAAAAGCAAAAAGCGGAGTTGATGGCTTGTCGTGACTCCCCACTCGTGCCGAGCCGTATCGTCCCAGCAATCTAATAGACCATAAAGTACGAATGACCTTCGGATCTGAAATGACGGACAGAAGGACCCCACACATTAAAACCACAAGCAATTTAGCAGCAGCAAATGTGTGTATGGTTTGTTGTGTCGGTATAGTGACACCAAGCCCGCCTGGAATTTTCGTTGGGTCTCGTTGGGTTCTCATGGAAAATGAGCCAATATTCTTAACTAAGCACTGACTCAGCAATTCTACGCGCACAAACTTGTTTTTTTTTCCTTATCATAGCAAATAATCATCATCACCAGCAACTGATGCCATCAGCCACCGTGAACTATGATCCCGCGCGCACCCTGCTTGCCGGGACCCTGGACGATATTATCTCCACCCCATTTGGATTGACTGTGATTGAGATTCAGGGCGAATTGAATCTCCCCACCTCTGTGCCCGATCGCCATCTGCCACAGTACGGCGACAATTATATCTCCGTCAACGACATTTACGATGCCGTCAAGTTTGGCCGGTTGGAACACAGTCCTGGCACAAACAACGTCACACTCTACATCGGCAACTCACAGCGTCTTCTAGGAACACTTGTCGAGTTATCTACGCCACTTGCGGTGCTCCGGATCCCAGCTCAATCGCCAGCCGAAGTCGCCATGGTGGATGTGATCAAGAAAAAGTTGATATTTAAACAGAGACCGTTGCCGATCATGTAAAAATTTTAGATTTTGGCACGGTGCTGCCACTGGAACTCAGCAGCATCTTGTTGTACCAAATTGCCATAGATCTGAACCATATCTTGGTGCGAAAAACCAAGCCGATCACACATATATGTCTCAATCCCACCATACTTACTGTTAAACATCTCAATGGTGGCTAACATCGCTTCCAGACGCGAACTCATCAAGTTCTGGAACCCATCTTCCTCCACACTCCAGCCCTCACGGCCCTGACAAATGGCTTGCTCGATGTCCACCGTGTCGCGCATCTTTTCCTTGAGCTTTTCTACTGTTTGGAGGAACTTGGCCCGCAAAATAGGATGCTCGGGCCGTAATCCCATCGTCGTCAACTCGTACTCCTTGGCAATCGTGTGGCGGTCGACTCCACACAAAAGCAAGATCAACATTCCCATGATGCCCGTTCTGTCCTTGCCAGCAGTGCAGTGGAACACAAATGGCTGGTTGACGTCGCGGATCCACGTGAAAATCGTCTTGAATGCTCCTTGACCATACTCCAAGATATTATCGTAGACATGCACATACGTTGACCAGCTCGTCATCAAGTGCGTGTACCGCACCGCAATCGACTGCGGCGAGTAGTCGTCCTTGCTGAACACCGGCGCATGTATACGTTGAATACCACGCTGCTCCAATCCTACGGGGACCCCGTCCTTATCACACTCACCATCGGACCGGAGATCAAACACCGCCTTGATCCCGAGCCGAACCACTTCGTCAATCCCCTGGTCAGTAATCGTAGCAAAGTTGGCACACCGAAACAACATATTGGCACGTACGTAGTTCCGCTGATCGGAATCGAACCGTGGTTCCTGGATATGCCATCCGCCCATGTCACGGAAGTTGTTGACCCCGTCAACCTGTTTCCACCGTGGAAGCGTGCCGATATCACGACAAGACGCCGCAAACCGCACAAGCTCGTTGCTGGTGCGAAGATACTCGACAATAGTGTCTGCCACTTCGTAGTTGTAGTTGACAAGTCCACGTTTTGTCAAGGGTAAAGCTCGAGAATTTGCACCATCGCTCTCGTTCTCGTTTTCGTTTTCGTTCTCGCTGACACTCAAGCTTGAGCTTGAACTCGTTCCATAAAAGTTATGATCAGCATCCTTAATCAACCGGAGCGTGTGGGTACCAGCACCACGGTTCAACGTATTGGCATAATACGCTGCGTCCTCAATAGGAATCACGGTATCTTGCAACCCATAAACACTCAACACCAGCCAATCCAGCGATAAGTCACGGAGCACCGATAAATCAGGCACCGAAAGCGACTTGATCTCACTCTTGGGAACAACCACTGGGGTATACTTGCCGTAGCGCATGGCATCAATCGTTACGGCTTCCGGTTCTGTGATTTTCCAGCGATCAAGCACCGTGTGCAGCCGGAACCGGGCCGAGCAGTTGACCAAGTTGGGGACAATGATGGCACGGCTATTGTTGGACTGCAGAAGCTTGTGCTGTTCCCATGCCCATAAGAACATGGCCACTCCGCCACGTGAGTGGCCAATCACGCTCAGGATCGTCAACCGGGTCTGGATCGGGTTCTGGGTTGCATCGAGTAAGAACTCGGCTGCGTGTTGGATATCTTCAATATCTTGGACCAACGTGCGGCCCAGATCGCTTGCGTTATCGGCAGAGTCGCCACAGCCCCGGAAATCGAACCGTAACGAGTACATTCCCAACTCGGCTGCTAATCGGTGAGCCAAATGTTTCTGGTAGCAGTAGTCGCGGTGGCCGGCCTGGCCGTGGACGAGGATGGCTGCTCTGTGGGTCTGAGGTGCGTACTCAAACGGTGACGATGCATCAACAGCATGTGGGACTGCAAGTGTACCAACCACGCCGTGGCCAAACGTTACTTGTATCTCGCGTGGTGCAATCATTAAAGAACAGAAAAAAGTGTAATCTTACTTTCTTGTTCTTTTTTTTTTATATATATGGATCGCCACGCTTATGCGCAGTTGGGCCGGTCGCTCGAGGACCGACACGTTCTCGAGCTCCAGACGCAGCTTGCAGTGTTGCAGTCGGCGCTCGTTAACTTTGCCACGGAACACGGCCGCGAAATCACGGAGAACCGCGAGTTTAGGGCCAAGTTTAGCCAAATGTGTGTGGCTGCTGGTGTCGATACGCTCGAGCTTTTGCTCCTGGCGCAGCGGCACCAGCGGCGGCGCGTGGGGGGCGACTTTGTGCTGGCGCTCGCAGTGCGCATTGTCGAGGTGGGGCACGAGACGCGGGCCGTCAACGGCGGGCTTCTTGCGGTGCGCGAGCTCTGTTCGATTCTCGAGGCTCGGTCTCCGGTACGTTTGGCGGTGGATAGTGACGATGTCGAACGTGCAGTGGCAGTGCTACAGTCGTTGGGCCACGGCTACGAGATTGTGCTGTTTAATGAGAAACAATGGCTCAAATTTAGTGGAGCCACCGAGGTATCGCGCGACCAGCGCCGAGTGTTTGAGATGTGCGGGTTCACGGGTGGTTATGTCAGCTACAGTTTGTTACGGGATAATTTTGGATGGGATATGATTAGAGTTAAGCAAGTGGTGGATGAAATGATTCTGATGGGGTTGTTGTGGGTGGATGGAGAAAAGGAGGTCTTGTTTTGGGAACCGTCGTGGATGAATCAGCAACCAGGAACGAAGTGACTGTCCATCAGAGCTGTCACTTCGTTCCTGGTTTGATGAAACCAACTGATGCTGTAGAAAACAGCCCGTTCTGTATACCATATTCTATTCAATCTATTATCGTAAGCCACAACCAGGAACGTGAGTTGTAGATGATGTAGATGCTTGCAGATAACCAGGAAGTAACTGGCTTGATACCTGAGACAACCATCACTCGTTCGTAGTATGAACGTTCATGATCTGAAGCTTGAACCATCACATCAAACCAGTCACTTCGTCCCTGGTTTGATTGTTCCTGGTTTTATACCATTTTCAGAGACCAAACCAGTCACTTCGTTCCTGGTTTGTTGCTTCAATCTCTTCTTCTCCTTCCATCTTCTATTCACCAGCTCAAAACTCTCGCCCAACTCTCGACTTTCCACCGGAACATAACTAGTAAAGTTCCTGCCACTGCCATTACCAACGTTCACCGCTCCACTTCCTTCTTTATGGACTATCTGCGCTGTATCCTTCATGAAAAACCCTTCCATGATTCCTGCCACCTGTGCCTTAAGCTGGTAGTCCAACAAAAGCCCCTTGAACGGTGTATAGTTGCGCCAGACCTTGTTCTTATTGGCAAAGTCCATCGCCGTGAGCCACTCGAGCCCGTCATCGTACTTGCAGTCGTACAAGATCAAGGGAATATCGTTGGCCATCTCAAAGTTGGGCTTGCACGGATACTTGGCCACGTCCAAGAGCGTATCGATGATCTGGGGCTCCTCCAACTTCTGACCTACCAAAAAGAGCACCGCCATCATACACCGCACCTGGTGCCAGAGAAACGCTGTGCCCTTCAAGTCAAAGAAGTATACGTTGTCCTTGAGATGCTCGATGCCCGTGCTGTACACTTGGCGCCGGTAATTGGTGATCTGTTTCGAACCGTCGATCTTGCAGAAGTTACGGAAATCATGCGATCCTTCGTACCGTTTGGCAGCAGCAGCCATCACATCGATGTCCAAGTCGTCTTTCTTGAACAAGTAACGATAGTGACGATACTTGCAACTGAATCGAGCATCAAACCCCGGTGGTGGGCGCAAACACACCGCCGTCATACGAATATCAGCTGGAAGAAGTGAATTGAGAATCGTAAGGTACGGAAGTTCTCGATCATCGTGGGCCGGATCAGCCTGTTCTTCAGGCAGCAAGCTCGACCGTACCGTCAAGTTAATCACCTGGTTCATTGCACTCACTCCGCGGTCGGTACGTCCACATCGACTGAACTTACACGAATCGGGATCAGGCAGCGAAATCAACCGTGAAAGTGCCAACACTTTGAGGATCTCGTTCTCAATCGTTGGAAGCGGCGTCTCTTCGTACTGGTAAGCAAGACCTGAGTAGTTCCAGCCAAGGTATGCAAACTTGAGGGCAATGGTTCGTTTATGATACTTGTTGAAATCAAATGTTTTGGGTTTCTTCTTGGGTCTCGACTCGACCGGTGGTGTTTTTGCTGGTGGTGGCGATGGCGATGGTGATGCTTTGGTTGGCTCCAACTCCATCACTCTTTTGATGAGATCTTCCCTCGACCACGTATCATACTTGTTCATCCTGGTGGAAAACGTTCGTGCTACTCGCAACATATTCCCTGACAAAAAAAACTCATCTCATCGCACCCTCATCACTTACATATTATGGAGACCAAGAAGAAATCGCTTGATTGGACCAACCTCAACTACGAACTCGAGCCATGGATCAAAGAAGCGATCGTCTCGCTTGGGTTTCCCACCATGACTCCCGTCCAGGCATCAACGATCCCGCTTCTTTGCGGCAACAAAGATGTGGTGGTGGAAGCCATCACTGGATCAGGGAAAACACTTGCGTTTGTCCTTCCCATACTCCACCGGCTTTCGGTCAGACTCAATGCCGTCGATGAGGACGGAAGGAGAGACCCGTTCAAGAAGGGCCACTTTTTCGCTCTTATCATGGCCCCTACACGAGAATTGGCCAGCCAAATCCAACTGGTGATAACTTCAGTGTGCCAGTACTTGCCGCAAGACTTGGCCACCATCAAAACCCAGTTACTTGTGGGTTCCCTTTCGACGGTCCGTGATGACTTGGACCACTTTCTCAAGCACGGTGCACATATCCTCATTGCTACGCCGGGCAGAATGTTGGACTTTTTCTCATCGCAGTACGTCAAGTCTCAATCGTGTGAGATTTCTGTGTTGGACGAGGCCGATAAGTTGCTTGATGTCTCGTTCAGAGCTGATGTGACACTGATCCTCAAACGGCTCCCGAAACAACGACGTACGGGTCTCTTTTCTGCCACCATCTCTTCGGCCGGAGATGCGATTTTCAAGACAGGCATGAATAACCCCGTCAAAGTATCGGTCAAATCAAAACACACAGCAGCACCAGTGTCGCTCAATCTCGCATACATGTTAGTAGCACCACATACCAAGCTCTCGGTCATGTTCAAGTTGTTACACGAGTACCGCTTCAAGAAATGCATTGTCTATTTCCCCACATGCACATCGGTCAAGTACTTTTATCTGGTATTCCAGGCGTTGGATACAGCGCTGGATGTCAAGTTCTATTCACTCCATGGCCAGCTACAGACCAAACCACGACTCAAGACACTTCTGAACTTTGCCGAGGGCGACGTCGCTGTCAACAAACACGTTTTGATGACCACCGACGTTGCAGCACGAGGAATCGATGTCCCCGACGTCGATCTAGTGATCCAGCTCGATCCACCAACGGATCCTGACGTGTTCTTGCATCGCTGTGGCCGGACAGGACGGGCCAACAAGGTGGGACAGGCTATCGTCATGTTGAACCAAGATAGTCGTGAAGAAGATTACATTGATTTCATGGAAGTCCGTGGAGTAACACTAAAAGAAATGGACCTGCCAGCGGTCCCGAACCACGACGACTTGCAGCTGCGCTTCAGACAGTTTCTTCTTGCAGATCGTGCCCGCCACGAGCTTGCAGTCAAGTCGTATGTTGGTTTCATCCGCTACTACTCAAAACACATGGCATCGTCGATCTTCCGGCTCCAGACACTCGATTATCTCGGCATAGCACGCATGTACGGGCTTCTCCGTTTACCCAAGATGCCTGAATCAAGACATATCCCGCAAGACACGATGCCTGAAGACGGCTGGTTGGGCGAACCAATCGATATGGACGAATACAAGTACGCCGATGAACAAAAGGAAACATCACGGTTAGCAAACTTGGAGCAGGAAAAGGCGAACCGGATTCTCTCTGCCAAACGCAGAAAGGAACTCCGGATCAAGAACGAAGCATGGTCTCTGAAACTGGAAAAGAAAGAGACAAAGCAAGAAAGACGTGAGAAGATGAAACGGAAACGGGAAGCCATCGAGAAACAAATCATGCAAGAACTGTCTGACGACGACGACAACGAAACTCAACAGGACTGGAAGGATATCGTCAAGAGCAACAAGAAGAAGCAGCGGAGTAATATGCAAGGCTCGTTTGATTTATAAAGTTACAATTATTCTAGAAACTCTTTCGTTTTTTAACTAATTTTCCACTTTTCACTCACAGCACGAATCCCATCAAAAACAAAGAGGTTGTCCAACGGGGTGTACTGTGACGTGGCCAACTTCAATACTTCTTGACTGACAATGCCTCCCATCAAACTGTTGAGGTTATGGTATCCATGTGCATTGTGGCTCAAGATTTCTTGGAACGTCGAGGTGAGAGCTGGCGAAAGCTTTGATTTAACACCAAACTTGTTAACAAAGAGAGCACAGAAAGCATCGTAGTCCTGTGTGCTAGGAAGGCGTCCAAACTCCTCCACAAACGATGCAAACGTTAGAATACCAAAGTAGATACCAAGTGTATTATGGGAGGGACTCTCCTCCTCATCCTGTGAGGAACACTCATCCAACATATCTTGCAACAACGTAGAACAATAGAGCTTTGTTGACCCCTGGGTCACGTACAATAATTGTGAGTTCTTACAGAAGCTGGTGATGGATTCAGAGTTGATTTCCAGGAGTGAACGCCCGACACTTTCCAATATCTTGACGACTTCCACCGTGAAAAGCTCCTGGTCTCTCAATGCCCGTTCACGGTACATTTCCTGTAACTTGATATAGCTGGCAGTATCTGAAGCCATGTCCGGTAGATTTCCTGGCAATGGCAATTGGTTGTCGTTGAGGGCAACAAAGTTCTTTAATGCTTTAATATATATCCAAAAGATCGAGGTGGATCTATCGATGTTTTCGTCTTGGATGTTGGAGTTGTCAAACAAGTTCAGGACTGTTTTGGGGATCTGGGTCACTTGTAATGCGCGGTGCATCAACGCGGATGCTTCGATAAAGTTGGTTTCGTAATGGATATCTCTTGAATATGATTCAATGAGTTTGCGGAACTCTTTCTTCTGGGTATAGTTTTGTGGGGGTAGACCTTGGTGAACAAGTTTCCATTGCATGAGTGCCTTAATGAACACCACTATATATGGGATGTGAGCATGCTCTGTATCGTCCAAGGTGTCCAAATGAATTGAGTTGACGTATTCAAGTAACTCCGGCCATGGTTTATCAATACGGAGATCGTAGAGTCTGGACGGATCGTGAGTCTCTATCACGGTGACTTCGTTGCATATGACATTGAGTGAGCCATAAAAACCTATGCTGTTCACCACAAGCAACGGGATCTTTCTTTTCCAGAGGATCGATGTAATTTGGGGTAATTCCGCCACGTAGTCACTAATGACAACCACATTAAACTGGTCCCAAAACTCGGGTGTTTGAGATAGCAATACTTGTTTAAGCAGCATGTGGATGGCATGACCTTGGACTTCTGAGTTCAACTCGTTCAAGTTACGGGCGATCGACTCCGCTTTCTTGTGACCCAAATCTTCTCTTTTCAAGAAGAAGTTGGCTGAAAAATCGTGCTGCGTCACATCGGAGCTATCGATAATAGTGAACTGGCCGATGCCAGGAAGGACCAAGTTCTTGAGAATTTCTGAGCCGGTGGCAGTTGCGTTTACAAGGCAAATGTGGGTGTTTTCCAAGCTGGTCTGGCCGGAAGCGGCCCAGAGCCGCAATTGGCGGTCGTATCTTGTTTCTTTGTCCATGAAGTAAACGAATGAAAGGAATGTAGGTGGTCAAAGAAACAAAGAAAAGGAAGGGCAACAAAAAAAAGACTTGGCTGTAACAAGAACCTCTGGTGGGGAGGGTTGTAGTTTTATTTACAGTGAGGTGAAGTGGCACATTAGACGATAGTGCAAATTGCACACAGGAAATTTGAGTTTTTTGTAGCCACAACAGGTCCGAATACAGAACGGAACACTTTTACAACAGGTAACCTTTTTTCCGCCTCCAAAGTGGTATCCCCATTGGGATCCCCATTGGGATATGGCAATAACCCCAACGTGACAGTAGCGATGGAAACTTTCCCAATCAAAATACGAGAAACCAAGATAAGATCAAGGCGTACTGTACACGAATTGAAAAAAAAAGGAGATCAGTAAGTCAAATCAAAGTGAAAGATCTATTTCTATCCCGTCCCCAGTAAACGGATCTCACAGCAGCCAAATCGTTCTACAAATCGACCCTCACTCCAAAAAGATAACACAACTAACAGAAATTGGGCTCATGCCAGCGTGTGTGTGCGCGCACATGGAGAAGACAAAGCACGACATCTGGAGACATTTATACAACGTGTCCCCATCAAAATATGGGCCGGGTAAGACCACGTTTACCCGGCCAACAAACGATAAGAGCTGTAATTTCTTTTGGTAAGCTAAAACAACTCCATCGGGAAACAATATAATTTTGTCCTATACACGACTTTGTATACTAGGAAAAGAAAATTTTTTTTTTGTTTTTTGCACCTTGTCTAGGGATGCCCTACGATACAAACGGACAAAGTTCCAGAACGCTAAGTGGCTCACCCTGTGTTTAAAATAAAAAAAAACTTTGATAGAAGTAACATTTTCTTAACTACTAGTGATGTATATTTCTTGTACAGATCGATAAGACTCGACTCAAATGCAATACACCATGCAACTTCTTTTACGTTATGCTACCTCTTCACTTTTTCTTTTTTTTCTGTTACCAATAGCAAAAAATTTTTTTATTTTCTTTTTTTTTTTTCCGATCAAACATATACCCATCAGTTTATAAGAAAATTTTTCCTCTTTTCTCTTCTTCTTCTTTCTTTACTACAACATTGGAAAATGTCTGCTGACAGTGAATCTAAATACTCAGTTGAGGTTCTTTCCCAATTATTGGAAGCCTTGAAGGTTGCTGACAACAAGGATGAAGCCGCTGCTAACGTTTCTTCTTTCTTGAACTCTTCCATTGTCGAACACGATGTTCCTCAGGTCTTCTTTGAAGAATTGAGAAAGCAGCTTAACAACAAGAAGGATGCTGCTGGTGTCGTTGCTGCTTTGAAGGCATACTCCCACATCTCTTCTGCCAACGCTTTGTCTCCTTCCGTTGAACCATTCGTCGTTGACTTGGTCCAAGATGTTGCTGTCCAAGCCGGTAACAAGGACAAGGCCGTCCAAGTCGCTGCTTCCGACGCTTTGTTAGCTATCTCTGCTGCCGTCACCCCAACTGCTATCAAGGTTATCTTGCCAAAGTTGTTGGAAAACTTGTCTAACTCTAACAAGTGGACTGAAAAGGTGGCTATTTTGGCTGCTGTCTCCCAATTGGTTGACACTGCCAAGGACCAAATTGCCCTCAGAATGCCTGAATTGATCCCAGTTCTTTCTGACGCTATGTGGGACACCAAGAAGGAAGTCAAGGCTGCTGCCACCGCCACCATGACCAAGTCTACCGAAACCATTGACAACAAGGATATCGAAAAATTTATCCCACAATTGGTTCAGTGTATTGCTGACCCATCCTTGGTTTCCAAGACTGTGCACTCGTTGGGTGCTACCACCTTTGTTTCCGAAGTCACCATGGCTACCTTGTCTATTATGGGTCCACTTTTGTCCAGAGGTTTGGTTGAAAACGACACTGCCATCAAGCGTAAGGCTGCTGTTATTGTTGACAACATGTGTAAGTTGGTCGACGACCCTCAAGTCGTTGCTCCATTCTTGGACAAGTTGTTGCCACCATTGAAGGCTTCTTTCGAAACCATGGCTGACCCAGAAGCTCGTGAAGTTACCTTGAGAGCTTTGAACACCTTGAGAAGAGTTGGTGCCGTTAAGGAAAACGATGTTCTCCCAGAAATCTCCACTGCTGGTGACATCCCAGTTACCTTGAACGAATTCAACAAGTTGTTGGAAGGTCAAACCATCGCCCCAAGATTCAACCCAGCTTTGAACTATATTGCTGCCATTGCCGGTGACTTGATTGACGAAAGAGACATTCAACCAGAATCCTGGATCAAGAACATTTTGCCATTCGCCACTATCTTCTTGCACGAAAAGGAATCCAAGGAAATCATTGAAGAATTCAGAAAGAGAGCCATTGACAACATTCCTGAACCACCATCGTTCGAAGACGAAGAAGATGAAGGTGAAGACTTGTGTAACTGTGAGTTCTCCTTGGCCTACGGTGCTAAGATCTTGTTGAACAAGACTCAATTCAGATTGAAGAGAAACAGAAGATATGGTCTTTGTGGTCCTAACGGTGCTGGTAAGTCCACCTTGATGAGAGCTATTGCTAACGGTCAAGTTGAAGGTTTCCCAACCCAAGAAGAGTGTAAGACTGTTTACGTCGAACACGACATTGATGGTATTCACGCTGAAACCTCCGTTGCTCAATTCGTCCTTGACGATGGTGAAGTCGGTTTGACCCAAGAAATGGTTGAACAAAAGTTGAGAGAATTTAACTTTACCGACGAAATGATTGCTATGGACATTCACTCCTTGTCTGGTGGTTGGAAGATGAAGTTGGCTTTGGCCAGAGCTGTCTTGAAGAACGCTGACATCTTGTTGTTGGATGAACCAACTAACCATTTGGATACCGTCAACGTCGCTTGGTTGGTCAACTACTTGCAAACCTGTGGTATTACCTCCATTATCGTTTCCCACGACTCTGGTTTCTTGGACAATGTTACTCAATACATTATCCACTACGAAGGTTTCAAGTTGAGAAAGTACAAGGGTAACTTGTCTGAATTCGTCAAGAAGTGCCCATCTGCTCAATCCTACTACGAATTGGGTGCCTCTGACTTGGAATTCAGATTCCCAGAACCAGGTTTCTTGGAAGGTGTTAAGACCAAGCAAAAGGCTATTGTCAAGGTCTCCAACATGACTTTCCAATACCCAGGTACTTCCAAGCCTCAAATTCGTGACATCAACTTCCAATGTTCTTTGTCTTCCAGAATTGCTGTCATTGGTCCAAACGGTGCTGGTAAGTCTACCTTGATTAACGTTTTGACTGGTGAATTGTTGCCAACTGAAGGTGACGTTTACGTCCACGAAAACGCTCGTATTGCTTACATCAAACAGCACGCTTTCGCTCACATCGACTCCCACTTGGACAAGACCCCATCTGAATACATTCAATGGAGATTCCAAACCGGTGAAGACAGAGAAACCATGGACAGAGCTTCCAGACAAATTTCTGAAGCTGATGAAAACTCCATGAACAAGATCTTCAAGGTCGAAGGTACCCCAAGAAGAATTGCTGGTATTCACGCTAGAAGAAAGTTCAAGAACTCTTACGAATACGAAATCTCTTGGTCTTTGGGTGAAAATATCGGTATGAAGAACGAAAGATGGGTTCCAATGATGTCTGTTGACAACACTTGGTTGCCAAGAGGTGAATTGATGGAAACCCACTCCAAGATGGTTGCTGAAGTTGACATGAAGGAAGCTTTGGCTTCTGGTCAATTCAGACCATTGACCAGAAAGGAAATTGAAGAACACTGTGCTATGTTGGGTTTGGAAGCTGAATTGGTTTCCCACTCCCACATCAGAGGTCTTTCTGGTGGTCAAAAGGTTAAGTTGGTTCTTGCTGCTTGTACTTGGCAAAGACCTCACTTGATCGTTTTGGATGAACCAACCAACTACTTGGACAGAGACTCCTTGGGAGCTTTGTCTAAGGCCTTGAAGTCTTTCGAAGGTGGTATTGTTATCATTACTCACTCTGCTGAATTCACCAAGGACTTGACCGAAGAAGTCTGGGCCGTTGTTGACGGTAAGATGACTCCATCTGGTCACAACTGGGTCCAAGGTCAAGGTTCTGGTCCAAGAATTGAAAAGAAGGAAGATGAAGAAGACAAGTTTGATGCCATGGGTAACAAGATTGCCGGTGCTAAGAAAAAGACTAAGTTGTCTTCTGCTGAATTGAGAAAGAAGAAGAAGGAAAGAATGAAGAAGAAGAAGGAATTGGGTGACGCTTACGTGTCTTCTGACGAAGACTTCTAAGTTGTCTCGTAAAAGATCTTATTTATCTTTTTTTTCTCTTTTCTTTAGATTGTTTAATGTATATTTATATATATATTTATATAGGTATAGATGATAGTGGTATAAATATAAAATATCTGATAAAAATTATTATTATTGCAAGCGGCTATGTTCTACTTGGTTTTTGTATGCTTTTTGCAATTGGTTTTTACCGTTGGAGACAAGACGTTTGAGCCGAGATATGTCTGGAACACTTCGTACGCTCCGTTTACTGTTGCATGTCCGTCAACATCACTTATAAGAGAAGCAAATGTGAGTCGTTTTTTTCTTTTTAGAATGTAATTTAAAGAATAATCTTTCTAACAGTTGCAACAGGGACTATGCCCTCAGGAAGAAGAATATATGCGTCACCGTGACGATGTGACACAGCGGCTGTTGAAATATCTTTTACAAGACTCCAATTTAAGTGATGATGTTCTTGCTTCAAGAATTGCCATAGCATTTCTGGGTGGTGGGTATCGATCTATGCTTATTGGCGCCGGTGCACTTTTAGCATTCGATAACCGTACCCCGAATTCATCATTGGCAGGGGTGTTACAGGCAACAAGCTATATTGGTGGTATATCTGGCGGCTCGTGGTTGGTAATGAGCCAATTTGCCAGTGACTTTGCTCCCATTAATAAATTGAAAGAAGGATGGAGTATTGATCAACCATTATTGATGGGAATTGACAGTTTTGATCCTAAGGAAGTCCAGGGTATGGTTCCAGAGACCAAGCAAGAAACGCTGAATTCAAGAGGGTTTTTCGCAGCCATAAAAAAGGTTTTGGGAATTAGGTCGTCGGTGCCTAAAACCACCTTGAATAATGCACTTGAACAATTGAACAAGCGAGCTGAGTCTCATTCGAATTCCGTCATCAATAGATTTGTCAAGGCCATCTTCAATTCAAAGCCAGAAAGTGTTCCAAAAACCCCATTGAAAGATATATTTAAATTCTATAAAGCACTACAAGTTGAGGTCCGTCCCAAACGAGTCCATGGATTTGATGTCTCCTTAACCGACTATTGGGGAAGAGCATTATCCAGAAGAATATTCGCCAACAGAGCCAAGACTCCTGGTGCAACGCTAACTGCCGGTACTCAACTTCCGACTTTCAAATCGTACGAGCAACCATTTCCAATTATTGGAACCATCGAAACCAGTCCAGATAAAATCGATACCAGTGAAAACTCTCATTTATTTGAGTTTACCCCGTATGAATTCGGGTCTTGGGATTCGTACCTTGGAGCCTTTGTTCCCTTGAAGTACTTGGGAACGAACTTGTACAATGGTGTTTCACAATTAACTTTGCACAACGTCACCCATTGTATATGTGGTTACGATAATATAGGTTTTATTACAGGAACATCCTCTTCGTTATTTAACCATATATTCATTCATGTTTACAGGCTATTGGATACTCTTGATCAAGAATTATCAACGGCTTTGGAAACGATATTAAACATCTTTGGATTTGACGGCAGTTCCAAGTTTAAAAAGAGTTCTGAAACCCATCCTGATCATGCCTTAATTTCTCCAAATCCGTTCTATGGTTACAATGTTAGTGGTCGAGTTGGATCACAAAGACTGATTTATCTTGTGGATGGTGGTAATGATCGTCAGAATATTCCCTTCCATCCGTTTTTACAAAGTTCAAGAAAAGTTGATGTAATCTTGGCCTTTGATAATACTGGGGACATTGATAATTTCCCCAATGGAACTACTCTTGAGCATATTTCAGCACGCTATCGCGGCACTGACCGCTTTCCTTACGTTCCTACTCCTGAGGAAATAGTAAAAAACAAATATAATCAACAACCAATGCTTCTAGGATGTGATTTGAATCGAGATTATGCTACACAAGCAGATCAGCGGTCGCTGCCATTAATAGTATATTATTCAAACCAAAATTATGGTTTTGCAGCCAACACATCGACATTTAAACTTGAGTATAGTGATGATGAGCTCGACGGGATGTTGCAAAATGGATTCAATATTGCTACTCATAACAATTCAACCGAGTTTGCTATCTGCTTGAAATGTGCAATTGTAAAAAGAGCTTTGGATCGTCTGGACACTTCAATACCCGAAAAGTGTCTTTCCTGTTATAGTCAGTATTGTTGGCATAGAAAAGAAAGTAGTGATTACAAGTCATGAATATTCTGAATTAATTCTGGATTATTCCTTGTTCTCTATTAAATACATAAAAATTTCCAATTTAGATGTGATGCAAGTCTTCCCATCGTTGCTGTCTCACTCTCAAATCAACCCAACAATCTCATTGTGACTTCAAATACAGCAAAGGTAGCACCATTTGCTGGTGCAGCCCTCAAGATAGTAGGAATAAACCCACGGTAGAAACCCTTGATGCCGTTTTTGGCCCAGACGTCTCTGACAACATCAATGGTGCCTCTGTATTTTGGAGAAGTCAAGGAGTCGGTTTGAAGCTTCGACTTGATGACATCGACTGGATAAATTCCAATCCACAAGGTGTAACCCGACAATCCACCAAACAAGCACAATTTCCAAGGAGGAATATCGGCACGGCTGACGTTCTTGGCCTTGATTTCTCTGGCAATCAAGGCTTCATATGTGGCAAAGTAGATTCCCAAACCCGCACCTTCTCTGAACAAGGTTGGGAGCAAACCTTTGTACAAGCCACCGGCCTTGGTCAATTTTCTGGCACAATCGATTGGTCCATCAAAAGCCTTTTGGGCACCAGTTTGTGTTTGTAATCTGATACGGATATGTTCAATAGGTGACGCTAAAAACCCGTTAGCGAAACCAGCAACAGCACCACAAGCAAAGAAATTGGCCAACGATAATGGCTGGCCATTCAATTTGGAATCGTAATGTCTCTTCATAAACTCGTTAACTGAAAACTGGACCGAGACACACGCACCAACACCAACCAAAGGAGTCAAAGTACCCTTGTAGAATCCCTTGGGGCCTTCGTTGACCAATAATTTCTTGATTACATCCATCGCACCTGAATAAGTACCTTCTGGAGCCGATTGTAATCTGACCTTGACGGTATCAAACGGTTGACCCACCAAAACTTGAGCAATTCCACCCATGGTACCGCCTACCAAGTCCTTCAACACCTGGTTGGAGTCGTTAGTAAGAGGAGGCTCTTCTAATTCAACAATCATTACTTTGGTTAAGATGAGTCAAGAGTTGATGGATGAAAAAAAATCCATCCCGAAAGTGCGCGGCGGTAATCGGTCTACCGAGTGGGGTTTGCCAGAACACCGGGAAAGCAAAACCTGAGGTGGAAAAAGAAAACGAAACAGACCTAAACAAAAAAGCAAAAGAATTTCAAATACCACTTACATTGCTTACACCATTAGGTATCGAGGACCTGGCGCTGGTGGCGCTTTTTGGCTTACCAACAAGATCATGGTAATTGGCTGTGTTTTTGGTGGGAGATAAGATCGATCTCCGGGGCTCGCTACGAAAAATCAATTATAGTTTAATTCTTTTTTTGCCATTGTCTCTCATTCCGGTTACTTTGGTAGGTCTTAGAAATTACTTTTATGTAGCTATCAATTCTCTTCGTCTTGGGCCATGATGAGTCCATCAAACGGATTCATGCCATTTTTGGCAAAGAACTGGCCGCTCGATTGCGCTGGAGCCGTCACTGGAGCCACAATTCCCGGACTGACAATGGGACTAGCCGCAATTTCGTGGTTTGTAGGCATAATGGCCTGGGCTGCAGGTCCTAAGGTTGCTACCAAGGGCGTTCTGATCAGCGGAGGGCCGTTACCCAACAATGAGTTGTTGTTCAACTGTGACAAGTTCACCAGCGATAACGAATTGTTGCTTTGTAATGCCGGATGCGCACTGGCAGACGATGTAAATATATTCGACACGCTCGGAATAGCCAGCAACGGTGGCGGATGGTTCGACAACTGTCCTTCTGTTGACATCGAATGATACGAAGACACCTCTAACAATAATGTGACTTCCTTGGTCGTTTTGGTCAAGCTGGCCATCGATGACCGAATGTCGTTCAAGATCGGCAAATCCTTCATCACACCCTTGACCGAAGAAAACGTCTGGATAATTGCTTTCAAAAACAGATTGATATCGTCCCAGAACAACCTCCGTGTTGTTTGCAGTGGACTGTTTCTGATGGTCAACAATTTCGTTGTCAATCTCTTGGTAATGTCCATCGATGACATGCATACATTCATCAACTCCTTTACCTTGGTGGCCACAGTATGGTTAATTCCAGAAGACGAGGTGGCACTCGCGATAGCACTCTTGTTAATCGCCTGTGTCAATTCCTTAAACACCACTTGTGCGTTGGAAGTAGCAATGTCAATGGCATGATAAAGCTTTTCATCTACTTCGTCTCCATCAAAGCTAATGTTAGTGTTGATCGAAAGCTTCTTCTGTTCAACGACAGCCTTGCCTGGAGTAAGAATTCGGTACGCGTTCAACAATTCGCTAAACAGTCCATACAATGTAAGGTAAAGCATCCGAATAAAACAGATATCTATCTTGAGCACAAATGTCGAGAAGTTCTCGCTCAAGAGATCCATAATCATTTTGAACGACGAAATGCAAACGGTCAACGAGGTTGAAATCTGTTCCAAGTTATTGCCAGTTTCTTCCATTGCCTCCAAGTTCTCCACAAGAGAATCAATATTGGCCTTAGTGGTATACAAAAGTGCTACCATCTTCATGGTAATTTTCTTATCGACACAGAATCCAGTGAACCGTCTCACGGACGAATGCAACTCACTGAATGAGAAAAGAATCTTTCTTGATACCTTAATGATAGTTGTTGCATTGAACCGTTTGTTGATTATCCGTGAAGGTGAAGATTCGTTGGAAGGTAAACTATTGTGTCTTGTGACACTCGGAAGCGGTTGTGGCGACTTAAAGTTGTCTTCCTTCAAGGACAGATGATGGTTAGAGACCAGGTGATGTCTCTTTACTCCCTCAGGAGATAGTAACTGACTGGTCAGAGTATTCAGTGGTTTTGCTTGTGCTAGATTCATGCTTTCGTCCAGCGGGTTTTCTTGCAATGTTGATAATCTTCTAAAGTATGCTCCAGATTTATGTTCAGTGTCAACGTTTTCGTTCTTATCCAAGATACGATCTATTTCCTTTAGGGTATTGGAGCGAGTGCGGGACCTGTTACTCAACGATCGAGTTAATGTAGCAGCAGAGTTGCCTGAGATTGGAGTACTGGAAGAAGGGATGGGTTTTGGAGGAACCGGAGGAGCCGTTGATGGGGAGGAGCTAGATGATGTGATTGCAGGATATGATGTAGAGGTAGAGGAAAGTGGAGGCGTGCCAGCGTGGAAAGGTTCCAATGCCGATGCAGAATGGGGTTGGATTGGTAATGCGTAATCCATCGACAGATTCGCCTCACTTTCCATGGACTCAACTGTAGTATTTTGTCCTGAGGTTGATGGGTCTGACTGTTCCTCAGGTTTCTTTATGAAAAGACCCATTCTTTTTGCAGCCTTGGAGGCCTTTGTCCGAGTTTCAGAGATACTCTGGGTTCTAGCAATAGGTGGCTGTTGCTGTGGCGGCTTGATTGATTTCAACTCGTTCTGTTCAAGCAACTTGGACTCTATTTGACTCTTGTTTGTTGTCAAGTAGTTGTTTAATTCATGTATCCAGTTATCGGGCCGCTGCTTTTTGATCAATTTGATCAAGTCGATGGATGGATATACCAACGGGTTTTCGGTAAATTCAAGCACATTCAAGTTCAATTCGGCCAACACCGGTGGGAGATACTTGAACTTGTTATTGATGATGGATATTACACGGAGCTGTTTTAGTTGTCCAAAGGTATCAGGGAAATTCCATAACTTGTTGCAAGAGACGTCCAAGATTTCCAAGTTGGGCAAGTCTCTGAGGCATCGAGGTAATGATGTCAAGCTGTTGTTAAAAAGATCCAAGTACTTCAAGTTCTTGCCAATGATAGGGAGGTTTAAGGGGATTTCAGTGATCTGGTTGCTCTGAAGCGTAAGGCGTTCTAGTTCTAGTGGGGGAGCAAATGACGAAAGAAAGACATGGATCACATCAATCACTTCCTGTAGTGGCAACTGTTGTGTATAAAGAACTGTATTAAGCTTTATGGTCTTTTTGGACTGGATCTGGTCCACCTGCTCATTAAGGAGCTGGATCACTTGGGCCGAAAAGGACATTGACGCAGGACGAGGGATATCTTTGCAACAACGTAGACGGGGGAGATTCAAAAAAAAAACGATAAATGTAAAATGCAGTGCAATTCAATCTTTCAGGCTGCTAGTAACCAGACTATAGCACCTATCCAACCCGGGGAAACCTGTCTACTTTGGGCGTGAAATCCAGATCTTCCCGTGCTGAATTTTTTGTTTCCTTTTTGGATCTATACCTTGAATGTATCACGTGATGTGTATGTTCCTCCCGATTGGGAAGGTGTTAGTCCTCCCTTTTACAAGAAATTAATTTTCGTGCACGCGTAACTAAAAGTAGACGAGGACATAACGAAATAAATGTAATAATGCAATTGGTATTGTTGGATTCCAACCCTGTTTTGGCGCATGCGTGGCGACATCATGCCATTTTGATACGGAGAATGTTTCAGAAGTACCAGATTGTGTATACTGAGCCTCAATTTCATGTGGTCAATGGCTCGCTCCAAGAAACTCTCCTTAGGAATCCTTGGAAATATCATGGGAAAACGGCATGTTTCACACCAGGAAACTCGTTGGCATATATGGGAGCGGGCTTTGACAAATATGCGGTGGAATTACTTGGAGGGACATGTGTAGCGGAGAGAATACAGGAGTATACCTTGAAGAAGTACTGTGGCTATGTACCAGTTGGTGAGATCAACGCAATTGATCTTGCCGTTGTCTTGCCGAACCATTATGAAAGCGAAGTGTATAGAAACTGTAACTTGGTGCTGTTGGTTGTGGTGCCGTCGATGGTAGTTCCCGAACCAATGGAAGGAATCAGAGCCTTGTTTGACGTGGTCTGGAATATTTTGGGCCATGCCGAACACACAACAACGATCTCAAATTGGATTTTACCGGGGATTGGAACCGGGCACGGAAACCTTGACGTTTCTGTAGTGGGACAGGTCATGATGACAGCTATCTTTTTATACCTGATGAAAGCAAACACACGTATGGATAATTTGAAAAGGTCAGTCGTGGTGTTAAAATTCTTGGGTTACGACTACAAAAAGTTTGGAGATGTTGCAGAACTCGAATCTGTAATGTCCAAGTATGGCAGGGAACATAATGGCGGACCAATCACCGATATTGAGGAGCTTCTTCGCTGCATAGAATAAAAGCTTGGAACATGGCTGCGAAAAAGGTTCCTGCAGTTGCTACCCCCACTAATAAAAAAATATTAAAAGTACGCGTATGAGTCAAAATTGTCCCTCTCTCCCGTATTTGCCATGACAAACGTCAACAAGCTCAAGTATACGATAGGATTCATCCATTGTCGAGAAACGAACGAGGTTCTTTTACTCAATCGTGAGAAAAAGCCGTGGATGGGCCGCTGGAACGGCGTTGGAGGAAAGTTGGAGCCAGAAGAATCCCCATACGACTGTATTGTTCGTGAGACCAAGGAGGAAACAGGGTTGCATTTGCCTCAGTACAAGTCGCGTGGTGTATTTACGTGGACCGTAAGCAACAACGGTCTGTTTATCGGTGAAGAAACAGGCGGGATGTATTTGTTCACGGCCGAAGTCTCGGGGCTGGAAGTCGCTCAGTACAAGACTCCTGTCAAATCCGACGGGGAAGGTATACTTGATTGGAAGAAGATCGAGTGGATAACTGATCCCAATAATATGGGAATCGTGGAGAACATCCGGCCAATAATGAAGTATATCTTTGAATCCAATGAACACGACTTGTTCACAACCAAGTACTCGGACGGATCCATGATCAGCTGGGTCCATTACCCAGGACGCAATACTGAATATCCCGTCAATTACTAATATCAACATTATCTGTCTTTTTCTTGTTAATTTACATCTATAACTATGTAGTCCAGAGACGGGCAGTTCCATCGGCACCAGCACTGAACAACCAGGCTTCCTTGGGATGCCAAATCAAGTCCAAAACCCCGATTTGGTTGATGACTTTATGGCCAGTCAATTTCTTCAAAGGAACCAACAATGGATTGGTCATCAAGTCGTCGTACACTGTACCGTGGAACACATGGATGCTACCATCGTCAGAAGCGGAGGCAAACAAAGGCAAGTTGGCCTTGTGGAACTTGATGCTTCTTACAGCCTTTTCATGGTATCTTAAAGTCTTGTATGGTGTTGAGGCCAAGTCCAAGTCGTGCCACAACACACGCTTATCGTATGATGAGGCCAACAAATTGTCTCCTCTTGGATGGATATCGATAGTCGACAACATTCTAGCACCAGGCATCAACTTCTTGATCAATACTTGTTGGGCCAAGTCGTATATCTTGACAGTACGTTGTGAAGCAACAAATAATTGCGGTTTAAATGGATGGAACTTGGCATCCATAATGATTCCCTTCGACTTCTTGAATGGAGATTGTGATAAATGCTTGGATAACTGGTGGATCAATACAGCAGTATTCTTAGCATCAGGAGAAACAGTGACAAAATAGTCACCCTTGCGATGCCATGAAATCTTCTTGACAGTCTTACGACACTGAATAACTGCAGATATACCCAATTTTGTCTGTTCAGCATTAGGGGTGAACCACTTGGCAACTTCCTTCTTGTTTTCATTTTCCTTTGCTCCATCCTCAGCACCATTTTCTTCTTCTTCATCACCAGCCACCTTAATATCACCCTTCTTGTTTCCAAATGTATCGTAACCCCAACCAGATTCGACCTTCAACTTACCCAAGTTTTCAATATCAAACCCAAAGATTGGCGGAACAATCAAGTATATATTTTCGCCAACTGCAACCGATAAGAGACCGGTGTTCTGGTCTGGATGCCACTCCAAGCTCTCGATGTGGTCGTCGGTATTGTCGCTGTCAACAAGTTGCGCCTTGTATACTTGTCTTCCGGTTAATATTTCCCAGATACGAATGGTACCGTCATCCGAACCAGTGGCCAACCAAAGTCCTTGTGGATCTATCGAAATGGTTCTGATCTTGTCGGTGTGACCGCTGTACACTGTCGAACAACGGATTGGGAAGGGTCTCAAGTCTTTTGGTGAAGGTAATTCTGGAATTAAACTGTCTGGATTAATGTTCAATTTGTTGTGACGAGCTCTTGGAGCCAAGTACAAATCCAAACATCTTTCGAATCTTTCTCTCACCGATTCCTGGTAACCAGGAACCTTTCTGAGCGAAGTGAACTTTTGCGGCAAGAAATTTCTTTCTCTATCTTGAGGATCAGTTTCCAACCATTGCTTCTTCTCTTCTTCATTCAACAAATATTCCTCTGGAGGATTGTATGATTCTTCGTTGGTTGGTGGAGGCAACTTTGGTGCTCTTAAGTTCATGATGTGATCAGCAACCTCTTCCTCGTTGTTCCAGAGATCAAAGTTCATCTTTTCTTCTTCCATCTGTTCCTTGGCCTTGTTAGATGGAACAATACGCCCTTCTCTGATGGCTCTGACGATCTTCATGATTCTCTTTGCTTCATGCTTGGAAGGAACAAATCTTCTCTTTGGTTCAGGAACTGCAGTTAATGGCATGATTTCTGTCTTCGAAGTGAACCAGTCAATGTATGGCTCGTATGGATCGATGTTTTCGGAAGTGTTTTCCTGCTGTTGGATCTTTCTGATCAATTCCAACTCTTCATCCAGCAATTTGAGACCAGCACCGGTGTTCTGGTCAAGCAAACCAGTCCAACCTTCAGGCAAATCAATCGACTCCAATAATTGATCCAATGCAGAACCCTTGGCAGGTCTCATAATTCTCTTTCCGTTGATATCGTAACCGAGATGGGGCATCTCATCGTAAGCGGATAATGGCACATTACCAATGGTGTTAAAGTTCTCAACGTCACTGTCGTCACTATCATAAACAGGATCAATTTCTGGCTTAATTATTCTTGGTCTTCCATCGGAAAACTTGGTATGAATAACTTCTTCACTATCATTTGACATCGATCTAATCTTGACACCAGACAACTTGTCGGTCAATGAAACGTTGTCATCTCTGGGCTCATCAGAGAAATCCTCAGAGTCGACATCAGAAACATCTTCTTCTTCTCCCAAGAGTTCGTTGAATTGTTCATCATCACTGTCTTCTTCTTCGTCTTCCTCTTCTTCCTCATCTTCTACTTCTTCCTCCTCTTCATCCTCTTCTTCTTCTTCATCATCACTAGCTTCACTAGCTTCATTGTCTATCAAACCATTGATCTGGAACTCTTCTTCAGGTTCCTCTTCAACCTGCTTTCTTTTTCTGCGTTCAGTGACCATGGTGATGGATAATGTTAAGTAGAGGGTGGAATTTTTTTTAACTTCTCATCGCGCACTGCAGGCAAGTGCGATGGACCCCATACCGAAAGCCATGGACAACTAAAAAAACAACCTTCAACATCACCATCAGCATCAACATGAACTCGATACGGAAGCTCAACAGTATCATTCAAAAGGAATTGGAGAATAATGTTTCAGACAATGCTTCGTGGCATTACGAGTATCGCGATACCTCGTACATTTTCATTGGGGGTCTTCCTCCCGATATCAACGAGAAGGATTTAGTGACAATCTTCTCCCAGTACGGCGTGCCTACACACATCAACTTAATCAAGGATCGTGACACAAATAAGAGTAAAGGGTTTGGGTACTTAAAGTATCAAAACTATCGCAGCTGTGTGTTGGCTGTTGATAACTTTAATGGGATCCAGATTCGCGAGCGCACGATCAAGGTCGACCATGTATACTATAAGTTGAAGGACGGCGAGAACGAGGATGATTACTTGGTGGATTATAGCGAGGTGAAACCAAAGGAACCGATGTTGTTAGAGCAGCAGGAAGAGGATGAGTTTGCCGATCCAATGGCTGGGTTTATCCGAGAACGAGAACGAAGTCCGAGAAGAGATAGAAGTAGAAGAAATAGAGACAGAGGTAGAAGTGGAAGGGATAGGAGAAGTGGTAGGAGTCATAAGAATGATGAGCATCAACAGTCTGATGAATCGAAGCCAAAACTATCTGATGTTCTTGGAAGTCTTCATTAGTACTCGCTGGCCCTGTACTTACTGATAATCAAATAATGATACATACATGCATTTATTTCGTTTTCTTGACGTTAAAGTCAGAATAATAATCAATAAACTTTATCTTTTGCTGAATATTGAGCGACTCGCTCACCCACTCAAGTCCATTGATACGGAATGATTCTCTCATTCCCTTAACATCCCACTTGTCAAACTGATATACCTTGGCCTTGATGTAGTTAAACTTGAGATCGGTACTCGACAATGCCTCAAAGATGTACCACCACTTTGAAATGTGAGGAATGGGTAACGTCAAGTAACCAGGATGAACCTTGATGACCAACGATTTGATTCTGAAACTCTCGAGTTGTTGCTTAGAAGTTGTGATATTGAGAAACGGTAACAATGCCTTGTTATTGGATGGAGTTCCTTCGGCCAACACGAATACGACTTTGTCCTTGAAGTGTGAGATATCTTTCACAGGACGGCCTCTTACTGAAGAATCAAACGTATGAGAAAACAACTTCCATATCGTGAAGTGGTACAATTGACCTGTCTGATCAGGAACCAAAATAGCCAACTTTCTCCAGCTGCAGCCAAGAATTGTGGCATAAAGAAGACCATCAATTGGCGTTGACCAGTTCACCACCACCAAGTCACCGACGCGAGGCAAACTGGCGTTGATCTTGGCGATGTTTGACCGTTTCACACCGTCCACCAATACTTCCAAGCGATTGAAACCACAAAGCACCAATGCAACCAACTTCCCTAACGCAGAAATACCAGTGACATAGTAAATAGCAACTGCAAGCAAGGCAATAGGAAGTTTCACAAAAAACAAGAGCGGTTTGGCGATCGCAAGTCCAATTTTGGTCACGCCTGACGCTGCACTCAACGGCAATGGTTCTGGCATAAAGGGAGAGATCCCCGTACCCTTGTCACGCCAATTAGAGAACTTTTCCATGGTGTATAGTTTGTTCGAGTCAGATCTTTTTTCTAAAGTTTGAAGATGTACTACAATAATAAAAAAAGTCAGCACGATTTTCTAAACTTTACATTCATATCTAATATACACAGAATATAAATATTCCAACGAATTAAAATACCCCCATGGCTTACAATTCTTGAGAGGCCTTTTCTGGCTTACCAGACTTCTTAGGCAACAAGTTTTGGTGAATGTATGGCAAGACACCACCTTGAGCGATGGTGACGTGACCCAACAACTTGTTCAATTCTTCATCGTTTCTGATAGCCAATTGCAAGTGTCTTGGGATGATTCTGGACTTCTTGTTGTCTCTAGCAGCGTTACCAGCCAATTCCAAGATTTCAGCGGCCAAGTATTCCAAGACAGAAGTCAAGTAAACTGGGGCACCAGAACCCACTCTTTGAGCGTAGTTACCCTTTCTTAATAATCTGTGGACTCTACCGACTGGGAAAGTCAAACCTGCCTTGGCAGATCTAGAAGTTGATGCTTTTTCGGACGAACCGGCTTTACCTTTACCACCAGACATTGTTGTTAATTAAAATTTATAATATTTCAAAAGAAAACTTCTTCTTTCCAACCTGGCTTGGGGCAAGGGTTGTTATTTATAATTAGGTACCCACTTATCCCATGCTCACAATTACCCTTTGTTCTCAGATGAACGCTTACGTGCAGGTTCCCTTCATCTGGTCGCGACGAGGTCGAGGGGAGGAACCTTGCCGTACTGGCGTTTACTCCGCGCGGTGTCACCAAAAAAATATGTGATCATATCTACGCACTAATTGTGTACTTCTCAAACCTGCGAACCTCAGTCACATTTCCATCAAGATCACCCATAGAAGTACACTAACTTCTAGTCTAGAGTGTAGTGATGGCTACTACTACTACAACAAGTCAATTGATCTTGTTAACTATACACATTAAAAAAACCCCGTGTTGAAAACTGCATTCTGTTCTGATTTCCTTCACATTTCCTTCTTCTTCAGATCTCCACGCGCCGAGAGTGTTTGTTTGTTTTTACCGATCTCGCGCTCGCGGTAAATTGTCGCACGCTTTTCTCCTGCACGCTACGCTCCTGCACCAGACAAAAATACCTCCCAGTCATTTGTATAAATACAAACCATTTTCCTCCGTTCCCCTTCCTGGTCCTTCATATTTTATATCTTTAATAATCAATCATGGCCCCAAAAGCTGAAAAGAAACCTGCCTCTAAGGCTCCTGCTGAAAAGAAGCCAGCCGCTAAGAAGACTGCTTCCACTGACACCAAGAAGAAGACCAAGACCAGAAAGGAAACTTACTCTTCTTACATCTACAAGGTCTTGAAGCAAACCCACCCAGACACTGGTATTTCCCAAAAGGCCATGTCTATTATGAACTCTTTTGTCAACGATATCTTTGAAAGAATTGCTGGTGAAGCCTCTAAGTTGGCTGCTTACAACAAGAAGTCCACTATCTCTGCCAGAGAAATCCAAACTGCTGTTAGATTGATCTTGCCAGGTGAATTGGCCAAGCACGCTGTTTCCGAAGGTACCAGAGCTGTTACCAAGTACTCTGCTGCTGCTTCCAATTAGGTTAATTTTATTTCGGTGTATATTAGTAATGGATATGATAAGTAAAAAAAAAAAAGAAGGCAATCCTCTCTCTCATGTTTCCAAAGACAGTGACTCTGGTTCAGCTTCACTCTGGTATAATACAACTAGCAACAAGCAACATAACACATTAAACAAATGATGGAGCCAGAATGTATGTCTGACACCATAAACCAAGCAATAAAATATAACGTAGCTGAAATATCCCGTTGTCACCACTATTCTCCAGTCCGTATCGCCCAAAGACATCTTGGGCATCTTTGTCATTTTATTGTTGCGTTCAATAAGGACTATAATTGGTACAATTGACAAGAAATTGTGGTGGGAACTGAACGGAGTCGTCCAGCTGACAGTGAAATTATGCACAAACACAATGAGGATAGGGACATTGATGGGTAATATCCAAAGCATCAACAAAAATAATGACAATTGGTAGTTGAAAAGACCTGGCTCGTTATTCTTTATCAAAAGCTTTAACAAAGTAACTGCCTGGACAACAACACACACAACATACGCAAACTGATATGGAATGTAAACGGGAATCGCTAAGATTAACAATGCAGCCGTGATCAAACGTCGATGTGACCAAAGCTTTTTAACACGAGTATCGTGTCTCTCTTTTAACTTTATCTCACTCTGCTTACTGGGGATTATTCTAGAAATGGTTTTCGTTAACATCCTGGTGATTGAAGCTATCCCCATCCCAGCAAATAAGATCACGTAAAAAGTGGAGAACACCAAACAAGTGGTGATCATGTAGAAAATGGGCCCAATAAACCACAAGGATGTCTCTTCTAATCCCAAGTAAAATGTATTTAATTTAAAGTCTGTGGTGCCCAAGTTCAAAAAGATTTCATTCCGGTCTCTCAATATCACAGGATCAATTAACAGAAGAACATCCTTGACCCACAGTATTTGTGTGATAGGAGTCAAAAGGATCAATACGGCAAATATTATTGGCAAGAAAGGCCATGAGTTCAAGGTTGCCAATCCATGAATAAAGTTGGGATACCTTTCAGTCTTGAGAAAAGTTCTGATTTGTATCAACAAAACTAGTAATATGTTCAGCACACATCCTCCAACCAATGCTAATCTGTACCGCAAAACAAGTAATCTTAAGCTCAGAACTAAATCAACTGTTAAGGTGACTTTAAGTGGGGTATCCTGAGCAATGGTTGGATCAGTCCAGATTTCAACATTGAGTCCCTTCTTCTCTTTTCTTTTAAAAGGAACGTAAGGAGCTATTCCATGCATCGTCATGTGGATCACCTGGTTACTATGTAAATTAATATGCCACTTCGTTTCGTAAGGTTCATCCACCCACTGTCTGATAAATGGCACAAATAAGTCGGAGTTGTCTTGTAGTTTCCCCACCTTCAATCTGTATGCCAACAAACTACTCCATGCCCCCGGGATATTGATGTTGGTAGACACTCCGTGATTCGAAAGAGATACATCGGCACCTCTGGTCAATAATGAAAATAAGTTTCCACCAAGATGCATCTCATTATCTTTGACAAGTGTAGCAACAACAAAATCGTCGTCAGAAGTCCGTTGCAGGATAACTAATTGAGTGTAGTGTGACAAGGTTGTACTGTTTAGTTGAATAGCATAAAATGGCAGGAGCTGGCCTTCATAAGATGAGTCCATTAAGGACCTACTCTTCTTGGAAGAATGTGGGACGATATGAGCATGGGAAGCAAGGTCCACACAATCCAATGTCAGAGAAGACTCCGTGTTTTCATTTGTCAAATCATCATACTCCGAGCCAATGGATTTGTCTTTGCATAACAATGCTGCCGGAACATTGTCTCCATTTCTGTACTGTTTCCATGTGCCTATTTGCTTTGAACTCAACAAAGAAAACCGTTGCTTCTGCAGAGCATCAATCTGGATGACCTGGTAGTCGTCTGACCCTAATTTGATATCCGGCAGCTGGGCAAACCATTGGTTATCTATCTTAACTACGAAACTTGGACCCAGAATGGATGTTGATGCATACAGTTCAAACCCCAGAAGTAAGTACTTTTTAAATACTTCCATCCTCTTGGGTAACAGGTATGTCTTTTTAGGACTTGTAAAGTCAGTAATCTCAAGAATAGCCCGCGCCACTTGGCGACGGAGCTGTCCACACCATACAATTGCCAAGTGGTCTATAGGAGACCAAACCAGTGGTATTCCCGTGGTATACACGGTGAACCCATTTGAGGGCGGAATAAGGTATCCAAGTGTAGTATAATCAGCTGGAAGAGTTTCATCTGACTGACCTCCGGTGATGGATATTAAGGAAATCTCTTTTAATCTCTGTCTGGCTATTGAGGCAACTTTGGAGTTATCTGTTGAACTTTTGAACCCATCGTACCAAAATTTATCCACAGCAGAGTATATTTTGAGTAAGTCACCGTCAAATGTAAGTGGTGAAGCTGCGTGGGGTGATGCTAGTGTTACTATGGTATTAATGGAGTTGTCAACGTAGTTAGGCAAGGTGAGCATGACTCTGGCAACAACACCTCCCATAGAATGCCCCACGATTATCACTGATTCTGGTGGGGTTGGAGTGTTGGCGTACAAGCCCAAAACAAACCGAATTGCTTCGTTCAAGAATTCTGCCTGGTCGAGAATGGTTCTGCCATGGAACGCAGTAAAGTCTTCGTTAAAATCGGCAGCAAAGAAGTCCAAATTCTTTGTGTTTGGGTTGACATTGAGCTCTGGATGCTGGGCAAACTCTGAATGGAACAACTCTGAAGAGGCAGCGGCTATTGACCGTACCTGACGAAAGCTGCCGGCGTTACCTGGAATAAAAAGAACCGGGATGCCGTCTAGTAGTATGCCGTCGTTTTCATCGGGGATCTTGTCGAAATCTTGCTCTCGATACAAATAGAGCGAATACTTGGATGCAAACTTTGTATGAGTCTCATCAAACGCCCTTATACGAGCGTACGACGGGCCCATCCATACCAAGCGACATCCTGGCTGATCTGCACCCTCATAGATCAGAACATAATGGTATCCCGTGAGACTGGCCAATAAGAACCCCAATACCACAAGAGTGTACACTGATATACGTGAACGCTTCTCCATGGTGGGATCCAGTGCTTGATGTGTGCCCTATGCCTTTGTACTGGGTAAAGTACGATGTAACGTTTTCTGAAAATAAAACAAAAAAAATGAAATGAAAGAGTACAAGTACTGTATACATTTTCTCTATAGTGGTGGCAGGGTCTACAATGGTTAACTACTGTTGATGGTTTAGGTGATGGCCATATGGATAGTGGTGCTTATTTTCTTGTCTCTTTTTCTTTTCTTCTTCGTCTTCTTTTTCTTCAATCAAGACAGTATCACCGTACTCGCTCGACTTTGTTACTTCAACTTCAATGTCACGCTTCAACAAACCCTTTTCCTGAGCCTTTTCCACTAATTCCTTGATTTCACTGGCAGAAAAGTGGCCATCTATAGGTATTTTGCCACGAGGTATCACATATCCATCGTCATCGTAGACTTTGCATTGACTCGCATCAGCACCTGCCTCCTGTCGACACTTATCTTCCCTTTCGTCCTCAAATTCTCTTTCTTCTACCATCTGTCTCATCTTATCGAGCGAGTCAGAGTGAGCCATCGGCTCAGCAACTTCTGGTTGCGTCATTAGTTCTATTCTACTGGACATGGTTTATTTATCTGTTGTGTTTTAATACAAAAAAACGTTAAAAAACCCGAAACGAAACTTGGGGTCCAGGTCTTATATTGGGACCCCGGTATGAGCCCCGGGTCTAAGCGGAGCCGAGACATGACACTTATTTCTTTACGTCATCAGCTTCGTCTTGTCGCGGCTTCTGTCCCAACAGCCTTAATCCCCGCAAAAACTCCTCGATTCCTTCTCCTTGATAATCATACTTTAAGCTCTGGGCAAGAAGGTATCCGGCCCCAGACTGCTTTCGCAACGTTTCACTTAAACTCTGCTCCGCCTGCTGGAAAAAACCGCTGCGAACTACATCTAAAATATCCTTTTTAGAGGGGTTTTTCGCAACCGATTCTGGCAACGCTGAACCATAAATTCGAGCCATCTCTTCACCACTGAGTCTATCCAAATGAGCTTCAACCAATTGGAGGTCTAGGACATCTGAAATAGAGCCTATAGGTAACTTGACCTTGACACTATACGTTAGAACACACACACACACACACACAAAAAAAAGCTTATACAAATTCTCTGTATTACATACTTACTCTTGACTAGTGGCTTTGGGTTCAGCCAATTCCTCTGCTTCTTCTTCCTCTTCCTCCTCATCATCTTTGATTGCAATCAAATCCTGTACCTGTTGAACAATATGCAAGTCCTTCTCCGTCAACAATTCAGGCTGATCGATGTCTCCGACGTCCTGCAACCAGTACAAGTGTCTGGCCTGAGATGACAAAAATGATAATGCAAACACCCGTCCAGTCTTACAGGACTTGACGTGCTTGAAGCGCACGTCTCCTGGAATAAGCAACAAGTCGTCTTTTTCCACTGTGCCACCCACCGATAAATCAACCTTGGGTGACCAGTTGAACAGGAAAAAGTCCGGATCCTCGCTGCTGGGCTTGATGACAACCACCCCCTTGTGTGGCAATGGTGTACATCTCCTTGTCTCTTCGTCGTACTCAACCTTCCCTGCGTGGAACTTTATAGATTTCGACATTGTTCTCCGATATGTTTTGTGACCAGGCCGTTGTCGTTGCCACTTTTCTATCAAAAACCCGCGAGATCGCAACAACCCACCAAGAAAATTTATAAAAACCATTGTGCGCGTGCACGACCAAACACCTCTTTCCATAAGACCTTCCTAGCCCTCTCAGAAATCGTACACAATGGACTTCCCACCTGAAGATATACGCATATTGGTAAGCAAAATTGCAGCATTTCTCAGACAAAACAACCAGACGTTAGCAATCTCCGAGGCCGCCTGTGGTGGGCTCTTGTCAGCATACATCATTTCGGTGCCTGGAGCGTCGGACTTCTACATTGGTGGCAAGTTGGTATATTCATTGCGGCAGAGACTAAAATTATCCGGTTGGAGCGATGAGGAAATCCGCAATTACATGGGACCATCCGAACAAGTTGCCTTGAAGTTGGCTCGAACTACAAAGTACGAATTGGGCTCAACTTATGTCTTGTCAGAAACTGGGTTTGCTGGTCCTTCGAACGATCTACACTTGAATGATGAAGAGAAAACTAATAGGGCCGATGTTGGAACGGTTTACTTGGGTTTGAGTGGTCCTACGGGAGAAACGTCGTGTGTCAGAGCAACAGCAAGCAGCGATAGATCAAGTAACATGACGGAGTTTGCCAGATTGGGATTGACGTTCTTATGGCAGGAGTTATCCAAAGGTTTATAATAATGAATGTTAAGTTTTAGGTAACTTATCCAGAAATAGCAGCCCAAAAAAAAATCGAGTGTTTACTATTGAGGTTGGGATGTTTTGCTTCTTTTTAGGAAAGTTCACTTTTAATTATGGTTTAAATGTACACTTAATAACTCGATTTTTAATCTAAACACTTCAATAAGATGTTTGCGGTGTGTGTAACCCCGATCCCTTGTTGTTTTATCCTTTACTTTGATTTTTTGAAGATATAAATCATTAATTATCAATTTGTTCATAAAAACGTAAATTTATAAAAGAATCATCCAGATTTTAATTCAAATTTGAATCAAACTCTTTATTCAATACAAACAACAATATGTACTTACCTTATCAATACTTCCTACGATCTTGATATTTTATACTAATTGTAGACTCCCGAGAGAAAAAGGGGCTGTTCCGAAGCCGCAGGGCCCTTATGTTTTGATCAAATCACGTGATTGACACGTTGAAATTTTCCTCTTGTTCACAAATAAACGAAAACAATCCACCGTCAAACAAGCGGCTAATATTTACAACATGACTGGTAAGTAGCCATGGTTACTTTTATACAAGAATAGTTCTAACAAGAGCAGAAGTAGAAGCCATTAAAGACACACATCAACAAGAAGTCAAAATCATCAAGCGTAAGTTGAACGGCTATGTTGGCTTTGCCAACTTGCCCAAGCAATGGCACAGAAAGTCGATCCGGAGAGGATTCTCGCTCAATCTCTTAGTTGTTGGAGAGAGTGGATTAGGTAAAAATACCTTGATCAACACGCTTTTTAACCGCGAGTTGTTGGCCGGAGACTCTGAGTTTGACGACGATGTTGAACAGGGAGAAAATGTCGAAGTCAAGATTAAGAACCACAAGACTGAGATTGAGGAAGATGGTGTTAAGTTGAAGTTAAATGTCATCACTGCCAGTGGATTTGGAGATTCTGTCAATAATGCCAACTCTTGGAAGCCAATTGTTGACGAGATCAACACCAGATTCGACAACTACTTGGAAGCTGAAAGTAGAATAAACAGAGATGTTTCCAACGACGAAAGAGTTCACGCATTGCTTTACTTTATTGAGCCTACTGGTCACTCCCTTAAATCCTTGGACGTTGCTTTGTTAAAACAAGTCCACGAAAAAGTAAACTTGATCCCAGTTATTGCCAAGTCGGACACCTTAACTGGAGAAGAAATTGCTCAATTCAAGCAGCGTATTTTAGAGGACTTGGTGCATCAAGGCATCAATATTTTTACACCTAGAGATCACGATGGCGAAGATGAAGAAACCGTATTGAACACCAAGCTGATCTTAGCCAAGTTTCCATTTGCTGTTGTTGGTAGTACCAAGGAAGTGGAGACCCCCGACGGAAGAATTGTCAGAGGTAGAAGATACCCATGGGGTGTGATTGAAGTTGACAATGAGGATCACAATGACTTTATAAAATTGCGTCAATTATTAGTGAGAAACTTTTTGGAAGAATTGAGGGAACAAACCAACACTTTGTTGTACGAGAAGTACAGAAGTGAGAAGTTGTTGGGTATGGGAATTCAGCAAGATAATAATGTTTTCCGTGAATTCGATCCATTGGCTAAACAAGAAGAGGAACGTGCGTTGCATGAAGCCAAATTAGCCAAGATGGAAGCCGAAATGAAGGCTGTTTTCCAACAAAAGGTTTCTGAAAAGGAGAAGAAGTTGCAGAGGTCTGAAGCTGATTTGTTCTCGAGACACAAGGAAATGAAAGATAAATTAACCAAGCAAATCAAATTGTTAGAAGACAAGAAAACACAATTGGAAAAGCAGAAAACTTTGCCTCAAGAGCCTGCAGTGCCAGCCGCTGCTCCCTCCAAGAGTCGTAAGGGGTTTTTACGTTAGGTTTTTTTAATTTAGTAATATATGAGGGAAAGTTGAGTTCTTGCTACGTACCCCGGTCTGTGACAAATTCTGTAACAATTTCTTTTTTTTTCTTTTTTTTTTGTTTTCTTTAAGTTTTATTTCTCTCTCCAGAAATTGAAAGCAACACTTAGTAATGTCAGAACAAACGGGTGAAACCAAGGTTAACAATGAGAGTCCTGTTATTGCTACAGTAAAAACCCTTCAGTTTGCGTGGTTTGCTGGTCATGTTGTTACACTTTTGAGTATATTGTTTTATACGTTGACGTATTTGCGTATTGGTGCTGGTTTGTACAAATGGTGGTATCAATTAGCGCTCATTGGTGTCCTCGAAAGTTTCGGGATATTGATTTATCAGCAGGTACAAAAGAATGTGCTGTATGGTATAGTGTTGAAGGATGACAACACACATTACTTCTTGTTGGGATTAACTCTACTTTTTTTGAGACCGTACGTGTTAATTGTGATATTACCATTTGGTTTATTCTCGATCTTTCATGTTCTTGCTTACACCAAGAGTTTCTTGTTTCCGCTCTTTGGCATGGAAACGCACCCAGTTTCGCGCCAAATCGGAGACTTTATCAGCAGAAACAATACCAAGTCGATCCAGTTGACCAGTGTGTTGGAGATCTATGGACTTTTATGGTTGCTATTGAGATTGCTTACGTTTAGAAAGCGGTCACTAGTTGTGTTTGTGGCCTACGCTTTTTTCATCAAGATCAGGTACGAGACGTCAGTTTACACCCGTAACTACCTTAAGACGTTGGAGTCCCAGGTTGACAGTCTTATCAACGAACAAAACATCCTTCCTGCACTAAAAGGCGCTTGGGTTGCCTTCAAAAACACAGTCCAAACTGTGGGTCACATTAAATTAGTGCAGGACATATCCAGCAAGGAAAGCTAAACGATCTTTGCCTGGGGACGAGGAAACCCCATAGAGAGAGAGAAAAAAAGATGTGCCCAAAGGCCAACACGCTGTGATTTTTGAAACCTATATACAATACCCGCTTACATCATTTATGCACGTAATTTATTTCCACCGAGTTCGAAATGCTTCTATACGCACGGAAAATTTTTAAATTCTTAGAACGTCGTAGAAACTTATGGAAATGATGTCGAATTCGATATGGCAAGGTTTAAATAACGCCAATCCGCTCAATAATTTTCACTTTTCTCCTTTTCTTATTTTATAGATTTATTCATTCTATTTCTTGAACAATGTCTAAAGCTGTTGGTATTGATTTAGGTACTACTTACTCCTGTGTGGCCCACTTTTCCAATGACCGTGTCGAAATTATCGCCAACGATCAAGGTAACAGAACCACCCCATCTTTCGTCGCCTTCACTGACTCCGAAAGATTGATCGGTGATGCTGCTAAGAACCAAGCCGCCATGAACCCAGCTAACACCGTCTTCGATGCTAAGCGTTTGATCGGTAGAAAGTTCACCGACTCTGAAGTCCAAGGTGACATCAAGCACTTCCCATTCAAGGTTGTTGACACCGCTGGTAAGCCAAACATCCAAGTTGAATACAAGGGTGAAACCAAGGTCTTCACTCCAGAAGAAATCTCCTCTATGATCTTGACCAAGATGAAGGACACTGCTGAAGGTTTCTTGGGTACCAAGGTTAACGACGCTGTTGTTACCGTCCCAGCTTACTTCAACGACTCCCAAAGACAAGCCACCAAGGATGCCGGTTTGATTGCTGGTTTGAACGTTATGAGAATTATTAACGAACCAACCGCCGCTGCTATCGCTTACGGTTTGGACAAGAAGGACGAACAAGAAAAGAACGTCTTGATCTTTGACTTGGGTGGTGGTACTTTCGATGTCTCCCTTTTGTCTATCGAAGAAGGTATCTTTGAAGTCAAGTCCACTGCTGGTGACACTCACTTGGGTGGTGAAGATTTCGACCACAGATTGGTTAACCACTTTGTTAACGAATTTAAGAGAAAGAACAAGAAGGACTTGTCCACCAACCAAAGAGCCTTGAGAAGATTAAGAACTGCTTGTGAACGTGCTAAGAGAACCTTGTCTTCTTCCGCTCAAACCTCCATCGAAATCGACTCCTTGTTTGAAGGTGTTGACTTTTACACTTCCATCACCAGAGCTAGATTTGAAGAATTATGTCAAGACTTGTTCAGATCTACTTTGGACCCAGTCGAAAAGGTCTTGAGAGACGCCAAGGTCGACAAGTCTGCTGTTGACGAAATTGTCCTTGTTGGTGGTTCTACCAGAATTCCAAAGGTTCAAAAGTTGGTTTCTGACTTCTTCAACGGTAAGGAACCAAACAAGTCTATCAACCCAGATGAAGCCGTTGCTTACGGTGCTGCTGTCCAAGCTGCTATCTTGTCCGGTGACACTTCCTCTAAGACTCAAGACTTGTTGTTGTTGGATGTTGCTCCATTGTCTTTGGGTATTGAAACCGCTGGTGGTATCATGACCAAGTTGATCCCAAGAAACTCCACCATTCCAGCCAAGAAGTCTGAAACTTTCTCCACTTACGCTGACAACCAACCAGGTGTCTTGATTCAAGTCTTTGAAGGTGAGAGAGCCAAGACAAAGGACAACAACTTGTTGGGTAAGTTCGAATTGTCCGGTATTCCTCCAGCTCCAAGAGGTGTTCCACAAATCGAAGTCACCTTCGACATTGATGCCAACGGTATCTTGAACGTCTCTGCCTTGGAAAAGGGTACTGGTAAGACTCAAAAGATTACTATCACCAACGACAAGGGTAGATTGTCCAAGGAAGACATTGAAAAGATGGTTTCCGAAGCTGAAAAGTTCAAGGAAGAAGATGAAAAGGAAGCTACCAGAGTTCAAGCCAAGAACGGTTTGGAATCTTACGCTTACTCTTTGAAGTCTACTTTGAACGACGAACAATTCAAGTCCAAGTTGGAAGAATCTGAAGTTGAAGAAGTTACCAAGGCCGCTGATGCTACTATTGAATGGTTAGATGCTAACCAAACTGCCACTGCTGAAGAATTCGCTGATCAACAAAAGGAATTGGAAGGTAAGGCTAACCCAATCATGTCCAAGGCTTACCAAGCTGGTGCTGCTCCAGGTGGTGCTGCTCCAGGTGGTTTCCCAGGTGCCGCTGGTGGTGCTCCAGAACCATCTAACGACGGTCCAACTGTTGAAGAAGTTGATTAAGTTATTTAGAAACGAAATTAATTAGAAACGAAAAATATAAAAATAGTGATATACTCGTGACCAAATGGTGTAGTACTGCAACAAGACAATAGATTAACGTAGTTGTAAATTAATTTGTGGCATCCGCCCCGAAACCAACAAACTCCTACCATTCTTAGAAGCCCGCCCCCCTGTTGGCCATACCCAATGCGCGCGCAAAGTATCTCCTTAATTGGCTGAGGGGTATTCCCTCACCAAAAATTCATCTAGCGAATGTTAGAAATGTACCTGCACATAGCTAATGGCCAACAAAAATTCTATTTAGCGAAAATATACATCCTAATAGAGAGACTGGCGGGACGGGTTCCGATTGCCCTCTGCAGCATATTTTTATTTACCTGTTTCCGGTATTTCGGCGGCAAGATCCCAATGATTCTGTGGAGACTGTTTTACACTACATGCGAATCTTGTGCCCTGGTTTAAGAAAAATTAAAATAGTATCTCTCCTGATTCGTAGAATAATTTTGCATGCAAATGGAGGTGGGTTAGCCGCCAGTTTTCTTGGGCCCATAAAAAGCCTATATTTACGCGTCTTTCCCGTCAGCGACCAACAAAACAAAATCCAACAAGATCTCTCGAGGTAAATCCTGCACATAGCGTTTATACGACACAAAAAATCTTCCTCTTGAAGAATTCGCCTTTTATTGACTACCATCGCAACTTTCTGTTGGTTTGTTGATTTTATTATTGATTACTAAGACTTCGTACGTATCGAGCATTATCATCGGAGATCTAGCCTAATGTGATGTCTATTACCGACGGTTTATAGGCTGACTTCAATTGGTGTGTGTCCCATTGGCAGCCATTCTGTCTCGTATAGACAGGAACGACGACTGGTTGCGTTATGTGGATGTATGCAATTTTTTTTGATTCAGTCCTGGAATCATTATGGTTAGATTTCATCGAAAGCAACCAAATGTTGCTTGTTGGGAACTTTGTACTAACGTCCTCTTTTAGGAAATAATGACTGTGAAAAACCATCAAGTGGTTCACGAAGCCAACCATGCGTCTTTTCGTCCTACTCCTCAAGAGTTCTTTGCCAGACAACCACATCCTGGTCACATTAAGGACTTGAATGAATACTACGAGTTATATGAAAAGTCTATCTCCGATCCAGAAGGATTCTTTGGCCCTTTGGCTAAAGAATTCTTACATTGGGACAAAGACTTTTCCAAAGTCAAGTCTGGTTCATTGAAGTACGGTGACTCTGCCTGGTTTATTGGTGGTGAATTGAATGCGTCCTACAACTGTGTTGACAGACATGCTTTTGCCACTCCAGACAAGCCTGCTATTATCTATGAGGCCGACGAAGAAAAGGACTCCAAGATCTTGACTTACGCCGAATTGTTGCGTGAGGTTTCCAAGGTTGCCGGTGTTTTGAAGAGTTGGGGTGTCAAGAAGGGTGACACTGTTGCCATTTACTTACCAATGACCTCACAAGCTATTATTGCCATGTTAGCTGTTGCTAGATTGGGAGCTATCCACTCTGTAATTTTTGCTGGTTTCTCCTCTGGTTCTATCAGAGACCGTGTCAACGATGCTTCCTGTAAGGCCTTGATCACCTGTGACGAAGGTCGTCGTGGTGGCAAGACCGTCAACATCAAGAAGTTGTGTGACGAAGCCTTGATCAGCTGTCCAACTGTTGAAAAGGTTTTGGTTTTCAAGAGAACCGGTAACGAAGAAATTCTCTTGAAGGAAGGCCGTGATTTCTGGTGGGATATTGAAACTGCCAAGTTCCCAGGCTACTTGGCTCCAGTCCCAGTCAACTCCGAAGACCCATTGTTCTTGTTATACACTTCTGGTTCTACTGGTACTCCAAAGGGTGTTGTCCACTCAACTGCAGGTTACTTGTTGGGTGCTGCTTTGACCACAAAGTATATTTTTGACGTTCACAGTGAGGATATTTTGTTCACAGCTGGTGATGTTGGTTGGATTACTGGACACACCTACGCCTTATACGGACCATTGGCCTTGGGTATTCCAACCATTGTGTTTGAAGGTACCCCAGCTTACCCAGACTACGGTAGATTATGGCAAATTGTGGAAAAGCACAAGGCCACTCACTTCTACGTTGCTCCAACCGCCTTGAGATTGTTGAGAAAGGCTGGTGAAGCTGAAATTGGAAAGTACGACTTGTCGTCCTTGAGAACCTTGGGTTCTGTTGGTGAACCAATTTCCCCAGATATCTGGGAATGGTACAATGAGAAGGTGGGTAAAGGTCAATGTCACATCTCTGACACTTACTGGCAAACTGAATCCGGTTCTCATTTTATTGCTCCAATTGCAGGTATCACTCCAAACAAGCCTGGATCGGCTTCCTTACCATTCTTTGGTATCCAAACTTGTCTTATAGATCCAGTTACCGGGGTTGAGATCTCCGGTAATGATGTCGAAGGTGTTTTGGCCATTAAGGACACCTGGCCTTCAATGGCCAGATCTGTCTGGAACAACCACACCAAGTACATGGATACTTACTTGAACCCATACCCAGGCTACTACTTTACTGGTGACGGTGCTGCTAGAGACCACGACGGCTACTACTGGATTAGAGGCAGAGTTGACGATGTTGTCAATGTTTCTGGTCACAGATTGTCTACTGCTGAGATCGAAGCTGCTTTGATCGAGCACCACGGTGTTAGTGAGGCTGCTGTTGTTGGTATTAACGACGACTTAACTGGTCAAGCTGTTGTTGCCTACGTTGCCTTGAAGGACGAAGCTGCTGAAACTATCAACGGTAATGAAATCAGCGATGAAGCCTTTGCTTTGAGAAAAGAATTGATCTTGCAAGTTAGAAAGGAAATCGGTCCTTTTGCTGCACCAAAGAGTGTTATCATTGTTGCTGACTTGCCAAAGACCAGATCCGGTAAGATCATGAGAAGAATCTTGAGAAAGGTCTCAGCATACGAAGCCGACCAATTGGGAGACATCACTACTTTAGCCAACCCACAGTCCGTCGCTGGAATCATCGATTCCTTCGGTGCTCAATTCGGTAAGAAGTAAGACAACAGGTAAATACTAGCTAGCTATTAATAGAAGGCAAACTAATGATATATTAATCTCTGGATTATGGTACTCTCTTTTTTTTTTGTACACGCCCAAAGAGCGCGACTTGCCAGTCGTTTAAATGGTTTCGAATCACGTTCAGTCTCCACCATGCGAGCACTAACCAAGATAACCACCGCATTTGCTACTATCAAGGTGTTACAGTTGGTGATAGTGTACTTTACTCCATGCTTGTTTGACACATCATCGCAGATTTTATTTAATCAGTATACTGGACACAAGCAGTACCTTGTTAAAACATACTGGTACTTGCCGGTAGATCATCTCATCACCCACATAATCAACAAGTTTATGGCGTGGGACATGGTTCACTTTGCTGGTTTGTTTGTGGATGATCTCAAGTACGAGCACCAGTATGTTTTCTGTCCGCTTTGGTGGCGATTAGTCAAATACATTCCAGTAGGAGATGGTAACTTTTACTCCAACATTATCCTCAGCATAGTGCTATCCAACTTGTGCCATTATTTTTCAGCAATTGCTCTATACCAATTGACCAAATCCTATTTTATCAAAAGTGAACCGATGGCATTGTTCGCTTCATTGCATCTCATCATCTCACCTGCTGGTATTTTCTTGACTGGAGGATACAGCGAAAACTTGAGCAATTTGCTCAGTTATGGAACCATATATTTACACAACAAAGCATTGAACTACCAGGATTTCCGTCAAGCAAATCATAAGTCCATTAAGTCACCGATCTGTTACTTATTGGCAGGAACCCTTTTGGCACTCAATTACGGCGTGAGGGCAAATAGCATACTTTTGGGATGGCTTTTCCTATGTGATTTGTACGAATATGCCATAATAAACAGGAACCGCAAAGACTCCATGCTTGCCATTGTTGCTGGTGGCCAATTATTTGCAAGTATTGTCTATTTACACTGGGATGCCTATGTCCAATTCTGTCCCCAAAGAGGCGCATGGTGCAACAATACAATCCCACTGTTGTTCAGCTACGCCCAGTATCACTACTGGAATAATGGATGGTTCAAATATTGGACGCCTAATAATATCCCCAATTTCATTATCCCACTTCCAGTAATATTCCTCAACATCTTAGCCCTTCAATTCCATACTGAAGAGCTCCCCAAAGTAAAAAAGTTACAGTCTTTGCTTCAAGTCAACGTATTATTTTTGGTCATGGGGATTTTCTACATGAACACCCAGATTTTGGTTAGGATCTCTGGATTTCTTCCCATAACCAGCTGGTACGTTGGACACTTATGGACTCAGCAGAATCGCTATGGAAAATATATCGTGTATTATTGCGTGATATACAATCTTATTCAGACAAGTTTGTTCGCAGCTTTTCTCCCACCGGCATAATTGGGTGCAAATTTTTACCAAATTAGGCTACTGGAACCATATAGGAAATTTATCGATAAGACATATATAAACCTAACCATGATCTACTAAAGAAGTGTTGATTCAAAGTAAGGGATCTACAATGCATAACGAAACAGGTGTCTTAATCTCACTTTACCATTCTAATCAAGTTCCCAGTATTGCGGGATTTGTTGTGGTATTAGTAGTCATTCTATGGTTCACACCTACGCAGTCAAACAAGGCACCTACCAACGAAACCATAAATAATATCAACAAAGCATCGACATTCGTTACTCCGACACCACCGCCTTTTAGAAATTGGGACCCCGTTCTCACAAAACCACTTCCGTACCGTGCATTCAAACACAACTACCATGTAACCATGGGAATCCGTAACATGGACTGGACAAATTGGTTGGAATTAGATAACCAATGGGAAAAGTTTCACAGTGAAAAGTTGAAGCGATTAGAAGAAAGAGGTACCGAGGTCTATGGAACCAGCCCCAAAGCGATTGATGCAGCCTGGGAATTGCTTGAAGAAATATCCCATTATTTAACAGCAAGATATCCCACCATGTTCCGTAAAACCAATTGTGGTATCGAGAATCTAATTACAAAGGAATCGTTTTACTTCCTTAACAGAGAAGAAGCAAAGGAAGATCCAATTTTGATGGCTGCAAAATTGGTACAAGACGATTTAGCCATAATGGTGGAAGGCGACGACGGTCAATATTCCTTGGAATCAGGAGCCATTATTCTAGCTGGGTTCTGGAGATTTAAAGACAAGTTCCAAATGAAACTAAACGAGATCCATACTAGCGGTGATGTGCCCCAATATAACGAGAAGTTGAAAGGCGGAATGAACCGATTTTTCACTAGATTGGCAGTTGACAAACCAGTAGTGCGGAATAACTACTTTATTCAGACTGACAATAATCTTGGATGGTCCAGTTCAATTGGAGATGAAGATAACAAAGTGGTGGGATGGTTTACGGCCGAAAAAGCCACTACTATTGAGCAGCTTTACTTTCGAAGCGAGAGACAAAGTTTGCGTCGTTTACCAAGAAGCAAAGCCATTGTATTCACCATTAGAACATATTTTGTGCCTATGGTTGAGCTCTGTGCTGAGCCATATATTCCAAGAAGATTGTTAAATGGAATCAATAGCTGGTCTGGAGATGTTGAAGAGTATAAAGGATACGAAAAGTACAAGGATGTTTTATTACCATATTTGGAAGCAACCGCCAAGAAACAGGAAGAATCCGGCTATATCCCCGAAAGGGGACCTGTTGCCTACCCATGGTGATCTTTATGCTCATACTAAATTATTCATTACTAATATACAATAAAACGAATTAAACCTAAGATCTTTCACCTCTCAATCTTCTAGCCAATTGGATGTCCTTCTTTTGAATGGTAACTCTCTTGGCGTGAATGGCACACAAGTTAGTGTCTTCAAACAAGGAAACCAAGTAAGCTTCGACGGATTCTTGCAAGGCACCGATAGCAGAAGATTGGAATCTCAAGTCAGTCTTGAAATCTTGAGCAATTTCCCTGACCAATCTTTGGAAAGGCAACTTTCTGATAAGCAATTCGGTCGACTTTTGGAATCTTCTAATTTCTCTCAAAGCAACGGTACCTGGCTTATATCTGTGAGGCTTCTTGACACCACCAGTAGATGGGGCAGACTTTCTTGCGGCCTTGGAAGCCAATTGCTTTCTTGGGGCTTTACCACCAGTAGATTTTCTTGCTGTTTGCTTAGTTCTAGCCATTATAGATAGGATACTATGATAAGGATTTTCGTAAGCTGACGGACTACCTTCTGCTTATATATCATTGGGTACCAATGTTTGTTGTGGGGGTACGTGAATTACTCATGCGCGGTGTAATAATGGGACTGTATTCATACGCGCCCACGCGACACACAAAAGTACACAGTTTGATAATTACGCATGGGACCACGAAATACACATTACAAGAATGCTGCCCCATTCTTACAAGGCACTTACTGTCCACATGTAAAAAACACACAGATTATCTACTATTATTAATTAAAAATGAATTTCTTCAAGCAGTAGATCAAGAATAATTAGCGTAGGATATACCAAATGCACTCTACTGTGGTATCAGATAACTCTGGGGACAAATCTACCAAATTGCCGCCAAAGAAGCTTCTTCTGTGGAGTAGAAAAGTCGCATTCCGAAAAATACTACGTGAAGCGTAAATTTCATTACACCAACTACTCGCTTTTCGCTGCTCCTCAAGTTAGCGAAGAAGTCGCTGCTAAATTTGCCAGCGATTTGCTGCAACTTTTCGGTAGTCAGGTCGCACTCGTGGACTGACATTCTCCTTATATAAAAGGGAATTCCTTATCACAGCTCTATTTCCTTTTTTTTTCTTACACTATTAATTACTTTATTAATAACTATACAATATGTCCGGTAGAGGAAAAGGTGGAAAAGGTTTAGGAAAAGGCGGTGCCAAGAGACACAGAAAGATCTTGAGAGACAACATTCAAGGTATCACCAAGCCAGCTATCAGAAGATTGGCCAGAAGAGGTGGTGTCAAGCGTATCTCTGCTTTGATTTACGAAGAAGTCAGAGTTGTCCTTAAGTCCTTCTTGGAAAATGTCATCAGAGATGCTGTTACTTACACAGAACACGCCAAGAGAAAGACCGTTACCTCTTTGGACGTTGTTTACGCTTTGAAGAGACAAGGTAGAACCTTGTATGGTTTCGGTGGTTAGGATTGTATATTATTATATTAATGGAAAGTTTTATGAGAGAAAATTGTGTTTGCTTTGTAAAGTGCGCCTCAGGATAACTGTCCCCCCTTTATATTTTGCCTCCTATGTCGGATGCTGGTTTCTTATTGGCTGAAAATGCACGGTTTCGGTGGACATGGGTTACCATGAGTGGTCTTACTCGTCCGATTCGGGCTACTGTTAGGTAAATTGTGCTTAATTTTATGTTCTTGGCCACAAGTATTTGTAAGCTACCCGTGAGTAATTCGTTCATGTCTGAAGGTTGCGACGTACATATCCTCTTTTTTTTTATTTATTGTTATTTAAATATCAATAGCAATTCGTCTACGATTGTTTGTATCTCTATATTTATTTCTATTCTCTCTATAGGGTATAATATGGTAACTAGCTTACATATCTTCTTCGGTTAAGGGTTCGCCCAGACTACCAATAATTTCCTCCAAAGCTTCGTCAGAGATGCCGTTGATCAAAATATGAATATGACTGATGGACTTAACACTCTGTAAGCTCTCCCAATTCTTGAACCAAAGAATCTGGTTCCAAGATAAATTATACTTTTTCACAAACGATTTTTCAATGTACTTGGTAATGATGTCTCTAGTTTCTTCAGAAATATCACCATATGGCGACTTAGGGTCGGCCTGTATGCGCACCTTGGACCAGATACACAAATGTTTTATGTTCGAATCAAAATAGTAAGGGAACTGGTTGTAGATAATTTTCAAATCTTTATGGTTTTGAAACAAGAGATGGTTTGGTGCTTTTGGGGTATCTTTAAGGTCAGAAGCGTCCCATTCCAATTCCTTGTTTAATATATGGTCCAAGATATTTACTCCGTTCGCTTTCAATTGATGCTTAAAATGGATATATCTGTCAGTTTCTGCACGAGAACGTGCAAACAATTCGAGCTGGTTGGATTTTACTATTAGCAGAGTGGTTTCCCAGTCGAATGGGTTTTGCTTGACTTTGGAGGCGTTTGGCATCAAAGGTGAATAGACAAATTCAATGTTCAACTGTTTATAGATGTCGTCAAGATTCTCGGCCGGCGATGGAAGTCCTGAACTGGTTACCACGGAGGTGTTAATTGGCGGTAAGCTAGTTTTACAAAACGTAGGAGTGGTTGGTGGCGTATTTAAATAGTTTTGCATCTGCGTGGCAAACGGAATGAGTGTAGTAGCAAACAAAAGATATCTGGGTATAAGAATTGAAGGATGTGATAGGTGGAATTGAGTAGAGCTTGTAACAATTCAACAACCAAAACAAACACTTCACGTCAAAACATAAATATCTCGCCGGGCGGCTCGGTGTTATTTTTATACGTGACAGATTTTTCATCTCCTTCCATCGTTGCAACCATGTTGCATCAGCGGAAAAAAATGCAACCCTGATAAACACGGGATCCGGAAAAACTGTGGAGAAAAGAGGGACGATGGAATGTTTTGACATAACCTTTGAGTGAGAGGCGAAAAAAAGAAAGTATTTAAAACTGATTCATCTTGCTCCAACATTCGGAATCTCCAACCACACAAATCCCTGCGATACCACCATGAAAAGCCAGTTTCCTTGGTGTTATCTCGAAGGAAGAAAAACAAATACAACGTCCCAATCATAACCTGCATATAACAGTATCGGACAGGATCCGATCTGTGTCCATCCGCAACATGTGATGGCTTTCAAAACTTCTGTCTGTCTCTGTGCTTATACAAGAATTGACAGAGCAATGCACAAGCTAATCATCCTTAGGCACGGGGAGTCTCAATGGAACCACGAGAACAAGTTTTGTGGGTGGATAGATATTCCACTCAGTGAACGAGGAAAAGAGGAAGCGTTGGCGGCAGGTAGGCTCATAAAGGCCAATCCTGAGCTCAACCCCGATATCATATTTACGTCAAAACTTACACGATCAATACAGACAGGAGACATAATCTTGGAGCATTTGGACAAGATCTGGATAGACCATGTCAAGACGTGGCGGCTTAACGAGAGACACTATGGACAGTATCAGGGCCGCGACAAACATGACGTATTCCAGTCATTAGGTGGCGACGTTGACAAGTTCCAGTACATGCGACGTAATTATCACGGGTGTCCACCTCTTGTCGAAGGCACGGACCCGTGTATTGATGAGAGGTATAATGATATTCTCAACCGGGCTGTCTTACCTCGAGGTGAAAGTCTAGAGATGGTGATGGAGCGATTGATTCCGTTCTTCGTGCATGAAGTGTTACACCAACAATTAATTCAATTGAACAAGACAGTAATGGTCGTGACACACGGATCGGTAGTACGCTCATTGATCAAGTATTTACTGAAGGTGAGTGATGACGATATTTCTAAAATCAACGTTCCTACAGGAATCCCGCTTGTGTTTGAGTTGAATGATCGAGGCGAGTTGGTGCGGGACTACTACTACCTTGATCGTGAAGCAGCTGAGCGTGGTATTGAAAAAGTAAGGACAGAGGGGTTGAAGGCTAGACTCTAGTAATATTATAAATGTATGAAGAATGCAAACAACATAATTATCCTAAAAAAAGTGGGTCGAAGACATGTGCATGTTAAACGATTCAGATTTAGATTTTATTTTAAGTTTCTCTTAGGTTCTTTTTTTATTATTATTATTTTTTGTTTTTTGTTTGAGAAATGTGCAAGAATGCCGAATACCTATTTGAGCAAATACCAATAGGAACTTTGCCCGGTCACAATTGCCCAGACCCAACAATACATACAACCTATGCAAAAATAAAAAGATATAAAATAAATAAATAGTTGTTTGTACGTGTCAGAATTACAATTGTGTGATTGTAACCTCACCCCTAACACCTGCTCCGCCCAGTGGGACAGCACCAATCATCTCAGCCGTGTAAACGATTCCAAAACGAACGAATCTAGCCTATCTCCGTATTGATTCCGTGTACCGAAAAAAAAAAGAACTGTGCGACTTCTGGAATTTTCCTTCCGTAGTGTGAGCATTAAGGAGAGGGCAAGGGTTGCTGCCAATAAACCACAACCCATGCCTTCATGCTAAATAAAAGACTCCAAAAAAAAACTTCATACCCCTCACCATAAATGAAGATAACAACGGTTCCGAAACGGATAAAAATGTTTCGTATATGTCACGTCAGCGTCATGTCCAAGTTTCAGTATCGGAGATTATTCCTGCACACGGATATAAAATTCCATTAGTCACATCCGCACATTAATAAGCATCGCCAAAATCCACTTTATATATCTAACAAAAATTGCCATCCTCTTTTGCCACCTACTGACGCCAACATTTTTTAATACCCCTAAACACTAACTAATGACATCGATAGTCTTACCTTCTTTGAAGAGATCTATCACTGACATAATGGATGAAGAATTATACCATCTTCCCAATAGCCCTATACAAATAAGTGGCCACTCCCTACTTGGCAATTCGACCACTGGTACTACCGGCAACTCCGCTATTGCTCCAACAACGACCGCCACCGCCACCGCCACCGCAACATCAGCTGTGTCGTCTCCCACGGCTGCTCACTCCCAATTGTATACCCACTCATTCAACTCCAATTCTGCATTAGCCACATTTTTGAACCTCCCTAACGAAACCACAGAAAAGACTCCTTCAACGTACTCGATGTTCGACAGTAACCTCAACTACATGCAAGTGGAGTCTTCTGTACAGAGATCGAGTCCGTTCACTGACTATGCAAACCCTGACTCATCTCTTAACAGCAATACTTTTACCACCCCCAACCAAGTGTACCCTACCCAATACCCATATTCAAGTCAATTCCCAACTTACAATGCATTCACTCAAAACAAACCAAGTAGAAGAAGAATGATTACAACTCTCGATGATGAACAAGACCCCAGTGCAAAGAAGAAGGACGAAGATTATCTCTTGTACAACACAGACATACAACCATCCACATTAATCAATAGTGACTTGGATGACTTTTCGTTGTTTGTTCCCAATAAGTTGGAGGACAATGTCACTGGGTTTAGAAACAATATTATACCTGGATACGAGAACGACTACTTGTTAGCTGATGCATTTGAAGAGGATGTCGAAGAAGACTTATCCGAAGATGAGGACGAAGATAATTACTTCCACATCGTTGAGGATGATGAATTTGATGGGTTACTTACCGAATCAGGCGTCAATGTGACTCCAGTCGATAATGATGACTTCATTATGGATACGGATGAATACTTGATACCAAACCAAACGATGAATGAAAGCAATAAGCTAGATAAGAATGATGTGATGAACGGAGGCTTCCTTGATGTCGAGAAAAAGAATATCGAGGAAGTACAAAGCTATGATGAGTACGAAGATGATGATATGGAAATGGAAATGGATATTGGCGATGATGATGACGAACAAATAGTACACAAGACTGCAGCTGAGATTACTGCTCAAAATCCTAACCACCAGTGTGAATTGATAAATCCATCTACTGGCCTCGCATGCAACAAGCAGTTTTCAAGACCATATGATTTGATTAGACATCAAGAGACGATCCATGCTTCAAAGAAGAAGATTTTTAGGTGTGTTATCTGTGAAGGCAGATATAAGGGCGGAAATGGAAATGGTAAACAGAAAACGTTTTCCAGAGGCGATGCTCTTTCTAGACACATCAAGGTTAAGCATGGATTAGTTGGCCAGGAAGCACTTGACATCATAAACGAAGCAAAGGATAACGTGGAATACATATCCGTGTAACGAGGGATAACATACTTATATATATATATTAACTTAAATAATTTTCAAGGTTTTAATGGCAGGATTTTTTTTTTAAATATAGCTGTATGTATTTCTATAATCTATGCGAGCGATTTCAACTCAACGTCAGCCTCGATGAACGGAGACTCAACATCTTGTTGGTACCGGAGTTTTATGTACTGGTAGGCAATAATGAGGTCTAAACTCATCTGGAATAATCCTGCCAATATGAAGATGACCGAAACGTCATTTGTTCCGTACATGAGGTAGCTTAATTTTGTCAAGTCCCCACCAAGCCAACTGAGCAACAAGATAATTTTAAAGTTTTCAATGGACTGCAAGCGATTTAGCAAGAGAATCTGTGGCAATGGAAGAAGTGACTCGATAAACAAACCCAAGACACCCACAAAGCTTCCAAAGAGTTCGTACGAGTTGAAGAAAAATGTCAAGGTGCTGAAAACTGCGGCAAATGCACCAATGAATCTCCAGTAGTAAAATTCTTCTTTCCATTGCCAGAATGTATATGGTCTCTTGTAGTAAATGTCAAAGAAATTAAGGATATGTCTCAAGATGATAACAGCATAACTGTAAACGACAAAGAACGCGTCTGAGATCAATTTACGCCATGAGCGGAGGTACGAGTTATCCACAAAGTAGCTCTCGTGATATTGAGAATTAGATGCAGATAACCGACGTGGTAAGTGGTTGTTGAGTTCGTGTTTGAAAACCGGCATTTGGGTGAGAAAATCCGGGTCGTAATTGACGGGTCGGTAAAATAGCGAGGTTTTAAGGAGGACAATCTGGATAAAGATCATGACAATGGACTGCCGCAAAAGAGTAATTTCATACGGAGAAACCGTGAAGTAGAGTATGCGTAGGACTGATGCCATTAACATTGTGGCACAGATATCGATCGAGAACCCGAGCGAGGATTGTTTCTTATAGATCGATAAACATGTTGATCCGTACGAAAAAAGCGGAGTAAATGTCATAAATATATTGACACATTTATGGACATCTGGAAGATACTCTAGAAACGGTAGGTAGTCATCTGGGATAAGCGACGACATCTTCCATTAACAGTACTTTCGGGAACTCAAATTGGGAGATTTTTTCAAAAAAAAAAAGAAAAGGAATAGCATAACTTACATAATCAAGACAGAATGAGACTGATAAACCATTTTGGCAGCAAGGGGTTCAAACCAATGGTAATTCCAGAGAAAGAAAGCAAAACCAAACCAAACAAAAAAAATAATAATTACAGGTGTAGTAATAGACAAAAGAGAAGCTGTAATGACGACATATTACCACAACAAGAAATAACAATGGTTGACTACTGTTATCCGTAAGAGTCATATTTTCGGAGTTCAAACTAAGCATGGCAACGCAGCCAGACTCGGCATTCCGGGAATATTAGCCCGTTGTAAAAACAGACCACTAAGATGTAGCAAATCCTCGGGTATAGAAATGCGAGAACCGGCTCCGGAATATTTAGTCAACCCCCACCGTTGATCCGAGGCTGCGCGCGCACATGATATGCTCGGTTTCGGAGTTGTGAGTCCACGAGTCATCGCGGAGTTTTGGGGGGTGCGGGTTACACAAGACTTTCCATGAGTCGTTGGAGGGGATGTAGATACGATAAGAGTATGTAGATCCTATTACTACATAGCAAAGCTGTTTTCTACATACAGGCCAGGTCTAAGTATATTTCTTCACGAGCAGCCAACAGTCCCACGGATAAGAGGGTGGAATTAACGCCCTGGGAAGTCAGCTTCCTTGTATCCGAGGCTCGACAACGCGCAACGAAAATGGATTAACGGAAAAAAGTCTGGGGTTACCCCAGGGAATATAAATAGGCTCTCTCCTGTCCTCTAATTCCTGAACTATACTTTTCTTGTATATCATAATAGACAGAAATGCCTTACTCAGCTATTAACGTTGACGAGGAAGAAAAATTCTTCCAAGAACAAGTTGCAGAAATCAAGCAATGGTGGTCTCAACCACGTTGGAACAAGACCAAGAGAGTCTACACTGCTGAAGACATTGCAAGAAAGAGATCAACTTTAAAAATTGACTACCCTTCTTCTAAGCAAGCTGAAAAGTTGTACTCCTTGTTAACTGAACACGACAACAAGAAGACCACTTCGTTCACTTTCGGTGCCTTGGACCCTATCCATGTTGCTCAAATGGCCAAGTACTTGGACTCCGTCTATGTCTCGGGTTGGCAATGTTCTTCGACTGCTTCTACGTCAAACGAACCATCTCCAGATTTGGCTGACTACCCTTACGACACTGTTCCAAACAAGGTTGAACATTTGTGGTTTGCTCAATTGTTCCATGACAGAAAGCAAAGAGAAGAAAGATTGAACCTTTCCAAGGCTGAGAGAGCCAAGCTTCCTTACATTGATTTCCTTAGACCAATCATTGCTGATGCTGACACTGGTCATGGTGGTATCACTGCCATCATCAAGTTGACCAAGTTGTTTGTTGAAAGAGGTGCCGCTGGTATCCACATTGAAGATCAGGCTCCAGGTACCAAGAAGTGTGGTCACATGGCTGGTAAGGTCTTGGTTCCTGTCCAAGAACATATCAACAGATTGGTTGCTATCAGAGCCTCCGCAGATATCTTGGGCTCAAACTTGTTGGCTGTTGCCAGAACCGACTCGGAAGCTGCAACTTTGATTACCTCCACCATTGACCACAGAGACCACTACTTTGTTGTCGGTGCCACCAACCCAGAAAGTGAAGATTTGGCCACCTTGATGGCTGAAGCTGAAGCCAGAGGTGTCTATGGTGAAAAGTTGGGTGCTATTGAAGCCGAATGGACCAAGAAGGCTGGCTTGAAGTTGTACCACGAAGCTGTCATTGATGAAATAAAGGCTGGATCTTATTCCAACAAAGAAGCTTTGATCAAGAGATTTACCGACAAGGTCAACCCACTCTCTGGTGCCTCTCACAAGGAAGCCAGAAAGTTGGCTAAGGAAATCTTGGGTAAGGACATTTACTTCAACTGGGATGTTTCGAGAGCCAGAGAAGGTTACTACAGATACAGAGGTGGTACTCAATGTGCTGTGATGAGAGGTAGAGCCTTTGCTCCATACGCTGACTTGATTTGGATGGAATCTGCTTTGCCAGACTACAACCAAGCCAAGGAATTTGCTGACGGTGTCAAGGCTGCATACCCTAACCAGTGGTTGGCTTACAACTTGTCTCCATCTTTCAACTGGAACAGAGCTATGCCAGCTGACGAACAACAGACTTATATTCAAAGATTGGGTAAATTGGGTTACGTCTGGCAATTTATTACCTTGGCTGGTTTGCATACCACCGCTTTGGCTGTTGATGATTTCTCTCGTCAATACGCTGAAATCGGTATGAGAGCTTACGGTCAAACTGTGCAACAACCTGAAATTGAAAAGGGTGTTGAAGTTGTTAAGCACCAGAAATGGTCCGGTGCCGAATACATTGACGGCTTGTTGAAGATGGTTACCGGTGGTATCTCTTCAACCGCTGCTATGGGAGCTGGTGTTACTGAAGACCAGTTTAAAGAAAAGGGAAAGATTTAGTGATTTTAAAATATTTAAATAAACATACTCTTGATATGACCATTTGATTGTAGTTGCAAATAGTTGCAAAATTAGACGCAAAAAAAGAAAAATACATCGATGCGCAACCTATACATGTTACTCTTTTGTTGACGATGGGGTTTATTAAGGTGGGGAAGCCCCTGAGGAGAAGGTACGGAAACAAGAAACCGTTATCGAGAATAGTAGTGACGAGGATTGAACCAGAAGTGAAAAACTCAAGTCGCAAAACCATCCTTGATCTACCGATTGATCTCATCTACAAGATCCTTATCTACTCAGGTCCCGGTAACAATTTGCCTGTGGCGAACAAAGCATTGTATGAGTTACTTAGATTCATACCAGAACGACCTGCTCATGGAGTGTGGCACAACTTATCGCTCGTCCAGGCGATGATCGAGATGTGGTACTTGCGTGATGTCTGCACACGAATAGATTTCTCCTTGTGTGAGCGCAAGATTGCATACTATGAGTTTCAGATTGAGCAAACAAGACAACAATGGGATAGACAGCAAAGTGTTGAACTGGATCATAATTACCGTCAATTATCAACAAGTTTGGCCTGTTTTAAAAATACTCTTTGTCAGTTTGTGGGAGATCGATATGTGGTTAGCGACACGGTATTGACGAACCGGTTTGTCTCCACCGAGCTTGTCAAGAACCTCCATATTCGAGATCGCGAGGTGTGGATCATGGGTGAGTCTCAAATTGCATATGAATCGGTGGCTCGTGACAAGTATGTCCAGTTTAAGTTTAAGGAGTTCTCATTCCATCTTCTGGCACTAAGGGACAAGATTGAACTGGGAACATATACGAGTTATACACCAGGGGCTACTGCTAGTGCTGACATTGAAGCATTCAGTGAATGGATAGAGGAAGGGAACGAGCCGCTTGCAAACTACGATGTATCGATGGTGCTAGAGACCGTCTACTATCCTGACATCGATGATGTATTCCAGTATTACGACCATAGTCGTAACAAATCACACGATTTTCCTTATGTCTTTTACCGGGGACTCAATACTAGACGTCAATTTGACCTTGTTTCCACACTTAACGTTAAATTCAATTACCATTTCAATCAGATCAATCAGATATTACGAGCAACGTACTTGCTTTTTGTTCCCGAGACTCATAGAGAAGTATCTTTGGATGCAATCACCGAGTTTGTGCTTACTCCCGATATTACAGAACCACTCGAGGCACAGACAATCACTATCCTCCTCAAAATGTACGATGCATATGAAACACGAGACTGTCGTCAATACGGCATCAATTCAAGGGGCAATATCATTCCCCAAGATCTATCACAAGCAATTCTAAGACTACTAAACCGGTTCTATGGTCAATCTGGCGACAAAAGCGACAAGGCCGACCATGATATCTGGCAATGTGTTGTTGAGCTCAAGAACTTTAACTTGGCACAGGTATTGATGCAGTTCAACAATGCTCCAGGTTATAATATCCTACAGTGAAAGAAGAAATAGGTAAATGCATACATACATAAATACATACATACATTCATACGCTTTTATTATTGATACTGGTCAAGGAGTTGGTTCTGGTAGGGGTCCAAGTGGTGAGCCAAAGGTGTTGTTATTTCCTGGAACCACGGATGTTGTAATGCTTGTCTAGCCGTGATTCTTGATTCGGGTTTCATCTGTAACAACAGCTGTAACAAGTTTAAGCCCATCGAGTCGAGACCCGGTACCACAGACCTCAAGTCCTGGGGCACGTAGATCTGCCAATTGCTCTTGTAGTTGGTATACTGGGAGATACCTGGCCATGTGCGTTCGTTGGGAGTACCCATGAGTCTAAAGATCTTGATCAATTGGTCTTCATTGGCAGTACCAGGAAAGAGAGGTTTCCCGGTGCACATTTCAGCAAAAATACATCCAGCCGACCAGATATCAATGGACGTAGTGTAGGCTCTTGAACCAAGCAACACGTCAGGGGCACGGTACCATAAAGTTACCACTTCGTTGGAAAAAGTGTTGAAGGGGATTCCGTAGGCACGGGCCAAGCCGAAATCCCCTAATTTGAGCTCACCCTTTTCTGTAATCAACAAGTTCTGGGGCTTCAAGTCACGATGCAACACCGAATTATCGTGACAAAACATGATTCCTTTGAGGAGCTGGAACATAAACAGCTTGACGATCTTCAAGTCCAACGCACCCTGGTTGCCATGGACTTCCATGTACCGCTTGAGATCCTTGTCCATGTACTCAAACACCAACGTAAGCTTGTTTTCTGTATGAATCACATCGTATAGAGTAACAATGTTCTCGTGGTCCAACTCCTTCATAAGTGAGATCTCCCTGATGGCAGTCAGAGGCGTGCCTTCCTCCGAGTCTAAGGTGATCTCCTTGAGAGCTACCAAAGCTCCGGTGGCGCGGTTCCGGCCCTTGTACACCGTGGCGTATGTTCCCTCTCCGAGCTTCTCCAACTGTTGGAATCTACCAGTTAGTACGATCGAAACAACATTTGTTGTATTACTTACTGTGATGAAGAACCAGTCATGTTACTGGTTTTTGAACTCTCGAAAAAAAAAAGAATAAAATTAATCAGTACGATTATTGAATCATTACCTTTCAATGCCAAGTCTCTCTCTCTCTATACATATATAATCCGTAGAGTGGGGCCTTATCTTTTAGTAGCCTTTCTAATGATTTCTCGGTGCTTTTTTCATCAACGCCATCGAGTTTTCCACCCATCCTTCCGCACCACCTTCTACACTCAAAATATCCAACACTCGAGTCTGTTTGATCTCGTTACTTTCATGAACCAATGCCGGGACTTTTGTCGTGGCCATGATCGCGGTATTTCGTGTACTGGGGATTCGCAACATCTCCTTCTCCAGCTGCCACCCCATCAAAGCTGCAAGCTCCGCCACATGTCCCACCAATGCTGCATATGCAGATGCTGGTCCTCCACCTTTAGTAGGCACAAACCTCACCTTGGCTCCTGAAAGCGCATGTGAACAGCACGGAATCACGAGAAACGGGAACCCCAAAAGAGGAATCCAGCACGTCAACTCATCTGAATGGTTTCCGATAATAAACGTATTGGCAGGGAATTCTTCCGTTGTACACACTTGTGAAGATGCAAGAAGCTGTGCCGAGGTGTGAAAGGTATCGTTGGACTGGAAAACATGCCCATTATCGCTGACATCAGGCGCCATCTTGGTGACTGCTGGGTGTGGTTTGAGTAAAACACTCGGTATGACTATCTTCTCCAACAAATTGTCTTGCACAGTTTGTGGGTATGTGGCCCATGACTTGCGGGCACGAGCATCGATCCCTTGTCCCTTGTATCCTTCCATTATCAAGATATACACCAAGAGTCCGTTTCCACACCCCAAGTCACGGAACTCAAACTTGTCCTTTCCCTGGTACTTGAGATTCCAGTACTCTATCATAAATGCTGCAATGGCCAAGTCCTCAAATACATGTTTCTTTGGATCGGTGCTCTCCACCCACAGATTAACCAAGTCTGACGAATATTTCTTCTTCAAGCTGATGTATCGGTTCTGGAACGCGACTTTCGGTACCACCAAGTCGTGGTTGACGCGTTTCTCGTACCCTGTTTTCGCTCCAAGCGAGTGTTTTGCCGATGTCTGGAGCAAGCGGAGGGCCGTTCGAATCGGACGTGATGTCGCATCGAGCTCACGTAATGCGGGACCATTGAATGCAGCATTGTCATAGTCGAATGGCAAGTACTGAATAGAAATTGTCCGGTTATGATAGAGAATTCCAACTCCATACACCGGAGGAAGGTAGAACGGAACTTCGTCTGACGACTTGATATGAGGAATATACACCACGAGCACAGAAGCACCATCGTTTGAGTTTAAAATCAAACACGTCTGATTAATGATATGATCCTTGTATGGGTTACGAGGAATCATTCTTCTTATGATCTCAACTTTTGGTTTGAATGCAATACCAGTGTGCTCCAAGGGAATCGACCGAAGCCTCACATCACGCAAATCACGATAAAGTACGATATCATCTCCCGTGCCGGAAGATGGGAATTCGGGATCACGATCGATAAGCGTACTGACAAAGGTCGATTCGCCCTTTTCGGGATCATAGATGTTCTCCTTGAGGATATCGGCCCTCATGATCACCGTACTGTTGATATTCGGCTGTTTGATCAAGTTGGACGTCGCTGCTTCAAAGTGATGGGAATCGAAATCACACTCAATTTGATAAATGGGAATCCATGGATCACCCAATATCGATTTCTGGCTCGATATCAATGCCAAAGTTTCTTCCTCCTTGAAAGAAGCCATTTTAAAATCCTATGATTCGGGGATGATAAATCCTTAATCTGGAAGAATTTAGTAGAAGAGAGAAAAAAAAAAATCGGTTTTTCTGCGCAGCACCTTCCTTACAAGTCGATAAAGTAAGCATCGGTGACGTCGGTGTACTTGTGTTTCTTGTAGCAGTAGTGACATTTGAAGATCTCCGTGCCCTTTTTGGAAAGCTGCCACACACTTTCCTTGAGAGTAAGGTGCTGACAGAAGTTTAGCACCACGACCAGATTGCGCATCTCGGGCTCAAGACTCTTTTTGCGCTTTCTGTCGGAGTCGAGAGCTTCGGATTCGGACTCATGGTATGCAATTGGAACCAATTGTTCTTTGGAAACAGGACAAACAAAGATTGGATGGTAGTTGAAAAAGAACCGCAGGGTGTCTGGTAACTGGAATGGAAGATCGTACTGTTGTGTGGCTTCGTAGTTGACGATGACAGGAACACCATTGACACTCAAATTGGCGACATTCTGGTGGTGCAATTCATTGTCGTCGGGTGCTGCTTTGATCTTCAGCTGGATCTTTTTATACTTGTAGAAACTTGGCAAATAGATAGAACCAGCCAAAATACTCTGGAAAAGTGACGAGTCGTTGGAGAGACGTAAGTTGCGACAGTACTCTGAAATGAACTCATTTGATAAGTTAACAAAGAGCGCTTGGTAGTCGTGGATATGATCGAAGTTGGCCAAGAGTTCGGAAAAGAACTTAGACTCACCGTCGGTGCGCTTTCCAGCATCAGCAACGTAACTATGTTGGACCCGCTTGACAAAGTCCATGGAAACCCCGGAAATCTCATCTTGATGATCTCCTTTATTGTTGTTCATGGTCGAATGGAAGACAATAAGCGTCATCAAGGCAGATATTTCGCTGGTGTAATCCTTCAAGAATGGCGTGAACTTATCCTTGGAATACATGTAGGCCTGTAGAGCATTGTCTAGCTTCAGTGAAGGACCCTTTAGCAAGAGCACAAACTGGAGCATGTGAAACTTGAACTCGATGGCCGAGTATTCGGAGACACCACCCTGTTCGACCCCTTCGTTGTATTTCTCCTCAAACCACTGTAATGAGATTGTGAGGTTGTGGTGGCACACAATGTTATCAACTATTGTTTTGAGTAGCTCAAACTTACCAAGCAATGCCTCGTCTATAACAGCTACCTCTGGCGATAGTTCCTGGACAATATCATTGACAATGTCACACTGACCAATCTTCAACAAGTGGAGTGCAATAGCCTTAATGAGCTCTATTCTGTTTTCAGCTTTGATACGGTCAAGATCAGATACCTGGTCCGAAGGCGCGGTTGCAGGGTAGTTATCGAGTAGTAGAGGGTAATTGTATGCGTCATCCAAGTCAACACTGAACTTGGGGTTGTTTAGAATATTCTTCTGGAACTTGTTGATGGCACTATTGTATGTCTTGAGTCTATTTATTGACTTCTTGTGCCAGTTGGTGGCTGACTTCTCAATCTTATCAAACAGCACTTGAGCTTGCGTCTCCAGAAGTAACAGTGCCTCCAAGTTCTCCAAGTCTTCAAGAAAGGCGTCAGAGTCTGCCAACAACGCATTGATACTATCATTGCCAGCATCCACAAAAGTGTCGACCTCTGTGGAAAGAGTTTCGTAAAGCGTCATTATGTGATTCTGGGGTAAGGGGATTTTGATCCGGAGTCATGATATATACCTACAAGATATATACAGGAGATCACTAAAGTCTATATTATCGTATCTATGTATGCTACAAAGGTGAGGTCATTAGTTTCTGTATCATTGATCAAATTGCTCCAAATGTAATGTATGTCTTACAAGCGTTGGATTAAGATATATTACTCTTGCGGAAGTATTGCCTGGAGGATTTTCATATATCCAAAAAATCTGCCTTAACCAACAACTCCAATGCCCAGTGGGTAGGAATGTTAAACTCGGGTATGTTACCTGTATCTGCCTGGTCCTTGTACTTATACTGATAATACAAATACTCAACAATACATTCCAAAATATCGCCATCCATATCGAGCGCAATCTTTCCTGTCTTTCCTTCCTCAAATCCCTGCGTGCTTCTCAACACAGACGAGATCAGTGCTACTTGCTTGAGTACCACAAACCGGTGGTTATCGGCAGAAACAAGTGTGACAAACTCCATTTACGCTGTGCTGTGTAAGGAGAAGTGTAGTGAAAGCACCGCATTTTTTTTCCTTTGTTCTATTTTTTGTCGCACATCCATATCTATCTACCCCAAATCATGAGCTCCAACCCTAGTTTGGGCTGGCATAAGCTTCAGGACGTGTACTACAGTCTCCATACTTGCTATGATACGTTACTGTGGACCATTGAAAATCTCCAATTAAATTACAACGTTGTTGTCTCGCCACAGGCCACGTTGTTGGCATTGGCGGCCAAGTACGTCTCCAGTCCCAACCTCATTGATATCTACTTTGCAAGTGGCCACAAGGCATGGTCAATTGTCTACAACAACAGTCCCCAAGATCATATTGTGGATTTCTGCTTTAGAAATGAAGATTTGTGTCTCGTGTTGAACGACCTGCGATACCGCTACTATCGCGACTTCTACGGTAACTTCAACGAATACTCTTTCTCCAGCAACATAATCTCCTTGGGAAAAGTAGGTGAAACGATAGAAAAATCAGATACCAAGACTTACATCACCAACTTGGAAAGCAACGAAACCGAAGAAGTTTTTAACATACAGCAGATCAAGGTATGGAACCAGTACATGGCTATCAGATTACCTGAAAGGTTCATCGTGGTTGACTTGGATACCCACACAAACTACGAAATACCCATACCTGAATCAGATGTAGCCGATGCACATACCTTTGATATCATTCGAGGGAACGATCTTACCTTACTCGTCAGCTACAAAACCACCATCTTGTCGTTGAATATCAACTTTGCCCTGAAAACAGTCGAAACAACCGACCATTTTCTCACTGACGGTCCTTTTAGCACCGTTTCTGCATCTCCAAGCGGAACCCTAGTTTCGTTGCACAATAAGGCCCTGAACCGCATCTTTGTCATCAACAACACGTTTGATCGTATTCTTCTCGAATACGATACTTCATCAGAATCTTCGTCACCATACCAAGTCGAATGGTGCGGGAACGATGCTATCGCCTTGGCTCTCAGAGATGAGATCAAACTTATAGGACCAGGCCAACAATCGGTATCATTCTTCTACGACATCTACGACGAGAACGACTTTGAGATTGACAACTTACTAAATGATGACAACATAGACACTTTGGCATTTACCATCCCCATACTTCACACCCAAAGGGATGGACTAAAAGTATTCTCTACCAGGAAAGTAGAGTACTTGAATCGAGTACCGGAACATACCAGACAGCTCTACCAGATTGGATCAACCCATCCTAGTACTATCCTTCTTGACTGCGTTGATAAACTTACACAGAATTCAGCAAAGGCTGATACAAACATTTCACTTCTTAAAGCTGATGGGCTTTTGTTAAGTGCCATCGATCGTTGCTTAGAAGTCACACTTGCAGAACCTAGTCATTATTGGCAAAAGAAGATCTTGAGAGCAATATCGTTTGGAAAGACCTACTTTGATGAATATTACGACCCAGAGGGATACCTTAGAGTACTTAACTATATCAGAGTATTGAACCAATTACGTTCTCCTGACATTGGGTTATATTTCACCTATCGTGACCTATTGGAAATTGGCTGGGATCAAATCTTGAACATGTTGATAAAGAGAAACCAATACTTACTTGCATTGAAAATTATAGAAGCTCTAGACTTGCAGAATCTCCGGAATAAGGTTTACATACAATGGTGCAAGTATAAGATCAGGAAAGAATTGGACATGTCCGATATTGACTTGTTGAAAGTTATTGCTAAGAGACTCACTGACAATGACAAAAAGAACTACATACCAGTAGAAGAGATTTCTGCTGTTGCATTTGAAGAGGGAAGAATCGATTTATGTAAGTTATTGGTTAACTTGGAGCCTTCAATTTATAAAAAGATCCTTCAACTTGTCAAATTCGATGAAATGGAACTTGCATTGATCAAATCACTTCAATCAGGAGATTACGATTTGGCTAAACTTTTATTGGTACATCTTGAACATACTTTAAAGATTTCACAATTCTTTCGAGTACTTAGTCAAAATGAGAGAAGAGGTTTGATAACTGATACATCGACTAAGATCCTTAAACAACAAGGAATTGAAGTTGGCTATGAAAATATGACGGTTACTGGAGAACTAATTGGTGATTTCTGGGTTCAGAACTTGGGGAATGATGAACCAAAACTATTGGAGGCTTACTATAAACAGGAAGACAAGAAACTGGAACTCAGTTTATCACGATTAAAGAATTTTTTGAAAGATGAAACAAATATCACAAAAGAGTCTTATTTTGATGATTACAAGTCGAAGCTAATGAAATCAATGAGCAGAGCATCCAATAAAAGAATGAACAAGTATTATCAACGTGAATTGGAGGTTTTGGAATTGCAAAAGAAATTAGGAGAGACTTACTTGAGTAGTTTCTACGAAGACAGATCCATCGTGGCAATTTTGAAACATCTCATTGGAATGCATCAATTGAAGCCTGCTAGTGCCATTGTTAAAGATTTCCTGGTTCCTAATGAGACATTCTGGAACTTGGTACTCGATACATATACTGAAGCAAAGGAATTTGATAGGTTATTTCAATTTGTATGCGGCAACCGAGATCATTCAAATTTGAAATCACCAATTGGATTCAAACCGTTTGTGGATGCTGGATTGAAATTAGGTGCTCCCAAGGAACAAATTTCCGTGTACATTCGCAACTGCAAGACACTACGGTACACTGAAAGGATTGATTTATATCTCCAGAACCGAGATGTAGAGCAAGCTGCATCAGAGGCATTCAAGAGCAAAGACATTTCGATGCTACACCAATTACAAGAGAATGCTGACAATGAGGTAGATGTACAATCTATTAAGGGGTATATATCTAGATTGGGCTATTAAAGGCTTATTGATTTTTAATGAATTTGGAATTCTGTACTACCCCACAAGTTACTCCTTCTTCACCAGTAAGATATCCAGGAATAGTTTCTGGGTTGATTACCATTTTTGTGGGGTCTGTTGTAAAAACCGAAAGTTCATGAAGTCCCGCAAACACGTCCAGTCCGATGAGTTTTATATTGATGGAGGAGAGCTCTTTGTCAGATGGATTTATTTGTTCCTTCAAAGTAATTTCTGAATATTGAATAGGAGCAATTGATGCAAATTCTGACTTTTCTTGCTCATCTTCGATCTCGTCATCTTCATCGTCATTGTCGATGATTCTACGACTTCGCCGGGTAGGTCTGTTATTGTCATACAAGAGTTTTGACTGAATTTCTCCATTGTGGGACCCTTTGAAGCGCAAGTTTGCCATATGTTTCAAGCGAGTGATCTCATCAACAGCTTCAGTAGGTTTGGGCTTGAGGGAAGGGTGCTCTTCAATAGCATTGAACGGCAACAGGTCCACTGTACCATCTGCATATGGAGTCCAGGCCCCTAAACTGTTGCCAAATCGAGAATTACCATGAAGTATATGCATGGAATCCAACGATCGTACTGGTGCTTCACCCTTGGGCGTTTTTAGCTGGAGGAGGTTGTTTGGGTTTTGTGGAAGACTTAGTTGGACAACTTGAAGAACAATGTTGGCAATCATATCATTGTTTGGACTGTGAATAACGTGAGGAGAATTCAAGGGTATGGCTAGAAAGTATGGCTTATTGGACGAGATATGTGGTCTCTGGGAGTTACCCGAGAGTGCATTTAGATCAAACACCTGAATTCGTATGATGATGAGAGGTAATCGTGGATGACGACACACATAAATGTAATTATAGTACAATGTACTTAGATGCTTGGTCAAGTTCTTGAGAAAAACGTTTGGATCCAACAGAATCGGAACTTGTTTGCCATGTGAATCAAGTACGGTGGAACGAACCCAGTAATACGAGCCGGGTCTATCGACAATCAACTGGCAATCCACTTGAGATAGTTGGAGTAAGTTGAGTCCCTTGGACCAGTATTGATATATGATTTTGTCCAAGATCTTTTGCTTATGATACTTTGCCTCGTTCTGCTTTATGCGACGCGCTTCAGCTATGACCTGACGATTCCATTCCCTCTGGTTTGATGTTTCCTTGTTGAGCTGAGGGTACGATGTAGCCGTTTTGGGCCATACACATATGAATGCAAGTAATGATCGTTTGGGTAACCGAGACAAGATATTCCCAAGCATCTCTTTTGATAGCACAGGAATATAGCTGTTGGGAAGCACATTTTTCCGTTCATTCATCATGATAGAGAGTAGGTGGATCAATAAATATAAACAATCAATAATTTTGTGTAATATTGGGTGATGTCGCGCAAGACATTTTGGCTGCGAGAAGGATTATACCTAAACTCGATTAAGATACTGAATTGAAATGCATACGGGTGATGATACGTTTACTACACAATGTTTAAACAAGTCATAATTTTTGAGGGATATTATAGAATTGGCCAATATTAGAAATTTCTGGAAACGATTCCACGAATAGCAGCTTTTTTTTACAAAAAAACTAGAATAAGTATGTCAATAAAGCCTACAATATTTAATCAAGAAAGAATTTATGAGTGGATTCAAGATCATCAAGAGCAATGGCCAATTATTAAAATAGTCAAATACATCACATAGGCTATCATATTTGGTCGTGTAAAAAGAATCAAAATTTGGGGCATCGCCAACCTGCAGATAAAATTTTACCATCTCGGTAAAAAAAGAGGTGATGGATCTGAGAGTGGTTATTATACTTAACAATTGAAGTCACAGATGTCGGATAATAACAAAACAGTGACCAAAGTCGATGTCAAATCTGACGATGGTTTGGATAGAAGAACTTTGTTTGTACGGTCAGTGCCATTTGATGCCACGTCTAAACAGTTGATGGAGTTCTTCTCTCAGTTCGTGCCAGTCAAACATGCCGTTATTGTCAACGATGATGAACAAAAGTCCAGAGGATTCGGTTTTGTTTCTTTTACTGAAGACGATGATACGCTCACTGCGCTCGTAGAAGCCAGAAAGAACAAGTTTATGAACCGTTTGTTACGTGTGGATATCGCCAAGAGACGTGATAGGAAAGACTCAAAAGAGACCAGAGAAGAAATCAAAGAAAAGGTAGTACCTGTGGAGAAACGGAGAGCTCGTTTGATTATTCGTAACTTGCCATGGTCTTGTAAGAAACCAGATGTGTTGAAGAAGGCATTCAGCAAATATGGTGCGGTGTTTGATGCGTATATTCCAAAGAAGAAGGGAGGTCAAATGTGTGGATTTGGCTTTGTTACCATGAAGAAAATTGCTGCTGCTGAAAGAGCAGTAAAAGAGTCTGTGGGCATGAAGATTGACGGTAGAGAGGTCGCAGTTGATTTGGCCATTGAAAAGAGTAAATGGGAACTGTTAAAGGAAGAAGAGGAAGAAGAAGAAGAAGAGGAGGAGGATGAGGATGACGATGACGACAAAGATCTAACTAAAGCAAGTGTGGAAGAAAAAGATGAAGATGAAGACGAGGATGAAGAAGACAATGAAGAAGAAGATGATTTTGATAACTTGAATAAAATCAATTCCGATGACGAACCTGAAGAAGAAGAAGAGGAAGAACAGCAAACACATAAAAAGAGTAACAGACAAGAAGCTTACTCTATTTTTGTGCGTAACATTCCATATGATGCTGATGAAGACTCCTTAACAGAACATTTCTCCAAGTTCGGTGAAGTTAAGTATGCATTACCAGTTATTGATAAAGAAACTGGTTTGGCTAAGGGTTCAGCATTTGTTGCATTTAAAGATGTAGCAGCTTATACCGACTGTTTGGACAATGCTCCTTCCACAGCATCGACATCTCTCTTGATTGCAGACGATGTATCTCCCGCATACGTCTATCAAGGACGTATATTGTCTATTGCTTCAGCTGTTGATCGTCAATCAGCTTCCAAATTGGCTGAAAGAAACTCTGAAAAGAGAAAAGAGGCATTTGGTAAGGCACCAGGTGAAAAAGATAGAAGAAACTTGTTCTTGTTAAACGAAGGTAGAATTACCAGTAACTCGAAGCTTGCTCAAGTCATTTCCAAGACTGACTTAGAATTAAGAGAAAAGTCATATAAGTTAAGAGTCCAACAGTTGAACAAGAACCCTACATTGCATGTTTCGTTGACAAGATTAGCTATCAGAAATCTTCCAAGAGCCATGAATGCCAAGGCCTTGAAGGCTTTAGGACGTAAGGCAGTGGTCCAGTTTGCGACTGAAGTCAAGGAAGAAAAGAGACAGCCGTTGTCAAAGGAAGAAATTAATCGTTCAGTCAAGTTCAAGCATGAAATGAATGAGTTTGAACCAAAGACCGAAGACGACAAGAAGAAGAATGCCAAGCACAAGGGGGTTGTTAAGCAAGCCAAGGTTATTATGGAAGTGAAGGGTTCAGGTGAGACTGGCCGTAGTAGAGGATATGGTTTTATTGAATTTAGAGATCACAAGACAGCATTGATGGGTTTGAGATGGTTGAATGCACACGAAGTTACCGGTGCTGAAATAACAGAGGGTATGACCGATGATGAAAAGAAGGTTGCTCAGGTTGAAGGAATTGCCAGAAGAAAGTTGATTGTTGAGTTTGCCATTGAAAACGCCCAGGTGCTTAAAAGACGGAGAGAAAAGGTATTCCATGCGAGAACCAGAGATGACAAGGATGAAAAATTTGATAAGAATGACAAGAAGGATAGAAAGAGAAAGAGAGACAATAATGACGAAAAAGCTGGCAACCCTGACAAGAAGAAGCGTAAGGGTCCACTGAAGAAGGGGAACATGAACAAGGGTGGAGCTCAAGCCGACAAGGAAACCAAATCAGGGCTCTCTGACGAAACGAAGAAGCTCATTGGTATCAAGCGTAAGAGAAGAAAGAACCAAAAGTAAGAAAGGCATTTGTATATTAAACTTAGAGATTTATAACGTCATAATTCATTATTATAGTTCAACGAAATGTAGTAGCAAAAAGGTTGAGAATATATATAATGTGGGCATGGTAGGAGCACAATTGGGGATATAGTACATCTTCAAAGGAAATAGTCACTTCTCTGGGATTTGTTGGCGTTATTCTTGGCGGTGATATCACCGTCCTGGACGGCACTAAAGATCTTGAAGTTTGGCTCCAAGTTTTCACCCACCTGCATCACACTAGCCACATTACCACATCTATAGCAGTAGTTAGGGGCTGACCATACTGTGACTACGTCCTTCTCTTTGAAATGGTACCGGAACCCTTCCATGACCAACTGGTGGGCTCTTGCTATTAAGCTCAAGTTGTTAATGTGGTTAAACTCTCTGCTGACCTTGGAGCCAAACAACCAACCAGCTCCACGTGGCGACACTGCCCAGGTATCAACATTATCTGGGTCAGACCATACCAAGTCACAAAAGCCACCTTCATGGGGCACCTCCTGTGCACGGCTCAACACTCTAATTTGGTCTAACATTCTGATTTCCGGCGACAATCCACCATGCACACATAAGATCTTACCGTCTATTATGGCTGCAAGGGTCAAGAAGTCAAATACTTGACAGCAATACTTCCATACAGTGGTGGAACCGTATTTTGTCAAGCACTCTTCGTAAAACCCGTAGACCTGGGTGATTTGGCGTGATTCGTGGTTACCACGGACGAGGGTTATTCTATGAGGGTATTTGACTTTAAGGACCATGAGGAGGGTGAATGTTTCTAACGAGAAGTAGCCCCGATCAACATAATCACCCAAAAATATGTAGTTTGTATTGTTGTCATCGGATGGCAAACCGCCAGATATGCGAAAGAGTTCCAATAAGTCGTGGAACTGGCCGTGGATATCACCACACACCGTCACTGGCGACTGGACGGGCTGGATATTTGATTCCTCCATAAGGAGCTCCTTGACAAGCTCACAGAGCTGTTTCATGTCGGACTCCGTCAAAGCAATACATTTCCGGATCTGCTCCAACCATTGGTCAGGTCCACGTTCACCCATTTTGATCGTCTATTAGCACTATTTGAGGTGGATACGGGTCGTTGTTCGGGTTAACGATGGATATGTGATTTCTAATTTTTTTGTCGCCGAAATCCAGTTTCTCACGTGAATGGCATACAATTTTTCTTTTTTTATTTTATTTTAATCCGCTACCAAAAAAAGCAAAAAAAAATTCTTGAAGTCGAGAACTCTCCAACAGATTGGATCCCACACAGTAATATGATTCGTGGGTTGAGAACGTTTGCTACAACCGTTCGTGCACGGAATGTATTGCCATCCAGCTCTGAGATGAAGAGCCAGGCCTCATGGACCAAAAGTGCCAGCAAAAAAGAGTCCAATATCACCAGAGATGTCGTAGGCATTGCCAGAAGCATACAAGAAACGAGCCAGCCACCTATCGAGATCAGTTCTCAGTTCACACGCAGATTCAATTTTGGTGAAACATACGATCCGTTTGATTTCTCCAATACCAGATTGAATATGGAAAGAAAAGCATTCAACCAAAAGAAACTCTCCGATCCATTTGAAAGAACAGGAATTGATCCCAAGACCTTGTACACCATGCCTGAGATCTTATCGAGGTTCCTTACGTCAACGGGCCAGATATTGCCGCGTTCGGTGACTGGCTGTTCGGCCAAGAACCAAAAGAAACTTTCCTACGCCATCAAGACCGCCCGTGCATGCGGTTTGTTGTCTAGTACCCACAAGCATGCAAGATACTTGCCAAACAGAACATTGTAAATAGCAAATAAATAATTAGTGGTTTGTATAATAAAAAAAAGTGAGAGCCAATGATGTCACTCACTCGGTTCCCCGAAACCTTCAGTTATGAGGTTCCCTTTTCCAGTGGTTGGATTTGGTAGAGGGACCTAGAACAATCCTCGGCGTTTCTGCGTGACCAATTGTCTGCAGGAAAAATCTGCCCACAATTCTCCCTCCCCAACCAAATAAATGCGCGTGGGCAAAAAGTTTATCCAAATTTCCACCACTATCCAAAAAAAGCCACTACTTTTATCAATTGTCTTACGAAATGTTGTCTCAAATTGCCAAGCGTACTATCACCAGAACTTCTGTTCGTTCTTTCTCCATGACCAGGGCTGTTAAGCTTGACGGTCCAGCTGCCAATGATGCTTTTGGCGACAGAGAAAAGGCGCAAGAAAACATCTACATCAAGAAGCACGAAGCTGAACAATTGAAGCAATTGAGAGAAAAGTTACAACAACAAAAGGAAGCTATCGACAAGTTGGAACAAGAAATCAAGGACATCAAGAAGTAAGTTAGTAGTACTTAGCCAAATATACTCGATTCTTTACAGTTTATTTTATAGGGGTGGTAGGGTGGCACGGATGTCACACCAAAGGTGGGAAGCAAGGCTGACGTTCGCTTCAGAGCAATGCAAACCAAACCACGAATGAGCGGCTCAAACCTCTGTACAAAGGGAGAAAAAAAAAGTATCTAATGAAGTGGGGGTGGGGGAACATAACTTCCCAAAAGCGTAATTGGATCGTGTTATAAATAGTAGCGAGGTGGCTGTTACAAGGAATCAAAATCAAACCAACAAAAAAACTAAAGGTTAATGGGTATCTTCAGCAGATACCGTGCACCAACATCTAGTACCCCAGTGACGCCCAGTACTCCTCCTGCCAGCAGTACATTTGTTCTGTCTCCCGAGCGACAGGTTTATGCCACACCGCGAATCCATCATCCCAATCCTGCTTCCAATCAAACGAGACCACGAGGTAACGGAACCAGAACTAGAAACGGACACCAACTGCGAAGTAGGGTAAGCCACCAAACGTCCAACCAGACACGAACAAGTACACGACGCCGCCGATCTACTGCCGATTCACATCTGCATTCTCAGCCCCCAAATACCCATCTGAGGCCCAGAAGACCACGAGCATCTGGAGATAGGAGACGTGACCAGACACGGCATCGCAGACGGACAAGAAGACCCGAAGAGTATCCTGCTTCACCACCAACGTACCAGGAACGTCTCCATAGAAAACACGATGTGCTTTCGTTTGATCCACGCTATACCGTCCCCGTGCTTCGTGTCAACCGATCACTTATCAGGAGTGATTATTATCTTCAACAGGCTATTCTCAGAATGGCCAAACTTAACCTTCTACCTCCCGATATAGATGTTTGGGACTTGCAGCACGTTGACGATGTTTTCTTTTACGATTCCATTCCGTCGCTCTTGGGCGAACGTACAGCCGCGCCCGCACCCGCAGCCGCAGAAGTTGCAACCATAGCCACACACTCATCATCAGAAGAAATGGCAGAACAGATCCAGTTGGCACTTCAAATTTCTGCTGTCGAGTATGAGCAGCACCAGCATCGTGAGCGGGCGTATCGTGGCTTTAGATTCCATCCGACCCAAGAAGTGCAACTACATGAACAAATACCAAAAACAGAAGCAGAAACAGAAACAGAGACAGTAGAAGAAGTAGAGAAGGAGCCTCCGTTTAGAGACTTTTCTAATCGGGGTGGGTTTCGGTATAATGTTGTGGTAGATTCACATAATAGCAGTTCCTAAATAGGTAACCTTGCGTTTTTCTTGTGGGTGCGGCGGGGCCTGGTGCCATTTCAAGTACTACATTTTTTCGCATATAGACAAAAATCATCAATATTATCAATACAATTATTGGTTACTTCGCACGATGTCCTCGATAGCTGGTTTCACTAAGGTGAGTGAAGATGTCCATCACTCTGCAGAAAAGATTAATAGCAATCCATATGGTCCCAATCCTGCAGATTTCTTGTCCAACGTATCCAACTTTCAGTTGATCGAGTCAACATTGAGAGAGGGTGAACAGTTTGCCAATGCCTTCTTTAGTACCGAAAAGAAGATTGAAATCGCTAAGGCGTTGGACGATTTTGGTGTTGACTACATCGAATTGACGTCTCCTGTTGCTTCCGAACAATCGAGAAGAGACTGTGAGGCCATTTGTAAATTGGGCTTGAAGGCCAAGATCTTGACCCATATCAGATGTCACATGGACGACGCCAGAGTCGCAGTGGAAACTGGAGTTGACGGTGTTGATGTTGTTATCGGCACGTCCCAGTTTTTGAGACAGTACTCACACGGTAAAGATATGAACTATATTGCTGAGAGCGCGGTCGAAGTCATTGAATACGTCAAGTCAAAGGGCATTGAAATCAGATTCTCGTCCGAAGACTCGTTCAGATCAGACTTGGTCGATTTGTTGAACATCTACCGTACCGTCGACAAGATTGGGGTCAACCGTGTGGGTATTGCCGACACTGTGGGGTGTGCCAACCCAAGACAAGTCTACGAGTTGGTGCGTACTTTGAAATCAGTGGTCAAGTGTGACATTGAATGCCATTTTCACAACGATACTGGATGTGCCATTGCCAACGCTTACACGGCATTGGAGGGTGGTGCCAGATTGATTGATGTTTCTGTGATTGGGATCGGAGAAAGAAACGGGATCACACCATTGGGAGGCTTGATGGCCAGAATGATTGCAGCAGACAGAGATTACGTGTTGTCCAAGTACAAGGTACACAAGTTGAGAGATATAGAAAACTTGGTTGCTGAGGCTGTCCAGGTGAATATCCCATTCAACAACCCTATCACTGGGTTCTGTGCGTTTACTCACAAGGCTGGTATTCATGCCAAAGCTATTTTGGCTAATCCATCTACATATGAAATCTTGAGTCCGGCTGATTTCGGGTTGACAAGATATATTCACTTTGCCAACAGGTTGACTGGATGGAATGCAATCAAGTCGAGAGTCGACCAGTTGAACTTACACTTGACCGACGAGCAGTGCAAGGAAGTCACGGCTAAGATCAAGAAGTTGGGCGATGTCAGACAGTTGAACATTGACGATGTCGATTCGATCATCAAGGATTTCCATGCTGACTTATCGACACCAAGAATCAGACCAACTACCCACAGCGGTATCCCTGCTGTTCCTCACGTTCTCGAAGGTTTGGATGAAGAACTGTACCTATAATAAATTAGTATAATAAGAATATATAAAGTTACTCCACAGTTCTCCACAGTTGCGATTATGGCACACCCACACTATGGCGTAAGTATATATAAATAATGAGGATCGATGCTTACAAACCTAAACCATGTCTGCTTCCATCGATCATCTTATCTCACAAAGAGCACGCTTACGGTCGTACCAGCACTTTGGATTGTCTGATGTGGAGGATGCTCCTGCCGGTTTTGTGCCACACCCTCACCCGCTCCTCTTATCAGTAGGAAAACCCAATCACCAATTCTTTCCTGTCCGCAACATCGCCATCGAAGTCGATTCGTATCCGTTCAAAGACTCGTTGTTTGGTGAAGAACCACAAGTTGAGACTTCGCATGACATATCGACGATAGATGTAGCTACGGCATTTAATTATGGCGATACATTGGGTTTGCAGCCATTCCAGCAATTCTTACGCACATTTGTAGAAACAGTCCATCCACCAGGTTATACCGATTGGGGCGTTATCCCTACTGGAGGATCAGGTGAAGGTCTCAATAAGGTCGCTGATGCTCTTATTGACGAAGGAGATATTGTTCTTGTTGAAGAGTTCACTTTTACGCCTTTTGTCAATACCATCCGCAATAACGGTGGCATTGTTGTACCCATAAAACTCGATATTAACTCGAAACGACCAGATATTGATTTGGATTACTTGCAAGACTTGTTGCATTACTGGGACGAAAGGCTACCACCTCATTTAAAGGGTAAGAAACCAAAGGCACTCTACACCATCCCAACCGCGCAGAACCCCACGGGGATCACTCAGCTGCTGGAAACAAGACAACAGATATACAATTTGGCATCCAAGTTTGACTTTATCATTATTGAAGATGATCCCTACGGCTACTTAACACTTCCATCTTACGAAAAGCCCGATATAGCCAATATTAAACAGTATACGATATCAGTCGAGGAGTACTTGCAGAACCATTTGTTTCCATCATACCTCAAGTTCGATATTGAAGGAAGAGTGGTACGCCTAGAAACATTCTCTAAGGTATTTGCTCCTGGGTTACGTCTTGGATTTCTTGTGGCCCATAAGAACCTCATCCTGGTAATTAAAAAGTATACCGATATTGTTACCAGAGCCCCATCGGGAGCCTCACAATTTATCCTACTTGACGTCATTTACCGAAAGTTTGGCGGCATTTCAGGTTGGCTAGAGTGGATTTTAAAGATGAGACTAGCGTATACTCATCGAAGAAATGTCTTGGTCGACGCATTGGTAAATTCCGAAGCTTTTCGTCACAACTATATCAGAATCCTTGGTGCGGATGGAGGAATGTTTGCATCCATTATTGTGAATTTCCCACCAGAAACCGATACAATTGCCAAGTTAAAGTTGCTTAACTACAAATTTTTGCAGCATGGTGTCAAGGTTGTACTTGGTTCCAAGATGGCTGTTGATGCCGAATTTAGTAAAGAAAGAATCAACTTCTTACGTCTTACATTTGCTCCCTCCGAAAACGACTTTGAATTGACTGAAGGAGGGAACCGTGTATCTGCTGCTGTAGTTGAGTTCTTCAATAATGGTCTCAAATATTAAATAGAATATATACTTAGCTTATGCGTTACCGCCCTCTCTCAAAGAGGGCAATTTGCTTGCTGTCCCTGAATGTGACTGACTAATAACATCATCTTCATCGTCGTCATCACTATCGCCATCGTCTATGGAGATAGCATGCTTTTTTCTCTGGAAGTCCTTAATGTGGGCCTTGTGCAACCGTTCGCTAAAGTTGGTTAATGTCGATTTCCGACGTACAAGTTGGTTGCCGATAGATATCTCAGTCGCTTGTCTGTCGATACCAAGATCAGCCTCATCATCATGACGCATGGTCAGGTTATCTTGGTAAGAAGTCGTTCTTGAATTGCCTCTGGCATCAACATCACGAGGACCAGGCACAATTGGTTCATCTCCCAATGGACTAATGTACTTAAGTTCAACCAATTTTTTGATAGCTTTCTCCACACCAGCACTTACAGTGTATGGTAATGGCGAATCCTTGTACGCTCTGAACAAAATCACATTGGTACAGTGTTCATTTTCCATTCTGAAAAAGATCCAGATGAATCTCCGTATCAACTCGGCCAAGGCAATACAGAAACTGGTCACGGCTGATTGCTGGATCTGATCTGTGAAGAATGCATAAAAAATCCACTGGAAACGTAAGATCACATCGATCACAATGGCGGAATAGTAGTAGATCGGTTTCTTGAAAAACAAATGATCTCTCAAGTATGCATTCTTGGATCCACTCTGACACAATGACCAATCCATGACAATATCCCACGATGAGGTATAGAGCGAATTGAGAACAGCTATGACAATAAATGCTACCCGATGCAGCTCAGATCGCTTGATACGATACACACTCAACAAACAGTAATAGACGGCTGATATTCCATATTTGGTCATGTTTGCCAAGTGAGGGAACCAATCCCCCGTGTCCATATAACGACGAACACACTGCAAGAATCTCCAGATCAGTGGTAGGGTGCTGAAAAACCCCATGAGTCTCGACTTCGATGAGCCACAGACATTGTCACGCAAGGCATCATTACCATCCGACAAAAGCCCATTCCACTTATGAGCATACAAGCAGAAAAAGAACGAGATGTTCCCCATGGTATACGTCAAAGAGCACAATATGTCTCCCAAGAAGAAATCTCTGAATTCAACCGGGTAAAAGCCAGAAAGAAGCAATCTCCAGAGTGCAACTTGAAGCCACCTTCGACTGGCAGCATAAAACTGTCGTCCAGGCCAAAAGAAAATAACTAGCACGACCCCAAAGTAGATCCAGGCCCAATCACGTCCCGGAAACTGTTTGGGCCAGAAATTATTGAAACTGAACCAGAACAAGATGGAGAAAAGGCCAAAGCCAAATGATGGCAAGAGCCAAAATTGTTTGTAGTTGAGAGTTGTTGCCATATCGTATTCAAAGATAAACTTATAGTTAATCTTGAAATGGTCAAACACCGCCAAGTTAACACCAAAGAGTAAGAACTCGAGGTTTAACAAGAAAAACCCACCCCAAATCTGCAACATAAATGCACCTTCAGGCAAAGTCTTTTCCAATGTTTGGCGTAGAGCCACGTAAAGTCCCAAGACAAATAAGGGAATCCCAAACCCAAGACAAAGACCGGAAGTAAAGAATGAAGCATAAAACAGTCGTTGGCGCATTTCACTGTGATTCAACGAGTAAGCGATGTTCTTGAGTTTTTCAAGTGAATGCTTTCTATCAGTAGTTTCTGGATCATAGAATGCAATAAATAATTCTTCCACGTAGTTGGTTAATTTATCAACCAAGTCACTTGTTTGGAAGTAGGATGACGAATCGATTTTCTTCATGAAGGGCCCCAGCAACGATGTTTTGAGAGCCTTGTCGCATTTCTTGGTAATCTTTCGGAATGCAGTTCGGTTCAATACTCGATATGAACTCAAGAGGGAAAGTGCACGATAGTGTTCCAACACAGCGTCCTTGAGCTGCTTGCGAGCATAAAGATATGGTACGCCAAAGTGTTGCTTTTTTGTTGTATAATCTCTTCTCTTTGACTGCTTTGTCTGACTCGGATTCTGGGGCTGAATCTGAATATGCTCAATGGGTACGGGAGACGAGCCCGTTTGTTCAGAATCTATCGATGTGATGTCCGATTGCGGCAAGGAATCGATATCTTCCAACCCATTTCTGATTCTATTCTCCGCATAATTTGGATCAAACCCTTCAAAAGACGATTTCATGGATATTTCGCTTGGTCTTCGTGTCGTGAACGAGTCCAAGAATGCAAATGACGGCAATGACGGCAACTCGAGTCGGTTTAAACTGGCAAAAAGATTCTTTGTGTTGTAGGCAAAGTTATTAACCTTTTTATAGCCAATGATAGAACTATCAGTGGCTAATCCATGGCTATGGCGCTTTTCCTTCAAGATAGATATCTTGTGGTCCCGGAGCTGGTAGAGCTGATCTTGCAAGAGAAGAAATCGTTCGTAGGCCTCCTGTTCCTTTTCCTTAAAGAAAATATCGACTTTATTAAGTTCTTCGTTAATCCATGCTTCAAACTGAGCTTCGCCCTGTGATTCTTTCTCCTTAGTACTCGACTTGGAAGAAAAGTTGAATATGGATGCCTTTTTCTTGACAGGCGTCGGGGCCACGAGTGCTGGTTCCAGTAGATCAAAGCTGGAGGTGAATTGTTGCTGGTTCACGGAATCAACGGCGTCCAAGAGCGGGGTTCTGTCGTTGGTTGAGCGTGGTCTCTTGGGAGGTTCGATGCCATTTTCTTCCCGGTACCCCTTGATTTTTTTAATCAACTTTTTTCCAGATTTGTAGGCCACGTACTGATCCTCCCATTCAGGCACAAGGCTGTCGGTAAGCGACTCCGCAAACTTCATCGCCAATCAAACACTGTGCTAATGACTGGTCCCGAGAAACCACCAAAACTTTTGGTGGAGAGATTTCAGCCGTTTGTGGAGGCACGTGCATCGGCACTAAAACAGCGTCCAACCTGTGGGAACCGATACATTAAGCCTAGGCTTTTTCTATATTAAAACCATTATATACATTACAAGATTTCTTCCAAGTTTCTGCCGAGATCATCAACATTGACAGCAATCGAGTCTTGTCTGATTACAAGAACCAACTTACCGTCGACAATTTCCACGTTGTTTTGGGGACCATCGGCAACAATTTTAAAACCGGAAATGGTATTGGCAGAGACTTCTTCAACCAAAGCATCCTTGTACATGTCGTCCTTTCTGATAAAATCGTTGATGCTGTTAACAAGACCATTGAGGTACCAGTTGGTGACCGATCCGATTTGGGGTTTGTAGTCCTCTTTGGTGGTCTTTTCGTACAAATCAGCGTAGTCGATTTCGAGCTTCCATTGGGTGCCCAACAGAGAATTGATCTTTTCTAAATAAGATTCGTTTTCGGCTTCAGCGTCTTTGACGTTCTTACGAACAGCTAATGGGAGTTTGGACATGATAAAGTTATGAGGGTGTAGTTTCATATTAACCCCAGAATACCTGGGGCTTATATAAACCTTGCCAAGATTTCTCATGAGGCACGAATTCGTAAATGTACCCCCCTCTCATCCACGAACGTGGACCTGAAATGCCAAATTGTCCTCCTTGTAGAGTTGCTGCGCAATTTATTTTTCAGCTATACGAACTTGAAGAATTTACGAAATACGTCATAGAAATAAGAGTCACAGGAAAAAGAGTCTCTTATAAAGCGCATGGCCAAAGTTCTATCATCACGATTAAGTATGTGGAAACCGCGTTATTTTGATATTGGTGTTAACTTCTCCGACCTGATGTTTCAGGGTTACTACCATCATTCTAGTGGAAGAAAACATCCACCCGATTTGCATCAAGTCATCGAAAGAGCTCATTTGTTTAATGTCAAGAAAATGTTGATCACAGCATCAACTATCAAAGAAAGTCACGACCATTTCAATCTCTGTGAGCAATACCCAAACAACTTTACATCCACTGCAGGTGTCCATCCTTGTTCTGTGGCCAGTGAATTCTATGTGAAAGACAAAGAAACCAAGGAATATACTGAAGAATTGAGACCAGATGTAGATGAGAAACTTGCATCCCTCAAACAGATCGCTGAAGAAGGCTATGAAAAGGGTTACGTGCGGGCATTTGGTGAATTTGGCTTGGACTATGACCGTCTATTTCATTCTACGAAGACGCAACAAATCACCATGTTCAAAAAGCAATTGGAACTTGCGTGTACTTTGAAGTACAAGCTCCCATTGTTCTTGCACATGAGAAACGCATGCGAAGACTTTGTATCTATCATCAAACCCTTTGTCGACAGTGGCAAATTAGGTGCTGGTGTAGTGCATTCCTTTACTGGAACAGAAGAAGAACTCAAGGCGATTTTGGATCTTGGGTTCTATGTGAGTGTCAACGGATGCTCTTTGAAATCAGAGGAGAATTTAAGGGTTGCTGCGTTGATTCCTCCCGAAAGACTCATGATCGAAACAGATTCGCCGTGGTGTGAAATCAGAAAGAGCCACGCCAGTCACAAGTACCTCACTCCATATCCTAACAAATACTACCCTGAGATCGAAAGTGATTTACCTATCTTGAAGTATCCAGTGAAAAGTCTGAAGATTGACGAGTACCTTCCGTTCCCAACAATCAAGAAGGAGAACTTTCAAAAACACGCTGAAGTGGTTGAAGAATTGAACAAACGTGAAATCGAATATGAAACAAGAATCGGCATGCACGCGTATCCGTTGATCAAGTCAAGGAACGAACCTGTTGGTGTGGGTTTTGTAGCCGAGGTGATGGCAAATGTGTATGGTTATAAAGAAGAGAAGGAAATCGAAGAATTTATTGACTTGGTATACGAAACAAGTGTTAAAGTGTTCGATATTTAGCATGCATTAGAAATACATAGATATAATACATTAATGGCGAAGCCTCGTGCTTCTTCTCGGAGAAGCAGCTATAGTTTGTCTCTTTGGATTAGCCACGAGTATTTTTTGCTCTTCGTCATCGTCATCGTCATGGTCATCCTCTTCTTCTTCTTCTTCTTCTTCTTCTTCTTCTTCTTCTTCTTCTTCTTCTTCTTCTTCTTCTTCTTCGTCATTGTCGTCATTCTCGTCCTCCTCTACTACTCCGTTGACATATTCTCCTCCGTCTTCATCTTCTTCTTCATCTTCTTCCTCATCCTCATCCTCATCATAAAGCACTAACTCGTCCTCTCCATCCTCAACTTCGTTGTCATCGTCAACGTCATCTTCGTCACTAAACACTTCATTCGATTCTTTGACATCAACAGTTTGGATAGGAACTTTGCGGTCATAGTTAACTCCAGGATAACATACAACAAACTCGTCCAAATTCTCTTTACTTTCCTCGGCTATATCTCGATAACACTCGATTTCTTTAAGGGCTTCCTCCTCAAAGGAGTATGGATTGTTGATATCATCCTTGAGAAACTCACTAATCTGCGATATGTTGTTATTGGCCGTAGCCGAACCCACCAAGATCGCTGGTGCTGAATTTATTCCCCCAGATGGTCCAAAAAGCATCGGTTTCCAAATAAGATTTGTCGCATCGAGTTTGATATATTGTTTCTGTTCCCATTCTTGAATCACCAGCCTAATTCTTGTCATATTAAGAGCCACAGCGTACTTGCCAGTATTTGGATTCTTAACGAGTGCATTTAGCTGCTCCAAACCCACTATGACATCTGACGGTGTCATTCCCGTAAGTTTGGCAAGAATCTCAATGGAAAGAGAAAAATTGGACCCAAATCTATCATACAACTGTTGTAGAGTATGTGCCACCGTCACTCGCCAGTAGTTGCGGTAGCTCAAAAGTCCAAGGTCACTCAATGGTTTTTCTGGGGTTCCAAATTTGAACTCATGTCTACTCAAAAGGTAGCTGAAGTCTATTAATAAGTTCCCGTAGCCCTTTCTCTGGTAGATGGGTAATGTGAGGATACACGAAACATTATAGTCGCAATTATTCAACTTTTCCTTTGAGAAATATCCCACAAAATGGTAATTTGATGGAGTTTCTTGATCAATTTCAGTCAAGATATAAAAATTAAATGGTTCCACATCATAGTACAATGTCTTTGAGTTGAGAAACAATTTAGCCAAAAGACAAAGGTTCTGGCAGTAATTTATATTTTTCCGTCCGTCCACCTCCCATATACTGATATTGGCTTCGGAATCACGGTAGATTTCGATACCTGGAGGATGGTTATTTGAAAAATTGCAATTCTTGAGTTGGTGTCGCCTGTACGAAGTGGGTGAATTCATATACTTGAGGCAGTGCTCGCAAATATAGAGGACATTTCCTCGAGAGTATTCCTCAGGATATGGAGCAGTATACCACGTCTCAATTTCGTAGTTCCGAAACACAATCTTTTTCACTTGTGAAGTTAATAGATGAGGCTGGAATGGGGTTGGGGATGCCGAAGGTTCTGTTGGTTGTGCTATGGCAATGGATTTGCGTGCCTGTTCTGCTAGGCGTTCAAATCTTTCTCTGTCCTGACGGGTGGGGTCAGTATCGTTAATGATACAGTCAGGGAACTTGAGAATCCCGCGATAAGGCAATTCTTTACTGGGTCCAACCAGATTTTGTCGTAGTTTCAAAGACTTGGAGCGATTCTTTTTTATTTTCGCTTTATTGTATTTGATATTAATGTAAAAAGAGTCTAGTTCATGCCAGTAACGTACATTCTGTTGTACGGGGACACTCTTGGTCTGTTTGATCATTCTTTGAAGCGAGTAGTCATTTGCATTACGTTTTCGACGATGACGATCAAGATCTTGGTCAAGATCCGAGTAGATTTTGTTATTGGTGATCTTGATTTGGTTGAGTAGGTTTCCTCCCATCGCGGCTTTATTATGAGTGGGCTACCTAAAGGAACCACAAATTCTTTCAATGAACCAAACCGATTAAAGCAACAAAAAAAGACTGAAATAAAAACAAACTACCCACTAGTAATTGAATGATTTACCTCTCCTCTATCGCTAAAATAGATTGCTGGCGCCTGTTCACGGGTCCAGACAATGAGTCGGCAACTTGGAACCAGGTTGTTGTGAATCTTGATCAATTAGATGAAAGAGTGCAGATAACCTGGAAAAATCTCCCAGAAACATCCAGACCGCGAAAAACGCGCCGCCGGGTGCCAGGTGTTGGCCATTACAGGGACGCGTAGAGGCCCAGTTGTGCGCGCACGGTGAGATCTAACTAAAACTCACCGCAATTTAACTATTCACTTATTATTTTATATCTAACGACATAACTCATAACAATAAAAACAAAAAAATAGAAGCATCAATGTATAGCCTAGAAAAAGAACAAACAGAAAAAAAAAGATGACGATATATAGAAAAATGATGCATCATCTGTTTATTCTTTTTCTTCTTCCTTGTTGGACTCGTCAGTTTCATCCACCTCCTCTTCAATCTGTCTCTCGGGACCTTCATCCTCCTCTGCTTCTTCTTCAGCAACATCAGCCATACCAAAATGAGCCAAGAGTGACTGGGCAGAAGATGTATCCAAGTAAATCACTCCATTTTCATTGGTAATAGCATTACTGGCAAGTAATTTCTGTAAGGAGATGGCCCCGTTTCCAGCGGTCATATCGCCATTCTCTTCCTTGGTGGCCTCGTCTTCTTCGTGATCTTGAGTTGCATCTTCGTATCCAAATGAAGTACCATCACGCGCTCTAGACCCTTGCAGCTGATGTCCAATCTCATAGTAGTTGCCATACATCTCCTTGTACATCTCATCGTACGGAGCAGAAATGGGCCCGTAGGTGTTGTCATCCTTCTTGTTAGCATCAACACGCGCTATTATCTTATCATACCACTGTTGCAAGGTTTCTTCCTTAGTGTAGTCCAACAAGGCAACAATACAAATCGACATGTTGTCACATCCAATACCAGAACCATCGCTGGTGGGAGCACAACACAACTCCATAATCTCTTCACAAATCTTTTCCAAATCTTTACGTTCGTAGATTCCTCTTCTGACACATTCCACACACTTTTGCGAGGTCAAACAGTCCCAGATACCATCACATGCAAGAATAACAAATTCATCAGCAGTAAAGTCAAGCTCGTGTTGTATAATATCAGGCAAACATGTAACAATCTGCTCTTCAGCAGGCAAATCGGCATTTCTCTTGAAATCAAAGTCACCAATACCACGCGACAAAGCCAAGTTACCGTTAACTCTGCCCATTTCAATGTAACCACCGGCAGCACAGATTCTGGCTTGTTCTCCTTCATTGGCAGGTTTGTGGTCGTACGACAATGCCTTAGCATAACCATTGATCGACATGACAGTTCTGGAGTCACCGGCATTACCACAGATAATCTGGGTTGGAGTGATGATGGCCGACGTGGAAGCACAACCACTGTCATCCTCCTTCATGGCATCTGACAGCAAAATGGCTTGGTCACAACTCAAGTAACCATCTTTGAATGCAGAGATAAAATCTCCCTTCTGGAAAGCATCGGTACACTTGACAATATTGTGAAGGTGTCTTCCAGTGTAGAGAGCTACCTTTTCACCTCCATGACCATCATAAACACCAAAAAAGGCGACGTGGTCCTTTGGTTTCCCATCTTCACTCAAGAATTGCTTGTCAACAACGTCTCTAACGAAACGATTGTCTTCATCATCAAATTGGTCAGCTTCTTTAACATGCTGCGATTCATGCAAGTTGAGAATTGTGGCGTGGGCGTCCTCCATCTGGATTCTCCATCCTTGCATGCAAGATAAACCAAAAGCGAGATGCGAGTCCTTACCAGACTCGGAAATCTTGTCAACCACTGGAGCGGAAAGGATTTGTCCCATTTTATTTATGCTAGTTGTCTCTTTTCACTAGTTCCACGATTTGCCGTTTTTTTTTTGTTTGTTTGGGCGGCGTCGATTAATGAAACTATTTTTCTTTTGTTCTCGATTCCCTTTTCGGTGGTTATTATCCGAGACGGTTGTTGTATGATCCTACTCTTGTAAATTCTCGCAAGAACTCGCCAATTAATTTCGTATCGTGGACTATAAGAAGATTGTGGTTGTTTGACGTTGTGACGACGGGCTCATCAAGTTTGTTTCGTCGATGGAAGAGAATTTTGTGCGCACGTGACCTGTTCTTAAATAATTATCGGGGTTCGCAAAACCTTTTTTAATCTTTTTAAGACTAGAAGTCTCTCTGTTGTAGATGATTTTGGCGTCGTTTGTGTTACATTCTACCCACAAAGTTTTGTTTGGGGTATTTTTTTTTATTCTGTTTGGTTTCATTAGAAAAAGAAAAGAAAGGCTTAAATAATAATAATATGAAGAGATATGTATAATACCTAAACATAAGATGACAAGAGTAAGGAAGCTCTTCTTCAATTCTATCATACATTAAAATCATTAGCATTGAAGAGCCTCCTCAAAAAATATCTCGAGCCAAAAAAAGTAAGGTAGGAAACCAAAAATAAAGACGTGATGTGTCTCTGTGATAAAATTTGATTTTCTGCGGGTCTCATTATGGGAAACGTCGTGGAAGAAAATATGCTTGTCGTTAATTATAGTTGCGGAGAAGTGGAACAATAAATAAACGTTGAAATTTTCTTCCACACCATTTTTTATCATAATCATAACACATAATCATAAATTACATTAAAGTGGCGGGATTCTATTTTGGACCCCAGATTCCCTTGGCTCCATCGTAAGGATTTTGATTGTTCAAGTTCAACGCATTAAACTTGTTGGTCAAACGATCCCCGCCAGTAGTAGGACCTGTATTTGACCCTTGGGCACCAGCATACTCGTCACCTAATTGCGATTGCAGCAACGAGTTGAAACTGTTTGCAAGGTGTGCATGTTGCCCAAACGGTTGAAACCGGGATCCAATATCGGCCGACATTGGTGTTGTTGGCTGTGTGTTTGTAGGAAATAAATGTTGGTGGTGAGTGTGGCCCTGTGCCTGATATTGGCTAGGGTGGTGTTGAGGAGTGGGGGATTCGGTTAAAGAGTTACCCTGCTGGTAATTGTTACCCAAAGGTGGCGTTGATCTAACCTCGGCGTATGATCTATTACCACTGTTGGTTGCTCTCAACAATGTTGCAGAAGCAGCCGTATTCATCTGAGCGGCTCCATTCTGCTGCTGCTGTTGCTGACCATGTTGGGAATGAGATTGATGCGATTGAGCATTCGGTTGTTGTTGTTGTTGCTGCTGTTGCTGTTGTTGTTGGTACATATTGTACTGTTGTGCCAGAGAATATGATCTACCCTGTGGAGCTGAAGGGGTCTGGCCTCCTTGGGAAGGACCTTGATATTGTGGAAAGTGAGCTTGAGTAGGAGTCGAAGTCTGCTGTCTCATACGAGGCAAAGGCAATGCAGATTGCGATTGGGATCTCAACAATTCAGGGTGAGTAGGGTTACCCAATTGACCCAATTGATTTAAGTTCAACATCGATGAAGAGTGTGATGGTGGTTGTTGCAGTTGCTGGGTTTGCTGCTGCAGCTGTGATTGAACAGGATGAGAGTTCTGTTGATTGAGCAAGTTGGATTGTTGGGTGATCGATTGTGCAACATATCCCGGTTTACGTCTAATAATGACCAATCCATTATCAAATAACTCCAATAAATTCAAGTACGAACACAAGGATGACAATATCTTTCTATCGTTCAAGTTCAAATTTGCAGGAGATACCGCCAATTCAAAAATCGACTTGGCGAGATCGTCACGGTAAAGAACCAATTGCGTGTACAACTCCAAGGTTTCGGGGTCGTTAAAGTTCAATTCCATAGGTGGACTAACGGATAAGGGATTGTTTAATGGCAAGGTAATGAATAGCCTTTCGGTAGTGTTTGATGGTGTCGTACCATTAACACTCAAGTTTTTAGTAGCAGCCGTTGTTGAGGCTGCAGATAAGAGTGAAGCCAACGAGGCATTAGAAGTAGAGCGATGTTGCTCTTCCAATTGACCACGCTTTTCCCTCTTCTCCCTTTCTATTCTTTCCCTCTCTTGGGCTGGTAACATTTTCTTGTATTCTACCCGTAATTTTCTTCCACCAATTTCTCTTCCATTCAATTGGTTAACAACCAACGAAGTTTCATCAGTCGAAGTGAAATTGGCAAATGCCAAACCTCTAAAAACACCATTGTCAAAATGATAGTTGAAGGCATAGGGCAATGGCAAATTAAGCTTGGTCATAACGTCTAATAATTGTTCCTTCTTGATAGCGAAGGGAATATTCTTGATGACAATAGCAGTAGGAATAAGTTCGTCATTATCTACATCATCATCATCGTTGGTGTCGTTGAGATCGTTATTATTTTTGGAGTCGTCACTGATACTGTTGGGACCTGTGGTAGGAATAAGCGAGGAAGCAGACGAGATCTTATCCTTTGGCAAAACATCAGCCAAAACCTTTGAGTCTAAACTATTGAGGGTTTGCTGTTGTTGCTGCTGCTGTTGTTCGACCCATGGACCAACGTTAGCCGAAGGTGTGTTGGAGACAGTTTGTTGTTGGAGCCACGAATTTTGAAGGTTGAGGTTGTTTCTTGATGTTTGGGACAATCTCTGGTGGGCAAACTTAGGGGTATTGCCATTACTACCATTGTTGCCTGTGTTGGCAGCGTTATTGGCACCTCCAGCTCCACCGTATGAGGAGTAGCCTGAGGCGGAGGATAACGATGATAATGAAGGGCGACGTTGCATGACGCTGGTGTCAGTTGGTGTTGGTGTAGACAGTAAGTTTCTAAGGTCCATACTCCGTATTAGACTGGTTGGTTTGGAGATAGGATGGATATTGGAGCGGTGTGGATGACTATTTAGTTCAGGTTGCCTCACCAAATTTGCTTGTCTTTCTCACTGCGCAGTGTCGATGGAAAAAAACGTGATTAAAATGTTCCGGCGTTGATGGGAAATCAAGTGGCGGAATATGCAATGTTTCAGGGCAAAGAAATAGCAACAAGATAGTTCTTGATTAATGGAACGAGCTCTTCAACAATTCACTAAACTGAAAAACTGTTTATGCTTTTATATGGAATGGGAAAATATTCAGTGCTGGTTGTTGAGTGTGAAGCGGTAGAAAGTGTGGGTAAATCGAAATCGGCGGCTACAAAATTTTCTCTCTCTCCCTTAAGAAGGCAAAAGTGTCGTGTAAATTGTGTGTAATGTGGTGATGCTTCAAGGCTACTATTCAATCGGTAGTGTGAGAATACAACCAACGCCTTATGTCCAAAAAAAAATTGCTTTCCGTAAGCAGTCTTCCAGGACAAAGTAAGTAACTGGTAAATCGCACCGCTGGAAACGTTTTGGATGGTGACTTTTTTTCGTGGGAGAAACGAATTTTTTTTTTTTTTGCCATGTACTAGAGCTAGCCTTTCAGTTTTGTGTCACGTCGTCGAAACAATTATCAGAAACTGAAAATTCATACGTGGAGCTTTAACAATAAATAAAATCAAACACGAAAAATGGTAAGTCGGTTTGCATTAAAGACAGGATTCTTCGATACTAACCAAGTATAGTCTGCTGCTCCTGGGGGTTTAAGAAGTGCTGCTAAGAGAAAGTCTATTGCTGACAAGAAGGCTCAATCTTCCAATGCCATGCCCTTGTCTACCAGACAAGCTGGTGCTGGTGGTTCTTCTTCCACCATGATGAAGATCTTTACCGATGAAGCTCAAGGCTTGAGAGTTGACCCATTGGTTGTGTTATTTTTGGCTGTTGGTTTCATCTTCTCGGTTATCATCTTGCACGTCTTTGCTAAGATCACTGGTAAGTTCACTGCATGATTCACTTCACTTCTGTTATAATAAACGTCTATTTACATATCTGATAACAAAATATCAAGGACCGTAGCAACTCCATCCATATGTACATAATGCTTGACATCGCGCCCTTCTCCATCATAATCCACTTCCCACTCAAATGTTCGCTCTTCAAACACCTGTTTCCACTGCAACGCGTGGTCCGAATATCTCTTACCACGCACCTCAATCTCAACCAAAGGATACTTTTTGCCAACAATAAGCGTAAGAGGTATCCCTAAGAGGTTGGACTGTTGAATCTTTTTCCCAAGACCAATTTTGGCCCGGTTATCAAGATGATAATCGATCCCGGCACCATCTAACGCTTCATAAAGCTCTTTCTTGTCACCGAGATCAATCACCGTAACCGTCCATGGAGCTATGATACGGGGCCAGTTCAATCCACGTTCATCGCGGTTGATTTCACCAACCGCAGCAATAATACGACTCACTCCAATACCGTAGCAGCCCATACTCATGTTTCTCGTTTCCATTTTCCCATCATCAGCGGGCACATCGACCGTTCCAGATAATGCTCGAGTGTACTTATCTCCCAAATAAAAGGTATGGCCAATTTCAATGGCTCTTTGTGCGGACAACTTGCCATTTTCACATTGTCCACAGATCTCGCCTTCAACCGCAGAAACAACGGGCACATCCGTCAACGTAGTAATCAAAGACCGATTAACAAATGGAATGGGAAAGTCAGGGAAATTGGAGCGTGAATTTAACCTGGAATCCATGACACGAACGATTCTCTTTGAGATCAATGTTTCCTTGTCAGAAAACTCGGCGAGGATCAACTTTTGGTTTGTCTCTAGCAGATCAAGATGAGGGATCTCATTCTTGATAAAATTAGGTTGCAATTCACGGTCGCTCGGATAGTAAACGCAAACAAGGGTATCTCTGTCGTGGGTAACAAAGTACCTGACCGATACTTTATCAACCGAAACTTCCTCAACGGGGAAAGAAAGCGTCTTTTCAACGTTTGAAACGTGGTGACATTCATCACAGCTAAAGACCGTATCTTCACCAGAACCGTGAACGTAGTGCCATTCGTGACTTAACGAGCCTCCGATTTCCCCAGTATCAGCAAATGCCTTAACAAACGGAAGACGCAAGTCGGTGAAAATCTTGGTATACGCTCCAATGACAGACTCGTAGGTTTGCATGGCATGTTTTTCATCGATATCGAATGAATAAGCATCTTTCATTAAAAACTCTTTGCCCCGCAACAAGCCACTACGAGGCCGTTTTTCATTTCTGAATTTGGGGTTGATTTGATAGTAAAGCAACGGAAGATTCTTGTAGCTACCAATATTTTTAGTGGCGTAGTTTGTGATTTCTTCTTCGGCTGTAGGTACCAAAAGTAAGTCTTCATTGTGGATCTTGAATGTTTCCAGAGCATTTTCAAACCGGCCTGTTTGTTTCCACAGCGATGTGTGAGAGAGGAGCGAAAGACTCAACTCTTCAAACCCAATATCGTCCATCCGTTTTCGTATAACGTCGCTGACTTTCTTGAGCATCTTGAGCCCAGTAGGTGTCCAATTAACGAGGCCAGCACGAGGATGGTTGATGATCTGTAATTTGGTGAGAAGTTCATGCGTAGGAATGTCAGCTGAAGACTTCAATGACTCAATACCGCTGCCATAAAGCTTTGGTACTGTTTTTATATGGACATGTCGCGCCCATCCTCTATGTAGCATGATTTCAATCTAAGTAATTGATAGAGAAATCGGTGTTTTTTCTTTTGACTGGACTAAAATCTTCATATACAAAATATAATTCTGTGGGGTTGCACCAAGTGTTTCTTTCCTTGTTTATACTATTAAGTCTGTTCCATTGTGCTACAGCCTTGATCTTATCTCGTTTGGGCTTCATATTGTAAGGAAAAGAAGATCCGTTACTTTCAAGATTAATTGACAGTATCTATGTACATGTAAACAGACGAGATTAGTGACTCGTCTGTTCTTCGGGATCAACTTGGTATCTGATGTTGGTACAAGTTGGAATCCCTGGTCTTTTATATCATTTTGCTCATGAAAAGAAATACAGCGAATCCTTCACAACTTCAACATCCAAGTCTCCCTTTGATGGAATCTCTGGGAACTCAAGAGGAACCAAGATCTGGAACGCTTTGCCTGAACTGCTTCCGACAGCGAGCTTGTTCATGTCGTAGTTTTCAGTTACACTGATGGTGGTAACCATTTCCTTACCCACTTTAACCACAGCAGGATCACTGGATTCCAAAAGCTGCAATCTCTTTTTCTCCAAGTAAATCTCATCGGCTACCGTCAACGCTCTTCCTAAGCTCTTGACGATATCTCTACGTACCTCCTTGATCTTCTTGGCAACTTCATGGTCACCAGGGATCGAAATCACTTGAAGACATCCTTGGTAACGTTTCATGAATTCTTCACGAACTTGATCAATTAAGTTTCCCTTGTGCAAATTGACAAACTGGTTCCGGATTTCACTGTTCATCTTGTCAACATCAGCAGCGTGTGTCCAGTACGAGTCGTGAACAGCTGCAAACGATAAACCAGCATCACCGCACGCCTTAGAAGTCATCAACATATGGGTAGCATCAAGTGAGTGAACAAAGTTAGGTGGGAAAGCTGCCTGTTGCTTTCTAGCATCCACTTGGGAAGCTCCAAATGGATCAGAAATCGTGATATCCTGCAAATTGGTCTTCACCAATTGACTCTTGGTCACACGGTAAGGCTGAACACAAGGTAATCCAAGTGGAGTAGTCCAAATAACCGATGAAAGGTGGTTAGGCTTATTGCCATTATTCTTTGATGTATCCTCGTCGTAATCCATGCGAACAGACTTGGAGATCCGCTTAGCACTTTCGCCCAACCAGTCTTGAATCAAGTGTGCACCTTCAAACAATTCTCTAATTGAAGCAAAAACATGGAGTGTCAAGTATCTGGCATATTGTCCAGCATCTTCGGTATCGTCCTTGTCAAAGTAATGGTCAATTTGCTTCTTGATCTGGGCGGCAGCTCCCACAAAAGTAACCCCATACACATTGGTCATGACGGTTTGCTTAACCACCTTACGGGTAATTTTATCCCTCAAAAAGATGGCATGCTTATCACCATCCTCAGCCTCTTGATCAATTCTCTTTTGCACCAAGTTGGCAACATACGTGTACACATCTTGTGGTCTTGAAGCTGGAACCAAATTGACTTGCTTGGCACCTTCCACATCACCACCTAACGCAGCATAATGCTGTAATCCATTGCACGTACCGTCTTGGTGGACAGGCATATGCGATACGTATTTAGTTGGGTCATCCAATTTGTAAGCGTTGGCCAATTCGAAACACACACTTAAAGTCTGCCATGGTTTTTCTGCTTTCAACCACCAAGCATCCTTTGCATATGGATCTTTTGCCGATTCAAAAACGTTTTCAAGATTTTCTTCAACAAACTGAACTCTTTCGTGTAATGGGGCCTTGTCAATACCATAAACGTTGGCCAAGTGAATCTTCAACCACTTCAACCCGGCATCACCGATTTCTTTGCCCTCCCAGAACAAAAAGAGCGATCTAGTCAAGTCATTACCCAAATGGTTGAAGTGGGGCGATAATGGATAAGCCCTACCTCTAAAATCAACATTGTGTGGAAAGAAAAGCTTTTCACCCAAAAAGCCTCTGGCAATTTCTAACTTATAGTTAGTATCACATCTCTGTGATCTAGCTGAGGCGGCATAATTTACAGCTTGTCTCACCTTCTTTTGGTACTCGAACTTTTGGCCAGGTTCGGCATCCAAGGGTAAGGGGGCTGGCAAATCAGGTTCGATAACGATTGGTGGAATATCCAAAAACTTCTCGCCTGTATTCCAATATCTAGTTATCACTTGAAACACATCACGGTTTACTGTCCATGCCGTATTACCCAAGACGTTTAAGCCGTCATATACTTCATCAAGGTTACCCATTTCTGAAGCAGCTCGTAAGTATGCAGATGTTTCTGGTGAATCCTTGATTCTAACCAATGCAGTTTGTGAATATAAATAGCCACCATCATTGTGAGACGACCATGGACGAGGAGGTACCAACATAGGAAGAAGCTGTGGTTGAACACAGTTACTCATTGATTTTCCTGCTAACTGGCGGACTACTTCCTTATGAATCTTCAATACCCCAAGTTTCTGACCTGAATGGAACTGATATGTGTGATGAAAGGCAGGCTGAACCCCATAAACAGTTTTACCTGTGGTAGGATCTACACCTTTGACGGGTACTTTGGCCACATGCATCAATAATGACGTCAACACCGACCCTAATTTGGCATAAATGGTATAGCTCCATTCACCTGTTTGTGATGGATTGTCAAGAATAACATTTTTCTTCTGTCTCAACAACTTCTTCCACTGGTTGGTGGTTTTAACTTTCTTGGAATAGGTCTTTTTCTCAGTATTAAGTAAACTTTGTGACCGGTATTCAAGCTCAACAGCTCTACCAACTGATATAAGTGCGCGGGCTGCTCTCATCCCATCTATAATACCACCAGTCGAGTTCAATTTTAAAAGCTCGAGAATGGTGATAACACTCATTTTCTTTGGTGGTACAAGGACCAAGTAAGGTGCGTAGTATTCACGATCTTTGCGGATTTGCTTTTCTTCAGGCAGAAGTTTTGTTTCAGGTTCCTTACCCTCCAATAATGCTCGACATTCGGCCACTTCTTCTTCCAAATAGGGCAAAAATTCCGAATACCATTTGAATAATTGGGCATTCAAACCCTTGTTGAGGGAAAGACCACCTCTCTTTTGCATATCTTCAAATTCATGTTTCCATTTTTCCTTGGCTCCGTCCACACCTCTAACTTCCAACTGTCTTTGTCTGGCCTCGTTAAAAAGATCCAATGCTTCATTAAACTTTTCACGTTGTTCCTGCGTTTTCAACCCCTGGTACAACTTGAAGAAATCTCGTTTGTTTATCGAGTTATTATGCAAAAGATGTTCCTTTAATTCGTTTTCTATGCCCATCATGATTTTTTCAAACTCTTCCGAGCCAGTTTCTTCTTTTAATCCCAAAAGTGTATGTCTGATTATTTTCAATCCAAACGAGTCCACAGCTAATAATGTTTCACTGTCTTTCTCTATTGTTGGTACTTCTTCTCTCTCGTCTCTGAAGTATTCAGGAATTTCATCACTTTCAGTGGCAAGTTCAGGATTCCGCACCTGTCTGAATAAATGTATAAAATCAGTAGGTACATGGCTCTCGGTGATGGCTTGATCCTTAAAGACTTGCATAAGAGCCTCGACTCCTAGAATATCAATATGGCTAAAGATCTTTCTCGTCTTTGATACTGAAAACCCGGACAAAAGACGGGAATACGACTCATCGCAGGCGATATACTTGGATAGTAAGATTGCATATGTTCTATCGTTCAAAGTAATGTCGGGGTATCTGCGTTCGATGTTATTCACATAGTTTTGAACATCCTTCAACGAAACGGATTCTTCCTGTGCCCATACTTCCAAGTACTTGTTGACGGAGAAAATAAATGATTCTGGAGTGGACAATAGAGGGTATATAGCTTTAAGAATATTGTCTGCTCTTTCAAAGTTCTTACTGCTGAGTAAGGCATCTAGTAATGACTGCAAATGAACCACATCTTTGGCGAAGGGCGATCTTGTCACTGGATCATACTGCGATGACCAGGTGACCTCTTTTCTCTGCTCGTCGGTAATACTATCCAAGGACTGGCTTTCTATCTCAGCAAATGATTTGCCATGTAACGAAGGTCTTGCTCCGAGTTCGGTTCTCTTATTTTTCAAGTCATCTAAGAATGATTTGTATGCGGGAAGCTCAGATGTCAGATGTGAAGACGCCGTTACGATATTACGGCATATTCTTTGTGGCAACACCCTTGTCAGTCCGGTGTGTAACCTCAACCGGTTAATCACTACTGCAGTATTCTTCTTCAACATTTCGTGCCAGAATTCACTAGATATCCATGAGATGATATTGTCACACTAGTACTGAAAAAAGGAAGATTTTTTTATCTGCAGGCCTCATCTCCTAAAAATATTTAGGTTTGGTGGTGGGCCGGAGGCCTAACCTCTTTTTACATGCAAGACATTAAAATGGTTATCATCGTTACTACCCATTCTAAAGGTTTATAAATAGAGGAAAAACACCGACCAAGATGAATACATGAATTAAAAGTAAGGCTCCCAAAGAATGATAATGTAGGTCCCTTGGACAAATAGGGAGTGGGTAAGTGACTAATTCAACCGGGGGCGGAGGGGGTTAGGGGAGGATCCAGTTACAAGCCCATTTCGGCTTGTAATGCCTTCAAAGCTTCCTCATCCTCGTCATCCTCAGTAGCTGCTGCTTGTGGTATCGTCTTGTTAACTGTAGGGAAGCTTGGTAGGCTTTGTTCGGGTGCCTTTTGAGCCGGTGCACGTTGTACTGGAACAGCGTTCTTTGCGTTCTCTTCCTCTTGTAATGCAGCGAGCTCTTCATCCAACTCATCCTCATCCACATACTCGCTGTTGACAGGTCTAGAAATAGCTTCCGAGATCTCGTCGGCTAATTCAACTTGTTCACGAATATCGTCCATCGTCTCCTCAACCTTGTCAACATTGTACTCACTGTGTATTTGCTTCATAGCATTGGCTCCTTGCTTCATAGCCTTCATTGTTTCTAAGTTCAAGTTAGCCCCTTCGATCGCACTTAATTGTGTTTCCAATGACTCGATCTGGTTCTCCACTTTGATCAAGTTAGTCTCGTACGCTTTCTTCTTCTTCAAAGCATTCTTAGCCAAAGTCTTGTTGCTGGTTATATATTTACGAGCAGCAGTATCCTGATCTGCCATTTGCAGTTCTAAATGGGCCCGCTTCTTGTTAAGTGTCTGGATGTGTTCCCGCAACTCCACAATTGCCTTCTTCGAAAGCTCCTTTTTTTGCTGTTTATTGCCTCCAAATAAGTAATTCCACATATTGTTCTGTCTTTCTCTGAATGTTAGATGATTTCCAACATATACTTAACCGTGACACCAGTTTTACTTACTCTATTTTATCTGACTGCAAGGATTTGGCAGGGAGATTACAATAGTGATTTTTGTTTGAGAATGACAAGATATATTTGAGCACCAGTACACGACCCACAAAAGATAAGGCCTTTACACATATTTCCGTTAAAGCTGCTTACACATTTGATGTAGAAGGTTCTGTTCTATCACACCTAACTAACCAATACCCATAACAAAAAGAAGATAATCAACACACCAAATATCTTCAAGAAGAGCCACCTATTACTTGTTATATGGGCATAGTATTTTAATAATTCTCTTTGAGCACCAGTGATATTCAAGCTAATGTCCTCGACATTCTCATCTATTCTCTGGATTTGCTCTCCTTGTTCACTAACCATGGTAGCAAGTTGTTGGAAAAGGTTGCCCACTTCATTAATAGTCGATTCGATCGACTCGACAGCACGGTTCCGTTGTTGTAAGTATTGACCTGTTTGCTCTTCCATCAAAAGCATCTGTTGTGTTTGGCTAGGAATCGACAAGAATTCGCCGTCAGAGTAAGGTACAGAAGTTTCAGGGTCCATGTCTGGATCGTATGGTTGGGGAGTTTCCTTCCTTTGTGCGGCCATATAGTATGGATTCTCTCCGAGATTTTGTAAGTTGCTAGTACCATCATTTAATGGAGTCTGGTTGTTGTTGGTACGGTGGCTTGTAGCCAGCAAAAAGTTTTCTGATCTGTTCTTGTTTAAGATTTCATTCTTTTGTCTAATCTCCAATACGTTTTTAAACTCTCCACTAACATTCTTCATCTTGGAATTCAATAGGTTCAACACGTTCTTGGAAAATTGTGATGTCTGAGAGTCTATTTGAATGCTATGGTCTCCCTTACTATACTTCTGGAGGTTCTGGATATTCTGTTCTATCTTGAAGATTTCTTGCTTAATAACATATGTAAGTTCTCCAATCTCAATCGGTTTATCATCAAACAAAGGTTTCCGCTTGGCAAGCAAAGCCAATTTGCTCAACAAGTCGGTAACATGCACTATATCTTTGGCAATAATACTCGCCTGCTGACTGAACTTAGACCTCTTGGGAGGTGCTGCCGCTGCGTTTTTGGGCCTAGTGTTGTTCTGCTTCTTGTTGATCTTATCGTACGAAGTTACACATTGCTGAAACTCGAACGTACGGTTCTGTGTAGTAGACATGGTTAGGACGATAACTTAATCGAACAGCAAGTGCAATTTTGATATATTGGTGTTTGTGCAGGAAAGCTGCGGCCGTTCTATCCCACATTCAAAAACATACGAACACCAAACGCGACATGAAAGACTTCCAATCGTGCCACCCATAAAAAGAATGTTAAACCTCATCCTCTCTTTTTTTGGCTTCGGGTAGAAAAGATCTAATTGGTGTTTATGTATTTATTTTACAATATTGTAGTACTTGAAAATTAACCTGAATAAAGGAATCAAAAAATCCCTGATCATGTTCGTACAATTTGCAGATATTTGCAGAAAATTACTAAGTATGAAATAATTGTTTTCAACTTTATGTAATTCCATTTTTTTAGCCTTTTAAACTAATCCCAAGACAATAATTAGTTTGTATCATCTCACTTTGCTGTACTGATTTGACTTGACTTGATCTCCCATTCTTACTTAACCCTACAAAACTTATCCTATTAAATCTCAACCTTCCTTTTTGGGGAAAAAACAAACAAATATTTGGTTCGTGCGTGGCACAAAAAAGCTTTTTTGTTTTGGTTTAGACGAAATCAACACACCGTTAAAACGCTGCAAGGTGGATATTACTTTCTACAAGCAACTTCTACCCTTAACAATTGTTAACTTGACAGAATGAGAGAAATTGTATGTATCCATGAAGACAGAACGGCATAGATGATGCCATGGGCATACCAGAGTTCAACTTGTTGAAGTCTCGTGTCCTCCATCCGTTTTTAGACGCGACAATACTAACCGACACAGATCCACTTATCCACCGGTCAATGTGGTAACCAAATTGTAAGTAACAAGATAGGAATTAATTGAATTGTGCTTGAATTATTTACTAACTAATAGGGTGCTGCTTTCTGGGAAACTATTTGTGGTGAACATGGTCTTGACAACAACGGTAACTACCACGGTCTGGATGATCTCCAAAAGGCCAAGTTAAACGTCTACTTCAACGAAGCTTCCTCAGGCAAGTACGTTCCTCGTGCAGTCTTGGTTGATTTGGAACCAGGTACCATTGACAATGTGAAGACTTCCCGTATTGGTAACTTGTTCAGACCTGACAACTACATCTTTGGTCAAAACTCTGCTGGTAATGTCTGGGCCAAGGGTCACTACACCGAAGGTGCTGAATTAGTCGAATCTGTTATGGATGTCATTAGAAGAGAAGCCGAAGGCTGTGATTCCTTACAGGGTTTCCAAATCACTCATTCTTTGGGTGGTGGTACTGGTTCTGGTATGGGTACCTTATTGATCTCCAAGATTAGAGAAGAATTTCCAGACAGAATGATGGCTACTTTTTCTGTTGTTCCATCTCCAAAGCTTTCTGACACTGTTATTGAACCATATAACGCTACTTTGTCCGTCCACCAATTGGTTGAGTATTCTGATGAAACTTTCTGTATTGATAACGAAGCCTTGTACAACATCTGTCAAAGAACCTTAAAGTTGGCCACTCCTTCTTACGATGAATTGAATAAGTTGGTTTCTTCCGTTATGTCTGGTGTTACTACCTCTTTGCGTTATCCAGGTCAATTGAATTCCGACTTGAGAAAATTGGCTGTCAACTTAGTTCCTTTCCCAAGATTACACTTCTTTATGGTTGGTTACGCTCCATTGACCTCCATTGGTTCCAAGTCGTTCAGATCTTTGACTGTTCCTGAATTGACTCAACAAATGTTTGACTCCAAGAATATGATGGCAGCCTCGGACCCAATGAATGGTAGATACTTGACTGTTGCTGCTTTCTTTAGAGGTAAGGTTTCAGTTAAGGAAGTCGATGATGAAATGCACAAGGTTCAAACCAGAATGGCGTCACACTTTGTGGAGTGGATTCCAAACAATGTACAAACTGCTGTTTGTTCCGTTCCACCACAGGACTTGGACATGTCTGCCACCTTTATTGGTAACTCGACTTCGATCCAAGAATTGTTTAAGAGAGTTGGTGATCAATTTAGTGCTATGTTTAGAAGAAAGGCTTTCTTGCACTGGTATACTTCTGAAGGTATGGATGAAATTGAATTTACGGAAGCTGAATCCAACATGAATGACTTGGTTAGTGAATACCAACAATACCAAGAGGCTAGTGTTGAAGAAGAAGAATTGGACTACGCTGACGAAGCTCCATTGGAAGACCACTTGGAATAATCTAGCCAGCTCATTACCTCCGTTTATTTCTGTCCTTGAATTTTGCTTCATATACATATTAATACCCCAAGCAAGTTGCGTTTTAATTTTGTTATAACCTCTTCCTTTTTGTGAATGATAATTATGTAGATCGTTTGCGTTTATGCAATGTTTGGTTATATAGGTTTTACTAATAAAGTACTAAAATACCTGACCTGAAGAAAATACAGATAATTGGAATTTATTGAATACAACAAAATAAATAATGCAGAATTTAGAGCACTTAGTTGCCCTTTAAGAAGTTCTTTACAAAGTCGTTCTTGTCTATCTTGTTGTAGCTGGTTTGTTCGTCAAAGTATCTCATAACATGACATTGTTGCTTCCAGAAGTTGACCAATTCTTGGAATTCCAGTTGACCCTTCAAATACAAAACGTTCTGGACCCCCAAGTCTTTGACGTATCTTTGTCTTTCAAACTCTTGTCTGATCTTCGTCTTGATGTTGGCAACAGGCATATCCAATTCATATAAGTCACCAAACTCTCTAGAGTATCTAATGTATTTACGGTATAAGTGTAATACCCTTGTTCTCATCTCAGTGTTCGTAAGCGACCGACGAGTGGTCTCGGCAAACTCAGTGGCTAATGTCATCTCTAATGTTGATGTTGTATGATATGTCGATGCTCACTAAAGAACGAAATTTGGTTGGTTGGAAAAGCGTGCAAAACTCAAATTGCAAAATTTACTATTCATTATTACTATTTAATACGAGGTCCCGAAACTTTCACGTATCACCGTTAATAATTCACCCGAGGGCTCTAATAACTTTATGAAGCGGCACAATTCGAAACACCAATCCCATTTCTTTGCTCTGTCTAGCATATTCATAATTTGAAGTATCGTCTTTCTATCCTGAGAATCTAAAGTTCCACGAGAATTTTCGTCATCCTCTCGTTTAAAATTAAGATACACTATCAAGTAGTTGTAGCATAAGGTGACATTATCCAGTTCAATCAATCGACTCATAAATTCAACTGGTGTAGTCTGCGATACCTCAAAAAATTTGTTCCAGTAACCTACTTCAATCTTTCTCAAACAGTTCACGAACACTGACTCCCAATTATCACTTGCTTGAATAAGCTGAGTCAATCTTTCAAGTAGCTGATCATTCTCGTCCATCAAATACTTAAACATGAGTAACTCCAAACAATACTCATAATTTGCAAAAGATTTATACTTTTCAAACTGAGCAACGTCGTAACCATTGACTATGCCAAATTCGATAAAGTCATTGAGGATCAATTTGTGTGAAATTTTGTTCTTGATGAGGAGTCCACCAGAACTTGCTTTATCAACAATTACACTGGCTAATACTACCAAATCCAACGATTTGCTTGCTTGGCAGTTATTTTCGCCAAGCACAGCAACATCCAAAGGCTGATGGTAATCAATCTCAATCGAGATTGGCCATGAATTATTGGAGTCTAATGACTCTAAACCATCCGCAACATGAGTAGACTTATCAAATGAAGTTTCAATTAATTCGTTAATATCATAAATTAAAAGATTGTCTCCCGTGAATAAGTAAATATACTCTATTCTGGATTCAGCAAATTCAATTTTTTGAATTTTAAATTTCTCCACGGACTGGCTGATATTAATCAAGTCATACATATTGCTGGGTTTCACATAGTCCACAGGGTTCTTGTTCGGAAACGAGCTAGACGTCTGATTTTTCAACAAAAAGAAATCCCCATTGTTCAAAAGAAAGAAAAAGTGTTTCTTATCAAACATGGTTGTCTGAACCACCTTATTGACCGGTAATTTCTCTTTGATTGTCGACAAATGAATTGTTTTGTTCACACCAATAAAAATATCATAATTATACTGTTGGATCTTTCTTAAGTCGGTAGATGAGGTGGTTTTGCTGATTTGTTTGTTGTTGTTGAGTTCAAGTATAATAATTCGAAGGTCATTTGTTAACACCAATACATCAGTGACATGTTCTGAGACAATGATAGGTTGAACATTTATGAATGCGGTCTTAAAGTCATACCTCCAAAGGATTAAATCACTGTCAAATACAAAATTTTCTCCGCCATTGCCATATTTGGCTAATGTGGTATTAAGAACAATAATTTCATCCACGTACATCTCCTCGCTTTGTTCTTCCTCGTTAGATTTTCTATTGATAAGAACCAAGTAGTCGTTGAACCAAAATTGCTTCACGATGTTCAAAGCATCGACATAGTGGTTTCTAAAATTGAACCAGAGAACGTGATTTACTTCTCCAGCTTGATTGCAATATGGAGTTGAGATTGAAAGATTATCGCCATAAGAAATCGCAAACTGATTATAATTGCCGCTAGATATTGTCAAAAATCCGTTCACACTTTTGAGAGACTTATTTGAGTGTCCGTTATATGCTTCCATTCTCTCTATAATGTGTTTAAATTTGGGCAAAATAGGGAATCTTGCAAAGTACTTCTTATTCTGAAGAACACTAATGTATTCCTTGTTAAAAAACACCAACTGCGTATCTTCTTGAGCTGTCTTCAAAAGTCCCACGTAGTATAATTTAATTTCATTCTTATCAATCAAATACAACCCCGATGTATTTGGTGAAATGATTAAATGTGATGCCGTCAAGAATTTGCGGTTTTCCTCATCCTTCTCATCTAACTCTTTTAAAACCTCCCAACTACTGAAAGAAACACCACCAAACCTGGAATGCATAGACCAATTTCCAGAGGTTGTGTCAAGTACAGTAAAGAAAGCTCCACATGATGACCACGTAATATTGATCGATTCGGCTGTGGCAATATTTAGTTTCTTCTCTTCCACAAGCAATTCTTGTGATTGCTTAAATAGCCGAATGCTGTCGTCAAGATGGATCAACATTATGTCACACTGTGGATTAAACGCGATATGCATGACAGCTTTATTGCCAAAATCAAACACTTTGCTGCCTATAGTTTGAACTTTTCCTTCAGAGTCACGTTCAAAACTAAGTTTCCATGCTTCTCCTTCTTCGTTAACAAAAACAAAGTAGTTGTAAAAAATGTTGTAGTTAATATACTTGATCTTGGAACCATTCGAATACCACTCTGATTCCGAAAGGAAGAGTACTTCACTATTAAAGTTGGAAATATTAATGATTTGTAAACAGTTGGTGAGTTCAGCTTCGTTCTCTATATCCTCTCTCTCGTCTTTGCTATTAAATATTAACAAGTTGTGCGAGTTCTGTTTGAGCCAATATCGTTGCAAGCCAATACTTATCTTCAAAACTTTGAAAACTGAAAGTTTCACATACTCTATTGTGTAATTGCCTAACTCATCTTCAATAGAGGTGTTATTAATATGCTCGATGTTTTCCAAGTTAGGCAGGATGGTCTGGTTACCCTGAATGATGGTCTTGGTTGCACTTTTTAAAAAGGTGGCCAAGGAAAACCTTTGAGAAGTGTGGCCCAATGGCAAACCCGCTTGTAAAAGCTGTTCATCCTTGGAACTTGTAACCTCGTATAACGATTTTGAATAATTAATATTCACCAGGTATATCACGATATACTTTGAGCTGGTTTCAACGAAAAGATTAACATTATTCATCTTTTGAAGCTGTGCTGTATTGACAGATACATGCTTGCATTTCACATTCACATTGGTGCCATGCTGTTGTATCGAATCAGAAGATCGGGTGTGGGAGGCTGTCGGCAATAGAGTAAATTGGTTATAAATGTAAACTGTTCCTTTAGTAAGCACAACAATTAGGGGGGTTTGTGGGATGGTCACTAGTTTAATCACTGGCTCGTTAAGAGCCAATGGCAACAGAATTTGTGGACAAGAATCAACCCAAACCATTGGCTGTAGTATCTATGATGTGTTTTTTCTTCGAATTGTCGCGTAAACACAGCTGCAAATTTAAACTGATATTTGGCTATATCAAACCGAAAGACTTAACAGGTACTTTACTACAAACTGAGTAATGTCGTATTGGAAGAAATCCTATCATCTTACTGCAATCTTTGTACTGCACATTTCGAATAGACCGATATTTAAGGACAAAATTCACAAATGGTCCGGCTGATCCAAAAAATTGAAAATGTACAAATATAACAAGATCATATACAACACACAACGGTTAGTCTCAACATATATTCACATATTCACATACTATTGATCCTAAGAATGAAAGCTCAACTTTTTGACCATAGTCCTAATCTGTATACAAAAGCAGTTTTCAAGATCAATAATCGGGCGTGTGGTCTAGTGGTATGATTCTCGCTTTGGGTAAATTCAGAAATGATTTAAGCAAATATGCGAGAGGCCCTGGGTTCAATTCCCAGCTCGCCCCTTATTTTTTGTAATTTGAAATCCAATTTTTGACTTGTTTCTTAACTTCCAGTTATTATTATACGAGCACCACACTTCTCATTGGTTTACTTGATATTGTTTTTAATGTTACGTTTGTATTAAAAAAGCTATAGTGATATAATAAGAAAGTATGTGTGTATATGATATGACTTTTTTAACGGTAAGATTTTTGGAATCTTGCTCTGGCACCACGACCACCGAACTTCTTTGGTTCCATTCTTCTGGAGTCGGCAACCAACAAGGTTTTGTCGTAAGCAGCGAAGACCTTCTTCAATTCGTTCTTAGAAGCTTCGTCAACGTATTTTTGATGGTAAGCAATCAAACCCTTGGCGATAGCTTGTCTGATAGCGTAAACTTGGGAAACGTGACCACCACCGGTGACCTTAACTCTGATGTCAATGTTTTGGAACTTGTCTAATCCGACCAAGGTTAATGGTTCGTAAACCTTGAAACGGAGGATTTCTGGTTGGACCAAAGTGATTGGAGAACCGTTAACTTTAATTAAACCCTTACCGGCCTTAACGTGAGCAACGGCAGTAGCGGTCTTCTTTTTACCAAAGGTCTATTTTGTTAGTAATTTGCTCAAAAATTCGTCGTTAGAATCGAGTTGCAGTATGTGTTGGTTTCGACCCTTCCTGATCGCCTCATCGTATTTCATTCGTTCATAGGTTCCATCCATTCAGCATAGTCACTGCTTGATCACAACGATAACCGTTATTCTTTGATATTGGTACATACTTGGACAGATTGAGTGGACATTTTAGCTGGCTTACTGTTACAACTAGTATAAAATTTTTTTGATGAAAAATTTATTTAACCATCTGGGAGGAAAAAATGAAAAATTTACCAGACAGGATTGGCACGTGAGTCTATATGCCGGAGATATAATGAGTCTAAACAAAATCTTGTCTTCAGTCGCACTCACGTTGGTCCCAATGCGGATAGCAAAATATTGAAGCGCTCACACAAAATGCCAAAACTTACGCGCATACTATAATTTACCCATGAAATGTCGCGTGACTGTGTGACTGTTTCGCACTTTTAATCAACTTGCAATAAAGTTTTACAGATTAGCCAAACTAAGCTGGGACAAATTATAGAGTAATTTGTGTGCACTCCAAAGTCTGAAAATTTTTTTTCGTTTTCTCCTGACTAGCCTGAAAAGTTTTATCACCTCCAAAAGTTTTCTAGTCTTCTAGTTATTCTTGAAATTAACCTTCGTCATGGCTATCGCTAAGAACTTAACATTATTAAAGAACCATTTCAGAAAGCACTGGCAAGAACGTGTCAGAGTTCACTTTGACCAAGCTGGTAAGAAGGCTTCTAGAAGACAAGCCAGATTATCTAAGGCTGCTAAGATTGCACCAAGACCAATCGACTCTCTCAGACCAATCGTCAGAGCTCCAACTATCAAATACAACAGAAAGGTTAGAGCTGGTAGAGGTTTCACTTTGGCTGAATTGAAGGCCGTCTCTTTATCTGCTAAATACGCCAGAACCATTGGTATCTCCGTTGACCACAGAAGACAAAACAAGTCTCAAGAAACTTTCGATGCTAACGTTGCCAGATTACAAGAATACAAGTCTAAGTTAGTCATCTTTGACAAGAAGACCAAGGCTTCTGAAGCTGCTGCTTACGCTCAAGTTTCTACCCCAGCTGTCTTCCCAGTCGTCCAACCAGAAATTGAATCTGCCCCAAGAGCTGTTGAACAACCAGAACAATCTGCTTACAGAACCTTAAGATTGGCCAGATCTGACAAGAAATACAAGGGTATCAGAGAAAAGCGTGCCAGAGAAAAGGCTGAAGCTGAAGCTGAAAAGGCCAAGAAGTAAACTAGTTAGCTAGCTTTAATTCACATCCTCATCTGTCTTGTTAATCTCTATAAATTAATACATACATAAGAATAAAATATCTTGTACTTGTTGAATTGATAGATTTTTCGTGTTGATTTATTGTAGATTTAGCACATGATCTTTCTGCTCATATAGCTATTCACTTAACTGAATTTTACAATTGAAATATTAATATTTTCGTTTTAATTCAACCTAATCTAATATATACCCATAAAAGCAATGTAAATTTTAAGATATATTGATCAAACTTAATCGAACAAACCGAAACCCATGTCATCATCGGATTCTTCCTTGGCTTCTTCAGCCTTTTCTTCAGCAGCCTCTTCAACGGCACCACCAGCAGCGGCAGCAGCAGCTGGAGCAGCAGCAGAACCAGCAGAAGCAGAAATGTTGAAGAACAAGTCCTTCAAGTTCTTACCTTCCAAAGCCTTAGCGTAGATGTCAGCCCAGATGGATTCGACTTCAACGTTGGCAGTAGACACCAAGGTGCTCAACTTTTCAGCAGAAATTTCGACTTCAGCGTCAGCCAAGATCAAGGCAGCGTAGGATAAAGCAGTTTCAACAGACATTGTGTACTAGAGATAATCGATTTAAGCAGTAACTTGAAATGTGTGCAGACTATTTCTTAGTTGTATAGAAACTGAAGTGTTCAAAAAATTTTCAGATTAGTTGCAGCGCGCACAGGGTAGTTTGTTAGTGTGCGCTTCGAAAATAGTAGCTGAACACTAAAACACAGGGCTTAAGCCCTATACCACGTGAGTATATATTTTTTTGTCTTGGATATGCGAGAACGGGGTTCCAATGCAACATACTAAGTGGCTGCAACTTGACGCATTAACCGTCGACAACAATACCAAGCTCTAATCAACGGTTGCTATATTGCTTTTGAGATTTATAAAGTTCCTTTTGTGATTAAACAGATTTGAAAAAAGGGGAATTTCGTTTCCATTTTTGTCCAATTAGAGGTTTCGTTGGTGGAATTGCCCCGATACCACCGACAACCGATGTCACCGAAGCCCGATACCACCGTTTTCTACCACAAGGCCGAAAATCGACATTGAAACGAGCCAATTATGCAATGATCCGTATTTGTTTATATTAGGAGCAATAGGGTTTAAATATTATTTTCTTGTTACTAGGTATAACTAAATAATACCGTTTAACTATACTTAAATTATAGAAATCAAAAAAAAATAAAGCTCTTTCAACAAAGCCTTGAAAACATGGGGAGTTGTATCGTATCGTATTCGAGTTTCATCTCGTAGTATATTTCTTTCAATTGACCAATTCAATTCCAAAATTAGAATTACGAGAAAAAAAACGAGGCCGAAACCCGGAAACCAATTAGTTCCCGGGACCAATGAATTATAGGGTGTCGATGAATGTTACTGATCGAATTGATAAATGTCTATCAAACTTCACAACTATAAATATGGCTAGTATTTCTCCAGTTGTATCTGATTCAATAGTGTTATCTACATTAAACAAACAATAAAATGCAATTATCAATCTTCTCCGCCGCTGCTATCCTTTCTTCTGTTGCTATTGCTGCCGACACTACTACTTCATATACCAACAACTGGAGTACTTACCCAACTGTCCCAAAGACTGCCAGTATCAACGGTTTTGCTGACCCAATCTTCAACAAGGTTTCATTCTGTGTTAAGGGATGTCTTGAGGAAAACAAGGACACCTCGAACACTCCATGCCCATACTGGGACACCGGCTGCTTGTGTGTTATGCCTCAATTTGGTGGTAAAGTTGCTGCTTGTATCGCTTCCAAGTGTAAGGGTGACGACGTTGTAACTGCTACTTCTCTCGCAAGTTCTCAATGTTCTTCTGCTGGTGTTCCAACTCCTTACTGGATTCTTCCTGCAAGTGACAAGGCTGCTTTGGCTTCTGCTGCTACTGCTTCCCCTTAAACAGGTTTTATGATGAAGTCTAAAAAAAAGTTAATGAATTGGTGAAAATGCTGCAAAAAATAGAAAAGTTCAAAATTTATTTTTTATTTCTCACCAAAGACAAAAATTACTAGCTGCTATCTCTCACTCTACAGAAATCAACATACCAGCTTTTAGTCCAAATTCTAATTCTCTTCCCGTAAATGATAAATGGAACAGAACTCATCATAATGAGAAATTCGATACCAGCCATAATTGCAAAGGAGTTGGTAATTCCCATTGCATCAATCCAGGGGGAACAAGTAAATGTGAAAATGCAGCCAACTAAATTATTGATAACTGACACACCAGTCATCATTTCAATAACCATTTCAGGATATGCGTCCATCAAGTAACCCATGGAGACATCACCAGAACTACCATAGCCGAAACCAACCATTCCAAGACCAATATACTTAGGAACCCAGCTCCATTCCTTATCAGTCCCATATGCGAACATGATTAAACCCACAGGAGAAATTACCGCAGGAAGAATTAAGAACCAAAGACGGTATTCAGCTTCCTGAACACCATTGTTTCGCTTTGCCATCCAGATAGTGAAGTAATCTGAAAGAATACCCGCAAACAAACATCCAATGAGAGCACCAATCAATGTTGCTACGTTCATGATACCAACAGCATTATCCCCATAATTGTATGGTGCATCTGGATAAGTATCTTCTTCGACGGTGATGTAAAATGTCAACAAAGCATTCTGAACCCCCCAAACTAATCCTGAAAATATGACAGGAGGATACATAAACACTTTCAACAACAATTTAAGTTGATTAAGGTATTGCTTTATTCCCCATCCTTTTAAATTTGGAGCAGGGGTAATAAGCTGGACAGATTGCCAATAGCTTTTGAGAGGATCGTTGAAACCAGTTTCAGCTATCACTCCATCAATGGCATTTTCGTCAATGGACTCTGCAATGGCTGTGACGTATTGACTGGGGTCCTTCTCAGCCTCAGATGATGATGATGTACTACTACGGTCAGTTCCGTTGAAATTGATGTATCCCTTGAACTGGGTTCTGTCAAATGCCGTTTCATGCAACCAGAAGAAGATAACTATAAGTAACCCCCCCGAAATGATGACAGCAAGATAACCAACCCACCTGAAATTGATACCTTCAATAACGTATTCAGCGAGTAAAGGTCCCAAATAGGTACCAACCGAAGTTGCCAAGATATATCCCGTAAGAACGGAACCAAGTTGATGTTGGAAGTATAAGTCGGACAAACTTAACTGGACCTGGGCTTCAGCACAAGATTCAGAGATACCAACAAATAACTGGGACCAGATAGTATCACTGGTCCGTTTAGATACAGCAAACCAAACGGAACCAATCAATCCAAGTAAGATACAGATGAAATAATTAATCTTTCTTCCAAAAAGTGATGCAAGCGGTGTTAAAAAGAAAGTACCAGCAGCGATACCGATGAATAAAACTCCGGCCCCAGTGTTCATTGCGTCGTAAGTAATGCCATAAAGTTCGTTAAGACTGTCCTGAGCCGACGAGGCATCGTTTGATGTGGCAGCGGTGAATCCCGTTATCACTGCCAAGATTAGGAAGTTGAATGCTTTCTTGTAAGAAGACCAGTTGAGAGGATCGTTACCAGAGTCACTTGGTTGTGGCATAAGAATAATTTTGCCCCTGGTTTTCACCCGTTTGGATGTATCTTCATTGTGGGTGCCGTCCTCAGGTTCGACGTTGAACGAATATATATTAAAGGTTCCTGGAATGAACCCATCGTTGGTCCGATCGTTGATTTCAACATTTGTGCTAACAATAGATAGGATACCTTCACCCATAATGTGGTTGATGCTATGATAATTTTTTTTTTGTCAGTTAATTATAAGCATATGCCTATTTATGTTTCTTCGGGCGAATTGATATCTAAATATCGGCCTTATCTCCAAGAAGGAAGATCTATTGGGTGTATTGCAATTAAAAGCAAAAGTGTACTGCATACAGCCGAGGAAGTGGAGAATGTCCCCTAATGAAAAGTTACCTTCTTGCCGTATTAGTTTAGTGAGGCGGATCGCGGCTATCTACCGGAATCGACTAATGCGAAAGCGCTTTCGTAGTTACTTTGTTTGTCTAAAAGCTTGTAGTTTATCAAGGATCCTTACAGGACTTTCTAAGTAGCCTTGGTAACCTAGTTTGGGTAAACGCGGCTTTGACTGCGTCATTTATTTCTTGACAGAGCACTTGTGAAGAGATCGGGATCTTCAGGGAGCAATGCGCGCGAGACATGCGCACCCTACCAAAAATAAAACCACAATTTTATGATCCCTGGATGGGGAGTGGGGGTCAGTCCCACCATACTTAACTTTGCGAAAAACTGCGTATGCCACAAATCAAATTTTTATAGAGGTACATGACGTCAAGTCAACGATTCGAACGACCATGGGACAACGCAAGAATTTTTCTCCGCATTGATTATAAGTGATGGTGGTGACTTCAAGCGAGAAAATTGTTGGGGGACAAAGACAAACATATTCCAGTTAGCATTATTTCCCGATCTCATGCTATGCCATTTAGAAAGATTGTCTTTACTAAATATTAGCATCGTTTAGATACTATCGTAGATGATATTTAAGAACAGTCACCAAAATTTAATCACACGGCTCATATTGTTTTTCTAGGCGACTATCCTTACCGATCTGTTGTCGTGACAAATGAAACAGTAGTGAAATATAGGCGAGAGTAGCAACGAGCTAAGAGAAAAACTTAATTGGATTGCAGGCTGATGGTTCCATTGAAATATTTCATTGAAATAATAAGCGTATTGAAAATTATGTCATTATTACAAAAACGACACGGTAATAACATTCCTTACTGCCGGCATTTGATTGTTAAGACTTGGCGACATTCTTACAGAAAACAAACAAAAACAACAGTGTATTTATTTGTTTAGGTTTGTATGTCTAAAAATAAGTGTAAATTTTTCTAGATACGTAATAGGCCAACGTTTAAGGAAGCCTTAAAGACGCACACTGTTTTTTTTTCGGTTATATCTCGGCAGAAACTGTATCAGAAACTCTAAGAAGGTACGGCAAAGCACAGCTCCAGGAAAAAAACATTACTACGCGTGGCCCCTGTAAAATGAAACACGTGTAAAATCTCTTACATCATCACGATTGTGACGAAAATTGAAAAAAGTGAGATAACACACCTAGTAACAGCACATTCCCAAATTATGTAAAAAAATAATGTAGGTGGCAAATTTTTGAAAAAGTAAGCAAATACCATGGCCTCATGATTGACTTGCAAGTTCTTTATTCTTTTACATAAACTATTGCCGGTATTGTTCACAAACAAGCTTCCAAAACTCATACAAACATAAAAACAAGCCAGCGCTGAGGTTGTATTGCATATGAGCACCTACCATGCATTATGCCTAATGCGGCAAGTGTTCCTTTCTACGTGCAGCAAGTTACCAATTTATCTATTTTTTTTTTGCGTGGTGTGCTCGTCTTTCCACAAATATTTTAACAACCCCCCTTAAACACCAAATGGAAAGGTGTAAGAACAAGAGAAGAGCACCCTTTTAATGGAGAAGAAATATACATATTCAGATATACTATTCTAACTACATAGTTAGAGATAGGCTATGCACAATTTTGGTAGATTTATCCTTAAAGTTGGTGGTTGTTGTTTTTAGTTTCCGGATCAATTTCTTTTCGAAAGCCAGCAAATCTATTTTTAAGGGATGATGCAAAAAAAAAAAACACTACTGTAGTTTAACGTATAAATGTTCGCAACCCGAAGGTATTTATATGAAGTAGTTGTTTACAATATTTTTCTGAGCTGGCTGGTATATATAGAGCCTTCCTTTCTTTTTTTATTGAATTCAACAAGCATACTTTCGAAGTTTGTGGACACTCGTTTTAATCCGACATAGTAACCCGAAAACTTGAGAATTATGAAGGTTTTATCCTTATTAAGTGTGTTGGTGGCAGCGGTATCCGCAGCTCCCGCTTTTGAAAATCCCCTTACAGCTGATAACGGAAACATCAAAAAATTAACAAAGAGAGGAGCCAACTGGGACTACCAAAACGATAAGATTCGTGGTGTCAACCTTGGTGGTTGGTTTCTTCTTGAACCATACATTACTCCATCTCTTTTTGACATCTGGTCCAAGCCTGGCGACGACTCGGATGTTCCTCATGATGAGTACCACTACACTCAAAAATTGGGTAAAGAACTTGCATTCAGCAGATTGGATGCTCATTGGTCCTCTTGGTACACTGAAAAGGATTTCCAACAAATCCAATCTTTGGGTTTAAACTTTGTCCGTATCCCAATTGGGTACTGGGCTTTTGCATTATTGGATAACGATCCTTATGTGCAAGGTCAAGTTAAATACTTGGACCAAGCACTTGGCTGGATCCGTAAATACAACTTGAAGGCTTGGATTGACTTGCACGGAGCTCCAGGATCCCAGAACGGGTTTGATAACTCTGGTATCAGAGACCAATTGGAATTCCAACAAGGTAACAATGTTCAATTCACCTTGAATGTTTTGGAACAAATCTTCCAAAAGTATGGTGGCGATGAATACTCTGACATTGTCATTGGTATTGAATTGTTGAACGAACCTTTGGGCCCAGCTCTTGACATGAACAACTTGAAGACCTTTTTCACCAACGGATACAATGCGTTGAGACAAACTGGTTCTGTCACCCCAGTTATTATCCATGACTCTTTCCAACAAACGGCAGGTTACTGGGATAGTTTCTTAACTGTTGCCGATGGTGCTTGGGATGTTGTTATTGACCACCACCACTACCAAGTCTTTTCTCCTCCTGAATTGGCTCGTAACATTGACGACCACATTAAGGTTACTTGTGACCAAGGCTGGACTGCTAAGAAGGAAGGTCACTGGAATGTTGTTGGTGAATGGTCTGCTGCATTGACTGACTGTGCCAAATGGTTAAACGGTGTTGGCCGTGGTGCTCGTTGGTCTGGTGACTACGACAACTCTCCAGTCTATGGCTCTTGCTCGAACTACTGGACCATTGAAAACTGGTCTGGTGACTACAAGCAAAATGTTCGTAGATACATTGAGGCTCAATTGGATGCAGCTGAACAAACTGGTGGTTGGGTGTTCTGGAACTGGAAGTGTGAAAACGCTGACGACTGGGACTTCCAACGTTTGACCAATGCACAGGTTTTCCCTCAACCACTTAATGAAAGAACCTATCCTAACCAATGTGGATTTTAAAATTAAAGAATAATTTTCATATAAAATCAAAACCGCTATAGAAAACCCCCATGGAAAAGGAAAGGCTAACTGGGCAAAGCCATCAATTGTTTATTTCTTCACGGAAGTCTAAGTTCGAAATCCGTTAAATAACTTTCATTCGTTTATTAAATACATTCTTTTTTGTTAATATTTAATCAAAAATTATTTTCACTTTAGTTTAGGCCAATGTTGTAGAAAGGGGAGTTTCTTTAGATAGCCACACGAGCCAAGTCCTTCGATAAGTCTGACTCCACCCACAACTTTAATTCCTCGATAACCTTGTCACTTGCATAATCAAAGTCGCTGAATTCATTATACACTTGACACGAGAAGCGGACATAGAATTTACCGTTATGGATGAAAGTAGGCACATACGTGTTATGCTTCAAAATCAAGCGTCTCAGAAGTTCGCCTTCAAACGATGAGTAGTTCTCCTTGAAAAGTTCCCAGTCTAATCCAATTTCCTTGATAGGTACTTCAATATTCACTAAATGGGTAATTAAAGTATCCTGTTTGTTGGTAATGTACGAAGTATTCCATTTGGTGGAAATCTTCTGTGCAACATCATGGGCCAATGCGGAACAGTAACGATCTATAGCCTTCTCACCTCCACACACTTCCTCCCTGAACTTGATCGCATCACCAATAACGGCAATTTCTGCAAATGACTTAGTTCCAGTAAAGGCAAACTTGTTGATTAATAAATTCTTTTCCGATTGTGGATCCAATGGAGCATTATCAGAAACATAGCCGTGACTGATGGGAAGCGATTGAATCGTTCGGTGGTGTTTTGAATCAATGTACAACATGGCACATCCCAGGGGCACATAGAGCCACTTGTGAAGGTTGGTAACAAAGAAATCTGGTTTAAAGTTTTCAAAACTGATGTTAATCTGACCAGCACTGTGGGCACCGTCGACTAGCGAAAGACTTCCATATCTAGCTGTCAATTGAGTCAATGCTTCAAATGGGAGTCTGGCAGAAGGTTTTGATGAAATTGCATCGAACATCACCAACTTGGGTTTTTCCTTTATCAAGACATCTTCAAAGAGACGTAAGATCTCATCGTCTTCCGCAGGGTAATTAATGGGAACGACAATAATTTCAATTCCAATACGTGTTGTCAAGAATTCAACTGTATTGCGGCAGCTTCCATATGTAGTACTGTGGATCACAATCTTGTCTCCCTTGGATAACGGGATACTTCTCAAAATAGCATTAACTCCAGAGGTGGTATTGGGGACAAGAGCTAAATTGTGGTAATCGGCGTTGAAAAACTTGCCTAGTTGTTTCAATGCTTCGCGGTACTCTTGCTGTTGTTCAAGCTCAAAAAACTTATCTCTGAACGAGAAATCGTGCTTTATCGCGTCCAAATATTTATTAATAATCGAATCTGGACTTATTCCGTACGAACCATGATTCACTGGATGAATTTCAGGATTAATTGTGGCAAAGTATTTTTGACGAAAACTGTGGCCGAATTGTGTCATGATACCGAGAGTAAGATTCAGACATATTTGGCTCTCTTTATATATCCGTTAAATATTCTTAGGTACGGGTCATTCCCCCCAAAATTCCTGCATAACTTTCATCAAAATACGAAACAGTACGTTTTCATCTACACACACGATTGTCATCCATTTGTGATGACTCATATGAAAGACACCAGCAAACAATGAATCATATTGAAACTGATAAAAATAATGACTCGCGGTAAAAGAATACTGTGAACAAGTAAGGTTGAATGAGTAATGGCCCTCCCTCTCCCCCACTCCCCACCAACAATAAAGTTTTTTTTTCTTACTTATTATCTCTGAGGCTCAAACAGAGACAAAGTATACTTTAGACTCAAAACAGAAGTATGACTTGCAGCCATTTCTATGAATAAAAAAAAGTCAAATTAAGACAAGAAACCATAACCCTGAACTTATTTCCAATGGCTGGATCGGTGTCCGTACGCAGTACAGTGTATTGCTGCTTTCGACCATCGGTAAAGCTGCAATAAATGGTGTTTATGAGAGGAGGTGCCTGCAGGACCGCCATCGATATTTTTGCGAGCAAGGGATTTGTACTTACTTGATCTAAGTGACGATGTTCAGCAACATGGTGCACTGTGTCCTGAGGAGGACCAGTAGTCGGCTATTGAGCTATAACATGCATCTCAGACGACATATGCTTACACTGAGACCAGTGGCAGTCTCCATACTTTGCCAACCACCGTTGGTGCGGCCCTATACGATGAGGCCAGACCACGATATACAACAAGCTCGAAAACGACAAGAATTAGAGCAATTGAAGAAAACCATCGACAAAAAACACGAGGAATCGAACACCAAGAACGAGATACTAGATCCTATCCAGCGAAACAGACTCTTGAAAGAACAACTCCTTGCCAAAGCCAACAATTTCTTTTCCCGATTCAAAGTCCGATTCAAATGGGCCCTCAAAAAATCGAACCGTCCGTTTAATACTGATGACTATAGTGCTGTATTTTCATGGTTGGTGATGGGAAATGTATTGATGTTCTTTTTGGCAACCACCACGTTTGTTTCCTTTATAATATTCACCGCAAACACCGTGCTAGCACAGGAATTTGTTGCCCGAAAGTTGGGAGAATTTATTACCAGAAACTCCAACCTCACAGTAACCTTTGAGAACGCCATTGTTCCTGGCTGGTCTGACGGTAAGATCAGCTTCAGAAAATGCTTTGTCAGTAGACGTCCACGAGCACCCAGAAAGTTTATCCAAGGTTCACAAGCCGAAGCTTTTGCTGCTAGTCTCTCACAGGAAGAACAGGAAGCCGAATACGATGATGGCAACTATACTCAGTTTGATTTGACAATTGAGGAGGTCAATATTTCTCTATCCTTTAGCAAGTGGGTCAATGGCACCGGGATTATCGAAACAATGGAGATCAGTGGCCTTAGAGGTGTTGTTGATAGAACTCATGTACACTGGGACCCTGAAGATGATGCTACAAACTACAAGAATATCTATGCCCCTGGTGACTTTGAGTTTGAAGGATTTAAGATGGAAGACGTTTTATTCAAGCTCAAGCAACCGAACGACTTTCGACCATTCGACGTGGCCATTTACAATTGTGAGTTATCAAAGCTTAGAAAACACTGGATCTTTTATGATATGCTCAATGCCAATGTGATAAGTGGATCATATGACAATGCACTTTTCACTGTTCACAAGAAGCAGCGACTTGATATTTTCAATAACCAAAGTAACCAGTGGAAACGGGCCACACATATGCGAATCGATTCGATTAATATTGACCACCTCAATACTGGACTTGAGGGCCCATTTGGGTGGATCACCAGTGGTCGAGTCGATATGATTGGCGATTTAATGTTCCCACAAGACAACAACGAGTACAACATGAGTGAGATAGTAGGTATAATTGCTGATTCTATCAAAAAGGAAGCCAATCGGTATAAGAATCCCGAAGTAAAACGGCCACAGCATCCTGACCAGCATATGAGACTCACGAGCAGTGACTATACAGATATTCTGAAGTATTTTGTGTTGGACTTGACCCTTAAGTTGAAGAACGTGCGGGCCACGCTTCCATTCCAGGCCCCCGAATTGAGTTACATCAATTATGCATTGATCAGGCCTATTGTTGGATACATCAACTCAAAGAATACGTTTATCCAAATCAAGAACCGTATTGTTAAGAATATCCAGGATTTCAGTGGATCCTGGACGGTATACGACTCGTTGCTCATGGACGATATTTCAGAAGAAGTGTATGATAACTTTGTCGACTATGTTGCCGATGAAGAAGCACGTCTTTTCCGCATGAAAAAGGTTGGATTCTGGTCAATCCAGCTTTTGCTCCAGGTGATTGTGTTTGGTTTAGGGGCTTTAGCATAAACAAAAAAGCATTTAAATTGAGTTGGGTCCCCGCCCCTCTCATTTTGTATATAGCACACACACACACACACTCAGATTCTCAACACCAACACCAACAAGGCGATATAACTAGCAAGACTGATGATTGTCAAGAGAACAACCGTGTCTCCACTTGTCTTGACAAATTCCATATCTTTGTCTGGATTGTAGTATACATCGACCGTAGCGGCCTTTGTGACACCAATATAGTAGAGAATTGATCCATACACCGTATAGATTACACCAATGGGTAAGAACTCCTTGGAGAAAAGCTTGATGATGATTATGGCAAACGAGAGACTACCGATTGCAGTTCGGGTATATGCGCCTTCGTAAGTTCTCTGATGTGCCCGAACATCCAACTGAAGGGCATTGGGAAGAGGATCAAGCCGGGAAGGAAGCCTGTCTCTTATTGGAGGGCGTGGTGACATTTAGGAAGGAGCTTGATTTTATTGTACAGGAGAAATCAAAGGATGGATCCAACAACCTGCGAAAAGAAATGAATTAAACATCACACCCTCATACACCAGTTATAGAATCACAATAAGAATCCCAATAGGAGATGGCACCGAAACGAACGTTGCTTACCAAAATCCAACTTCCATCGACCTTTTTGGCCACACTCCCTGAGTTTGTTGCCCCTCTGTCAAGAAACAGAGTGAGGAAGTTGACGGAGAAGGCTGCTCCACAATCAAGCACCAATACATCCAAAGCATCATCACCAATTCCATCGGAACTGGCAACCAACGGAGGGAGTACGACTGCAATCAGTAACTTCAAGATAAATTCAGGACTTAAAGAACTGTCGACATCGGGGTTGACGATGAATAGTATATCGAATGGGTTATATGCGTTGGACAAAACAGGCAAGCTGTGTAGGAAATGGGTGAAGAAACCAGCTCAGTTCAAGACATTTACCGGTTTCAAGACACGGTATGTGACCTGGAAACACAAGCCTGAACGCAAGGTCAAGCAAGAAGTGAAAACAGAGTGATGAGAATTTAACGAGTTAATAAATAGTTCATGTAAGAGATGTAGACAGAAGAAGGACTAGAAACGTATCAAATGAAGAGAGTGTGGTATTCTTTTGGTGTTATGTTCATTTAGTGGTGAGTTTTTTTTCACCAACAAATCATCACCAATGATTTGTCGTCGTCTTCTAGCTACAACAGCACGGCGTCTTGTGCCTCTGTCAGCGACACAGAGCAACCTGGTCATTGCAACAAAGCAACAGTTGTATACCACCGATGCATTGACGCCTGGTTCTATATTCTTTCTTCCTCACGGAACCCGCGTCTTCAACAAGTTGGTTCAGTTCATGAAGAACCAACAGGCCAAGTACGGGTTCCAGGAAGTGATCACTCCGTTGATATACAAGAACAAGCTTTGGAAACAGTCTGGACACTGGGAAAACTACAAGGAAGACATGTTCAAGGTGGTGGGTAACGATGCTACGAAAGAAACCGATGCCGAAGCCACCGGCGACAACGAAGAAGATCTTGAGTACGGCCTCAAGCCAATGAACTGTCCTGGTCACTGTATCATATTCTCCAAGTTCGATCGTTCCTACAACGAGTTGCCAGTAAGACTCTCCGACTTTTCATCGTTGCATCGTAACGAAGCCAGTGGTGCCTTATCGGGTCTTACGCGTGTCCGTCGGTTCCACCAGGACGACGGCCATATCTTCTGCGAGCTCGAACAGATCGATGCAGAAATCCACAACACCATCAACCTTATCAAGGATACCTACGGTGTGTTTGGCATTACGGACTCCGATATCGAGTTCTACTTATCAACTCGTCCTGACAAGTACATTGGCGATGTCGACACATGGAACAACGCCGAGGAGCAACTCAAACGTGTCTTGGACAAGACAGCTGAGTGGCAGGTACGTCCTGGAGATGGGGCTTTCTATGGACCCAAGATCGATGTGCTTCTTACCGATGCCTTTGGTAAGAAACACCAGGTGGGAACCATTCAGCTTGACTTCAATTTACCCGATCGGTTCAATCTTCTGTATGTTGCAGAAGACGGAAATCGTAACAAGAGGCCCATTATGGTCCATCGTGCGGTGTTTGGGTCGCTTGAACGCTTCTTTGCCATCTTACTCGATCATTACCAGGGCAAATGGCCCTTCTGGATCAACCCACGCCAGGCCGTTATTGTCCCCGTTAGTGAGAAGCATATTATTGCAGCCGAAGAAGTACGCAAGCAGTTAGTGGGTGAGATTGTCAACAGTGACGGCATTTCACCCATCACAGGCTACAACTTTTATGTTGATGTCGATAAACGCAACGAAACTGTTGGGAATCGTATCAAGGATGCCATACAAAAGGGATACTCGTACATTATAATGATTGGCGATAAGGATATTGCCCAAGGAACGGTGGCGATACGAAGTCGTAACGATAGAAAGACGTCGAATATGACGCCCAAGGAGATATACAACATGTTCATAGATTTGGAACGGACGTACAAGTGAGATCTGAGCTTTCTTTAGTCCTTTCCGTACCCCTTAGCAATTAATATCCGATCAATATCGGCCCAGAAATCTCGCACAATCATCTTATCTCTGAATCTCTTGTCGCCACGGTCGACCTTGATTTCCGAAACGTTCCAGTCCTTGATCTTGGGCGGCGTGGGGTCGCCCAGGTAACTCAAGTAGAACCCAGCGTATCTCTGAAACAACTGTTCTGGTTTTGAAAATTTATACTTGGCAAACTGCCACGATTGTCCCGTAGTAAAAATGGCCACCACCCGGTCCCAGTACTCGGGCTTGGTAAACATCTCAACATTGTCCACCACCATGATTTGATGGGCACTGGAAACCAAGTGATCCACCTTATGTCCTACTGTGACAAGACCCAGAGCCTTGGTACCTGGATTAGGCTCCACAAACCGTCCTTCTTCAAGGAATTCTTTAATATTTGACAAAGATAAAAGAGCAGTGGTGGCGGGGGAAACAATGATAATTGGCTGCTTTTTAGGGGCATTGGACAGTGAGTGCAGCAGCGAAGGCTTGCTCCGCTTCAACTGGGCAATAAGACGTTTGGCATCCGACACCAAGTACCCAAAGTCAATGTTTTTGGAACCACGCAAGGAAGCATTATGGTCTACCGAGGCACGTTCATGTTGTCCAATCCGTTCTATCTGAGGATCTTCAAGCTTGTGTTTTTTGGTGTTGGTAACTTCACCAACCTCAGGTTTGCTTTCGTTATCGTCCTTAATGAAGGCACATGTTTCTGAGTTACCATTCAACCAAGTCGTCAACTCTGTCTTGACCAAGAACTTGAAATCAGCCACTCCGTACTGGGCACACTCATTCTTATAGTCAACAATAGAAGACTTATCATGGAGCCAACAAAACACCACTGCACGTAGGGTTTGTGTCTTGTCTTCGTTATAGAAGTTGGTCGAGGCATCGAGATCGTACTCGGCGTCGCCAAGCTTGACATGCGTCGCGTCCTTTATCGAATCAGTTTCAGTACCATTTTGAAGTAATGTTATTGGCTGATTTTGGACTGTGGTTGCATGCAACGCCGTCAACGCTGCGTCTGGCATATTTCAGTAGTTTGATCAACACAATTTGAGTATTTCAGTTTGTCACTGCTGTTTTGGGACCGAAAAATTGGCGTGAGAATCAAAGTGCAGGAAACAGACTAAAATTCCCTTATTGCAACCAGTTACTTTTTGGGGAGGGAGGGGGAATCCATAAAGAACAATGATAAGTGAACGAACGCTCCAGCAGTGGATGGAAGATGCAGAAAGAAAACTAGAAAAGGCACAACGACTTTGTTCCCAGGCCCAAACTTCGCTCCATTCAACAACGTACCTTTTGCTGGTAGACTTCCCAGACAAGGTTGAACGGGCACATTTTCTAGCCGAGTCCATGCGTCGACAGCACGAAATTGTATCTGCTGTAGCTGTGTCACTAACCGATAAGGTTTCCGTGACCATTGTGCGACCACAGACGGAACAGTACGAACGCAGCTTGGTTCCTGCTCTTAATGATTTGGATCACATTATTGCCCAGCTCCAGGCAACAGTGGTGCCGCACTGGTTAATTGAAGACAATGCCAATGTCAGCAAAACACTTGGAGATTTTATTTCCACCGACTCAATTGAGCTTTTACGGCGCAATATCGCCATCTACAAGAACAATAGCGATAAGATCCAACGACTCATAAATATCAAGCTCCAGGATTGGGTGGTGGAACCCTTTGGCCTTGCCACCAAGAAGTACTACAAGATCTTAAAACAGACCGACGAACTCATGCCGGTATCGTACCTCAAGTCTGACTCGGTTATTACAAACATTCTCAAGGAAAACGTTTCGTTGGAGAACGAATTGGTCTCGATTCTTGAGATGTTAACCAACCATTATGATCAAACCAAACAGGCAATTCAGATGACTCACCGTGGCCAGATTGCAAATATTGAGGTGTTAGCGGGTGATGTCCAGGAATTACCGGATGTTTTGCGAGAATTGGGTGCCATTTGTGATATTATTGGTAATAACAAAAACCGAGCCACCAAGTACTTGGACTCCAAGCTTTCGTTGACCGAAACTGCGGTGGCCAGTATTGAAAAACAGCTCGAAATCTATCGAGACCTCAAGACTACAAAGATGCCGCAGTTTGTATTTTTGTACCTGTCATGCATTGAGATATTGGCCCTGGCGGTGGTGCTTGAAACTAACGAGACATATACTCTGCCACTAGAAGAATATACCGAAACAGTGAAGCAGCTAGTGTACCACTACCGCCAGTTTTTGGAGGTCTACCGTACCAAGTACCTCGTGGAGTTGCACAGTGAGCAGTACATTTATCCCAAAAAATACTTGGCCAAATTACTGGAGTTCTTGGACCGTGACTTGGCTCAGTTGCAACATCAAGAAACAGAACGAAGGCGCGAATGGCTCGCAAAATACGGCCAGTTTATTCCAAAAGAGTTCAAGTTACCGGGCGACCTGAAACAACCAAAAATTGTACAAATTGTCACTGAAGGATTGGAAGAAATCGATACCCATGAAGAAGAAAAGGCGTTGGTAGATTTGATTAGGCGCATGAGAACGTAATACATTTTTCGCATTCATAAAAATATATACGTAAAAGATCGATCTTATTATATCATATGTAATGGGCGGAATTGTGTTCACCAAGGAAGGTAAACAGAGCAGTTCTCTGGTAGCTCAACTATCTATGAGAGCGATACATGATGATGATGATGATTATGGCCTTGATGAGGACGTTCCACCACCTCAAGCAACGGCCCCATCGCTCCAAAAGTATGGCATTGGGGCCCAGCTTCTTATGAAGATGGGATACCAGGAAGGTAAAGGGTTGGGAGCAAATAGTGAAGGGATTGTTGCCCCAATTGAAACAAAACTACGTCCCCAGGGCCTCGGTATTGGTGGTATAAATGAAAGAGTTGGTTCTAATGACAAGATACGACCGGATCTCAATCTCAAACAGCTTGATTCGAGCGATGAAGAGGAAGAAGTCATACATCGAAAAGATGTTCTGCTATTTGACGTGATAGAACGGATGGAATTGGCCAGTCTTGACGTTCCACGAAGGTACAAGGAGATGTCTGATTCAGGATCGGGGAATCTTGGCGAAGTCTATCAAAAACTTGAAGGCATACAACAGCGATGGACCAAATTAACTACAGATGAACGGTCGATGCAGTATAAACTTAAGCAACAGCAAGAAGACCTTGAACACAACCGTACTGAATTGGTGGCTGCACAAGCCGTCAGTTCTATTTTGCATAGTATGTTGCCCCTCGATCCTGAATTGGACAGAAAGATCCATAAATTGACTGAGCATCCGTGTCTGAAATACTCCAAAATACAGCTGGTATTCGTATCTGCCATTGCATCGACAGCAAGGCAGCTTTTTGAACAATATGACTTGAAATCTTCTCAACTAACTGAACCATTATTGATATGGCTGGAATTATATCGTCAACTAGGCGAAGAAGATAGTCCATCACTCTTTGATGCAATGCTTTATCCTTTACTTTTACAGCTGATTGCTACGTCAACACACACTGAAGCCTTGGATGCTATTGAGGAGTGGTTAGAGAGTCCCGTTCTCATAAGTCCCGAACAGACAATTCAAATCAGACTTGTTAGGGAGCACATTGTCCCATTACTCAATACCCAAATAGCAAATTGGTATCCTGGAGATACCGAGCTTTCATCGGAGATTATTGACTACATACTTGTTCTTTCCCCTGATGAAATCGGCGATTTCAGGGTGCCGTTGGAAAGTATCGCCAATAGATATATGGATAATGTGGGGGAATATATTGCTCGAGTCGATGCTATAAAGAGACTCCAGGAAGTGTGGTTCAAGTTATTTGACCAGTACCTTGGTACGGCAGTATCACATAGAATCAAAGGTGCGATCCAGAAACAATTAATCAGATTATGTCAATGGGACCGAGACCCCAAATCTGGAATTGAGGTCCTACTTAAAACTGGAGTCTTTGGGTTTGAGGAGACGGAGATTATTCTTGAGTTTAGTGTCCTTAATCCGTGGATAGAGGAATTGAGACAGCTCAAGAAACATAAGCCATTGGAAGTCAGTTCTTGGTTTGTCGAATGGTTTCGGTACTTTAAGTCGCTTGACAGATTACATATCTCCCTATTTACGTGGTACGTCAATGCTGGACTCCAAGTGATTGAGTCTCAGCCAGTTCAGTTACCTACGCTCAAGAACAACGAATTTCCCCGTGTTGAAGATATCGAAGCGTTTATCAACAAGGGAGAGTCTACAGTCAACACCAATGGAATCCCGTCGTACCAATTGATGACATCATATAAAGATGTCATTGCCGACTATTGCGTGGCACATGGAATACTCTTTATGGCCGCGAAAAAGTTCCATTTAGACTTGGGCCATCCGTTGTATCGACTCGAGTTCCATGGAGGTAAACTAAAATGGGCTTACATTGAGGGAGATGTTTTGTGGATCTCAGATCGCGAAACAGGCGCATATACGCCGGTACTGTTGGAACTGTTGGGAAACAGCTGATGAGACAGAGTGAGAGATTCAATTTTTCTGTCGCACGTCAACACTTTTTTTCTTACAACTTTAAGACAACTATGTTTCTTCGTCACATTACACGAAACTACTCCGTGCAGAAACAGATCAAGGCTAAGATCGTCAAGACCGATTCGTTTTTACGCCGAATCGGGGACGAAAGCACCAGTGAATCGGCCACTACCATCAAGTACATGCGCAAGGTAGGTGCGGTTTCTGTGCTTGTGGTATTTACATCGCTTATGTGGGCGAGTTATATCGAACACACGCTGGTCGACGATATCGACTGGACCGATGTCCGTGATTCCAAGTCTGAATAAACCCAGCCAGGCGCTATTATATGTATATAGATTTTTTTGGTAAAAGAATGTCGGGACTTTGTCGGTTATATATAAAAAAAAAATTAATAAAATTCCGAGATTGGCCTGCACATGCCAATCCAGTGATGGTAATTGAAATTTCGACTGGGAAAGTTAGTAATCACCATCGCCACCATGTACAGATACCTTGCCAGAAACGCTACTCGCGGGATCACCCGTCAAGCCAGAAATTACTCCACTGCTCGTGTACAGAGACCAGCCAGAACCATGATGGTTTCTGCCGCTGCTGGGTTGATGGCAATGACTCTTTTTGGTACTACCATCGCCAATGATTCGGAGAAAGTTGAAGTGAAGGAACCAGTCACCGTTGATGAAAAAAAGACGCAAGAACAGAGTCATGAAGTTGAGACTGAAACCGGAGCCGGAGCCGGAGCCGGATCCGAGGAAGAAGAGGGCCACCAGGAAGCAGCTTATAACCCAGAAACCGGCGAGATCAACTGGGACTGTCCATGTTTGGGAGGTATGGCTGATGGCCCATGTGGTGAAGAGTTCAAGGAAGCCTTCTCTTGTTTTGTGTACTCCGAGACCGAGCCAAAGGGAATCGACTGTATCAAGAAGTTCGAGGCCATGAGAACGTGTTTCAAGAAACATCCAGAACATTACAAGGAGGAGTTATATGACGATGAGACTCCGGAAGAGTTGGTAGATGCCGCAGAACCTACTGGATCGGAACCTACTGAACCCGAAGCTGTTGTTGCTGTTGTTGAACCAGCTGCCGAGAAGGCTTAGTGTAAATAGAGAGCTTAGATCAACAAGCACAACTTGACTGTGATGATGGTTCCTGTAGATCAATAGTATCGAAGCTGAGAATACCGCGAGGCGGTTCTGATGAATGGCCGTTTGATGTGCCAAGCTGGGCCACACGGACAAAGAGATCATGGACCGAGGCGTGGTTCTTGGCCGACACTTCCACAAGATCGGTGTCCCAGTCCTGGATGTACGACTCGACTCCGACGAGCGGTGATTGATCGAGAATCGATCGTATTTCGTACATGTCAACCACACGATCGGCAGCCTTGTCGCACTTATTGCCGACAATAACCACTCCTGGATGGTCGACGTGGCAGTGTTGCATGAACCGCTTGAACCAGTCGCGGATACTGATCACCGACTCGTAGTTGGTGATATCATAGACGAGAACAACCACATCGGTGCCGCGGTAAAATGCCTGGGAAATCGAATTGAAGCGTTCTTGTCCTGCTGTGTCCCATACTTGCAAGTTGATCTGCTGGGGAAGTGGAGGAACTTGTTCGACGAGGTCGTCGTCAATGGTGGTATAGGAGTTTATGGTGGGAGCCGGGATCTCGATAGTGGTTGTGAGGTAATCCCCGCCGATTGTCGCCTTATATGCGTTTGTAAATATATGATGAACAAACTGAGACCGAAGACACGTCTTTCCTACGCCCAGGTCGCCGAGAATCACCACTTTAAGCGTGGGAAGCATCGTCCTGATAGCGTGCTCCAAGTCGTTGCGGATCAAAAAAAGACGAGCTTTCGCAGTCGTGTCTGGCTCGCGCGCAGTGAGTGTGTGTGTGCGCGCGCACTTTAATCGAGGACCGCCGTCGTCTTGTTTTCTTTAACTTACCCCGATGAAGATTTATTACATTGGCATATTGCGTCCCTCTGGGGCCAAGGCACTTGAGCTTGCATCTGCGCGTGATCTCACCCAGTTTCTGTTCTTTGAAAAGACGGGTGTGTCGCAGTTTATGACGTTTTTTTCCGAGACGGTGTCGCTGCGGACCCAGGCTGGCCAGAGACAACTGATTGAAGAAGGCAACTACGTGGGCCACACCTACGTAAGACTGGAAGGACTTGCGTGCGTTATCATCACCGACAAGGAATACCCTGTGCGTCCAGCATACACGTTGATCAACAAGATCTTGGAGGAGTATCTCGCCGTACACCCTCCCAAGGATTGGACCGATATCCTGGCCACCACGCCCGGCTTGGCGTTTGATCAGTTGGAAAACTACTTGAAGAAGTACCAGGATCCAGCACAGGCTGACTCTATCATGAAGGTCCAGCAGGAGTTGGACGAAACCAAGATTGTGTTGCACAAGACCATCGAATCGGTGTTGCAGAGAGGCGAAAAGCTCGACTCACTCGTTGACAAGTCAGAAGCATTGTCGTCGCTGTCTCGTATGTTCTACAAACAGGCCAAGAAAACCAACTCGTGCTGTATCATTATGTAGTTTTTTGTTGTTGTGTTTAACGGTCTATTATTCCCTACTATATCAAATACAAGGTTCTATATTTTTCATTTAGTGTGCTGCTTTGACCACGTCAAACGCCTTCAACAACTTCCGTCTGGCCCCCAACGCAATCACACCCTTAGCTTCCAACTGGTCGTTATCCAACTCCACCAACTCACGCCACGGAATATCCTTGAGACAGTCGGTGTACTTGTGCAACCGCAAGAGCTTCAACCACGCAGGCACGTTGTTCAAAAGCTCCAAGTTGCTCACCTCCGCCGGCATCGATGAGTTGGAACTCGTGGTCGTATTTATTCCTGATAAATTGTCGGGAAGGCCAACCTTCTTGGAGGTTCCAGGCGACTTAGGTCCACTGGCACCACGCAGCATCATCGGCACGGACGCCGAGTTGCCGTTTCGATTGATGCTCTCCTCGTAGTGCTGTTTTGGCTGAAAGAAGTTGGCACTATGGCCATGCTTCCGGTTAGAATCGAGCGCAACCCGCAGGTTGATGGTAGCAAGTGCCCCAAGCTTGAGCGCAGTATGTGCGCTCATTTCATGCAGAGACTCTTCCTGGTTGTTGGTCGACATATGAAGCTGTGAGGAAGGCTGTTGCTGTGACGCATAGACTCCGTGTTGCTGGTGTAACGGCGAGTTGCCGGCAGCAAGCTGGAGAAAACTGGTCTTTTCGTACAAATGAGAGGTAGGTGAACGAGCTCTTTCAAACTGTTGTTGCTGCTGCTGTTGCTGTTGCTGTTGTTGCTGTTGGAACCGGCCAAGATTGGTTGGTTCGGCGCTCTTGGGTCTACTTTTTTGATCAACAAATAAATAGGGAGCTTTAAAGTTCTGTTTTGGATTGGGCTGTTGCAACTGCGGCTTGTCCAAATTGAGGTTTTCCATATCCGTGTAGAGTTCAGGGTATGTGGTGTACTGCTGTGGTTGGTGAGTCAAATGGCTCTCCAACTTTGACTTGAAGGTAAGCAAGAGATCCAACGGAAGGTTGTTGCACAAGTAATCGATCATGGTGATACTATCTTCAGGTGCCAAGTTCTCGATCCAGTTACCAAACACAAGCAAATCGGAGTAAAAGTTTGACTGTTCGTGTTGTTGCTGTTGCTGTTGCTGCTGCTGTTGCTGTTGGCGATTGAAAAAGTTGCTGAAATCATTGACGCTCTGCGGCCGGTTGGGGATCGAGGCAAGTGGAGGCAAGAACAGACTGTTGATATTGGTTGTTGAAGAAAGATTCAGTGTGCTGCTGGCCAAGAGCTGCGCTAGGGCCGGGTTGGCGCGCGGAGCCGTGGGGACGGGAGATACGGTATTGCGGGACAAAAGGTTCTGCGAAAAGTCGTACTTGGCAGCGGGTGCCATCAAGTCAATGGCTGACCCCGCAGGTTTGTCGTCACGTTGGCATAGGTCCAAGTCCAAGTCGTTGGTTAAGGTTTCAAATTCGTGCTGCAAGTTGTAGCCCACGCTCTGCTGACGTTCGGTGTGTCCGGGAACAGAGGTGGGGCCCTGGTTGGGATCCAACGGTGGTGGCGATAATATAATTGGTCTATCCATAGCTGATCAACTGAAGACCAAAAACTCCATATATCTGGCACTAAATACCAAGTATTCAGTTCCGATAGGTGAAGGAAGAGCATCTCTTACTCAGGAAAAATTTTTTGTGATGGCACCTGCAACCACCAACCTGCAAACATGAAAATTTTTTTTGCTTGTTGAAAGAAGAAAAAATAAATGAGGCATGTATAAAGGTGATGTAAAAAGTACTATATTTTTTTTACAGTTTGTGACGGTGTTTGAGTAATCTATTGATGACTTTCCCAGAACAGCTTGTTTTCACGGATGATGTCGCTGGCATACTTGAGTTCCGGTAACAATTCGGCGATGCTGTTGAACAAGTTTTCGGCAAAAGTATTGATAAAGAAAATTTGACCGTTCTGGAGTTTGGGGTTGAGTCTCAAAATGGCATCGAGATCAGCAGGCACGCGTTGGTACTCAATGTCCTCGGCATAATCAGCTTCGTCGCCTGCCAACTTCTTTTCTAATGTAGCCACCTCTTCAAACTCCCGGGTCAAGACCAACGCCCATTGCGCCGACACCCGCAATGGTCGTGATACGTTCGATATATCAGCACATTTGATGAGGAGAGAGGAGATTAACTTAACCTTATTGTAGTCGTATATGATATCATCGGTCTTGAGGGTCTTGAGACGGTTGATGTATTCAAAGTGTTCAGCCATGTCTGTAGCCAAGATCGACGACGAAATGATTTCTTTGAGCAGTAACTCCTTGTCCCTCGTGCACACGTCTAGAAGCGACGGCCAGTTGATGGCAAGCACGCGGTTTATGAACACCAGCGAGTGGTAAGATTCTAACACGGACCGCTCGTTAAACATGAGCGATGTGGGGGCATGGTACTTGACCATAAATGCATTGGTGACTCCAGGATGGCCAACATCGTGGCCCAAGGCTGCAACCAAAAGACCAAGTGATTGCAACTGATTGAGATGGGTGGGAGATTTCGGATGGGGCGTGCCCAAAAGCGGTACCAACTCGGTCTCGCTCTCATTGATGGCACTTCCCAAGAGATACACCATTTCGTCAGCGTTGGGGTTAATTTCGAGTTGTTTAAACACTGGCAAACAGTTGAGACGAATAAGGAAATGGAAGCACGCCTGCAACACGTCGACAGCATGGCGGAAATTGTGGAACGGATTGCCGTTCTTGTAGGTATCTCTGACCATGAATACTAACCCTAAAAGTTCATTGGATGACGGCACATATATCTGATCCTTGACTTGTTTCAAGGCATACTTGAGTATGAGGTAGACACAGTAGACAAGATCGTCATTTGAAAGTTCATGGGCAGGGAATGACCAGTGGCCAACCAAGTGTGCAAGACGCGACAAATGAGCTGGTGTGTGAATTGCCAAAAGCGATTCAAAGTCGATTTCTTCGATGATGAGATCCTTCAAGTATATGATATGATTTGTGGTAGCACGCGATTTATTGGTGTTGCTGGATAATATGGTGGACATCGTGGCTACGATTTCGTTGATGGCAAACGTATCGTTCTGTTGCTGCATCGCAAACACGTCATTGAGCGGAGAGGCTCCGGTTCCTGTCCATATTTCGACACGCGATATTCTGTTGGCAATGAGACGGTCAATCTTGTCGATGGCGCAGTTGAGCTTTTCTATAATGGTGGGGTTGGACAAGTCACGTTTGTCGACAATAAGAACGTTCAAGTGGTTGAAAAAGTACTTCACCACAAGCACCTTGTCGTCGAACGAAAGCAGGTCAAGCTCGGATGGTTCAACGTCAGAATCAACAAAAGGCTTGTTCAACACAATTACAAGTGGATGGATGGTATCGGTCTCGGTGCTGCCTCTAGAAAAGAGGTGGGATACCAAGTCCGCAAACCGAGTGAACTGAATATGGGAGGCGGCCTTGAGTGAGGAGTACTCGGCTTCTCCGTTGAGCGACAACACTTCAGCCATAGTCTTAATATAATGCTTGGAAATGAAGGAGTGTGCTGGTTCAGACTAAAAAGTGATATGTTTTATCCTAAAGACTTGGTTTTTTTTTATGGTAAGATGTAAAGGATTTTGCGTGGCTCGGTGTCTGGTGTTGGCGAAGGTTTATCTTTTTTTTCTTTTCTAACTTGCTTTTTTTTTTTTGGTGTGCGCGTGAGAAACAGTGATGTGATTTCTTTTTTTATTTTTATTTTTATTTTATTTTTGCTCGAGTTTTTTAATTGACTGAGCGGAGCGTGTTGTTTAGTGCGGGAGGCGGTTTCTTTTTCTTCTGGTGTTGCAGGGTCCACACTGAACTTGATTTATAAATGTGCGGGCGGTAAAGAAGTCAAATGGAAAAATTGAAGCACAACTAAAAACTGGTAGGAATCACGAGCACTTTTTATGTGTCATGCATTATTTTTCGCTTGTACGAACATCTCGGTTCTGCAGTCCAAAGTATGACTATGCGATGAGATGGAATAGGTACCGATGACATGAAACGGTTGTGGAATCATAAGTCAATTTCCGGGGTTTAATTTCCCAAAAGTGTGGCACTCCAGTAACCCCCGACCCCCACGCGCCGTTGCTTTAGATTCGTAATCAGTGATGCGATGGAGGGCCCCCCAAAAAAAAAAAAAAATAGAAAATATGTTGCCTTAGCAACGTTCCACTAGAAGTATCAATCAGCCTCGATAAAGAAAGATGTAGACTTAATTGGACCAATGTGTGGTATCAACAAAAAAAAAATACACATGACCATTTTTACGTCATAAGGAATCATCTCATCCCAAAGTAGATACTGGCAATCACGATAACCACAGTAAGAACTATGTTCATATGTTTAAACCGGCGATGATGCATGGTTTTGGAATGGTCACGGAACCGTTCGTCGATAAATTCCAATACCTCGATCTTCGAAAGCATTTCTTCCAGTATAACTGCCTTTGTGTGGCTGATCTGGGAACGGACGCGTTCGAAACGGCTCTCTAACATTTCCAATTCAGCCATGAGATCTTCCATGCGATGCACATTCTCGTTGATCTCGGTGCGAAACTTGGTGCCAATCACATCGCGGTTCTTGGTCAACTGTTCCATCATCTCACGCGTGTCACGAAAGAGCTTGTCCAAGTACCGTCCAAGTCCATTGAGCTCGGTAAGCAGCGGATCGGTGTCGGCCAGCAACATCTCACGTGCATTATCTTCAAATGTCACCAGCAACAGCAGCATAATCCGCCCCAAAGGCTCGAATGGATGCAGGGCATTCTCGCGCTCGAGCTCACCAATAATCCCATCGATATTCATAAGATAATCCACCAACCCTCGGTCAATCATATCCTTAGTACCTCCAAAGCTGTACCCACCATTGCTGACAATATGGTCAAATTGTTCGTCTGTAAGTTCGCTTGTAGTTTCCCAGCGTTGCATTGGATCATCACGTTCAGCAATTTCGGGAGTCGTTCCTGCTGTATGTGAGTGACGGAACAACTGACTCAAATCAGTAGAGCTGCCTGGTTGGCTCGCTCCGACATTCGTATCGTTGATCGAGTTGTAGAACTGGTCCACCAACCGTTTCTTATCAACCTCAAGGAAATTGTCCGAAACACTGGCCTGTGGTGGCAGCTGCTGTATGCCGTTATGTCCTGGGAAATGGTATACTGCCCGTCGGGGTGCGCGTGGCGACTTGCTCAGCTCTTTCCGCGGTCCAAACATGCCGGTATTGGGTCCCACGCTCGAACTACTGCCAGTTCGTAGATGTACGGGTTTCAGAACCTGGTTGTCGTCATTCTTGGACGCTCGTTTAATTGTAATCTGTGTCCCTGCATGTGTTTCTCCCGGCTCTTTGCTGTCATTGGCTGACTCGTGTACCTGCATTGTTGCTGTCACCAAACTAACTTCCCGGATCCTCGTCTCCAGACAGAAAAAAAAAATCAGACAAAAACAGTTTAGCGACTTTCTTTTATTACTTTTATGTAGATTCTACTTAGCAGACGAACTTCTGGTGCCGGCACCACTACTGATCAAAGCCAATGTCTCGTCAGAAATTGTCACTTCAGGCAAGATTTTGGCTGCAGCATTGATTGGTTTTGGCAAGAAGTGCACCTTGCTCAAGTACGCGATGTATATCGCCAACTGGGCATCGTCAATGCCACGCCCAGCACTAACATCAACACCAGACCATTTGACGTCGGCCTTCAATGACTTCACGGCATTGGAATCGTCTAATTCAGGTGCCTTGGTGTTTTGCGGCAAGTTGTCCAACACAAAGTGCAACAATGGAAACAATGCCGAGTCCGTCAGCTCGCCTACCACGTAGTTTTCCAAACGTGTACGCCACACGGGGTAGTCGGTGATCGCCATGTTGTATCCGTAGACCGCTAACGTACCCAAGAAATCGTTGAACCGGATACGTGGATGGCCGGTAACGTGTGCCACAGTCAACTCGTTGTCACTTGGTGGATGCAACGCCGTAGCAACCACAACCCGAGCCACTTGGTCTACTGGAACCATGTTGACATTGTTGCTGATATCGGGATACTCTCCCAACTCGGCACATCCCTTCAACATCCGCAAGAGGAAATCGTCGGTGTTCGAGGCCCCGGTTTCACTGAATCCAGTAACGTACCCGGGTCTCGTAATACACCCACGTAACCCTCTGGTACCAGCCTGTCTGATCACATACTCAGCAGCCCACTTGGACTGGCCGTAGCCACCAGACAAACCAGTGGCAGACCCCTGTAAATCGTCGGCTTCTGGAATACCAGCACCACCACGAGCAACAATTTCATCCGACAAGTTGATAAAGTAGTCGGTATCAAGGGCCGAGGTCGACGACACAAACGAAAAGTACTTGGCTTTTCCTTCGCCACACATGTTCAAGACATTGATGGTACCAATCACATTAGCATCCCTCAATTGGGAATATGGGTACACCCAGTGAACAAATGCACCATTGTGGATAATAACATCGACAGTATTGGTCAAACGAGACCATTCTGTGTCGTCCAATCCAAACTTTGGCTGTGCCAAGTCACCCAACACAACCGTAATGTGCTGTTCCCACTCAGCGTTCCAAATCCCGTACGTCTTGCCTCCGACTCGTAATCTCTCCATTCCTGCTTCAGCACTCGTGGCTCTGACATGGGCAAAGATCTTGAAGTTGATACCGCGACGAGCAGTCAACAAATCACGAATGATAAACGCACCCAAGAATCCAGTACCACCAGTAACAAACACATTGATCGTTTGCAGTGTATCAAGCGAGTCCAAAGATGGATATTGTTCTAACAACGCGGTTTTCGTCAATTCAACTGCATCTTGAGCATAACCAATAACAGTAGCACCTGCTTGTTCTGCCTCGTGTTCTTGAGTGGTACCATCGGCGAGCTGGAACGTATCGCCTTTAATAAACTTCTCCACTTCTCTAGCAAATGCTTCCACAGTAGGGTTCTTGAAAATAGCTCCCAATGGCACTTCGACATTTAACTTCTTTCTCAATTGGAAAATCATCCGTGTACCCAAAATAGAGTGACCTCCTAAGTCAAAGAAAGAGTCGCTACGTGAGATGGAAGCTGGTCTATTGGGCAACACATCAAGCCACAAATCTCTAATTTCGCCTTCTAATCTGGAGAACTGTTCTTCGGCTGCACCATCAAGACCACCCAGCCCCTTGCTGGCAATAAGACGAGACACCGCCGTCAATTGGGCTGTATCTGGGAACGGCAACTTGGGCTTGTCGACTTTACCGTTTGGATTCAATGGTAACTTGGTTAATGGAACAATGACCGTTGGAATGGCATATGATGCCAATCTCTTCTTCAAGTAACCCTTGATATCCTTGATGAGCTCACGGTAGACCACCAATCCTTCCACAATTGCATCGGACAAATCTTCATCTTCAACGACTTCAGACTTGAAGTTGAGCAACTCGGGAGAATCACGCGGAACAATATACGAAATTAAAGTGGGTTCTTCGTTCTTATCTCTCCTCACCAAAGTAACGTTTTCTCTAACCAATGAATGTTGCGACAAATGGGTATCGATTTCACCCAACTCGATTCTGAACCCTCTGATTTTGACTTGATCATCGGCTCTACCACAACATTCAACATTTCCGTCAGGTAAATAACGTCCCAAATCACCAGTTCTGTACAATCTGTCTCTAGGGCCAAGCCATCCATGCTCTCTCCAGGATTCGTCGGCGCGCTTGTTTTGCTCATCTTTATCAGTCCAACTCTTTGGATCAACGTACCAGTTAGTAACAAATTTGGCTTTGTTCAAATCAGGCAAACCACGATATCCTTCGGCCAAACCAGCAGCTCTGACGTAAATCTCACCAACCTCACCCACACCACAAGTTTGCGCAGTATCATTTCTGTTCACAACCAAAAGCTGTACATTGAACATACCTGAACCAGCTGGCATAACATCCTTCAAGTTCTTCAAGAAAAGTGAATCTTCCTGGCGAGACTTGATCTCAAAGTACGAAACAGAACGCTGAGTCTCGGTGGTACCATACATGTTAACAATGTACACGTTTTCGGCAAGCGTCTGTAAACGCAAACAGTCTCTTTTAGTCAAAATATCACCAACAAAGAACGCATGGTGCAAACTTGGAATGGCAGTTGTGGCCTCAGCACTCAACAATTGACCCATAGCTGGGGTCAAGTGGGTAACGGTGGCACCGTATTCGGCCATCCAGTCAGCTAACTTGCCAGGAGTACCAATGTCATCCGAGGTTGGAACTAACAATTGTGCTCCCAAGAACAAAGGAGTGAACATATCTCTTTGAATAGGATCATGGGCAATACCTGACAACATGGTAAACTTATCATGCTCAGAAAGACCAAATCTCTTTGCCATCCAAGGGAAATAGTATGCGAGAGAGTAGTGACGACCCAAGACACCCTTTGGGAGCCCCTCCGAACCCGAAGTAAACGATAATGTGGGGTTCGAGTCAGGTCCAACTATAACACCGGTTGGTTGATCTTGGAACTTGACATACTCGGCCAAGACATCCACAGAAGAATCATTTAATGAACCACCCATTACTGAGCCATCGTCGTTGAGTCTCAATTGAGGGATTGTCGTGATCACATCCAACTCAGATTCGATATAGTCCACAACCAAAGAATCCAAAATACCAGCTTTTTCTATTCCCACTAAACCTCTTGGTTTGGCAACTTGAAGATAAATGTTCTGTCTTGCTGGTGGATATGCTGGATCGATGACAGAGAAAGTGGCACCGGCCTTCAATACCCCCATGACGGCCACCATTAAGTCGACACCACGGTAAGCGTAAATCATCACCACATCTCCCTTCTTGATCCCGGTTTCTTTCAAGTAGTTCCCCACAATATTCGAGGCCTGGTTGATCTGTTTATAGTTGAAAGTACGTGTCTTGGTCGAAGGGTCCAAGAACGACTTTGTCTCGACGACACAGGGACGGTCTGGATGGGCCTCAGCATTCCTCATAAATATATCCTGAATTGCACCACGGTAACCAGCCCAGTCTAAGTCCAAGGTAGGGTCCGGTAAGTGTGCTTTTTGCGATTCGGTGATGAGATTGACTTTGGAAATAAGCAAGTCTTGATCCTGCAATACAGTAGAAATGAACTGGGTCACTTGTTCGGCAAGAATGACTATTCTATCGTGTTTGTACAATAATGCATTGTAATAGATGGAAAATTGATTGTCATTGGTGTAGATGGCCAAGTCCCGTACTGAGCCTTCAACGGTTGTGTTCAATTGCTCGTTGGCATGGGAGTGTTGGAATGACAATCTGAACAAGCCAGGGTTTGTTTCCAATTTCTTGGTTGTCTTGATACGATCAGAGACTTCATTCAACGAGTCGTAGTCAATTTTGGCAGCATTGGTGTAGTATTCAACCGATACCGCATCCACCAATTGCTTGAATGTAAGTGTTGGAGATAAGCTCAACTTGATGATAAATTCCTTATCATTCTTGTCAGTAGCAATCACAATTTCCTCATCGCCTGTCAATCTGTATATCAACGCAGCAAACACTGACAAACCTTCGATGAAACCGACTCTGGTGGGGACCTCAAAGGAGTAGGTTGCTTCAATCACTTGGTTATTGGCTGGCTTTAAGAAATCATGTGGTAGAACCGACAATGTGGGATTGTCAAGGTAATTCACCCAAAAGTCTGACATATTTTTATTTAGTTGTAATTAGAAAACTGAACCGGTTCCAATCTCTATTTAAACACTCAAAAATTTTCGCCAGTATGACTACTCCATTTTTCGGTGCGATAAAGACGCCGTAACGGAATGAGTCAGTATCTGTGGTCCTGCAGGTAATTGACGCGGTATCGGTGAATGGGTTGCGGCTGCAAAAAAAAATGAGAACGTTTATTCATATCATGTACAGAAGAAAAAGAAAATACCATTCTAGTTCATAAATAAAAATTGTAAATCGTCTGGCGTAAGCCGGTTAACCGCAGCATCGTCATGATTGATCGTAGCGTGAATCATGTTAGCCTTCTTTTCTTGTAGCTCGATGATTTTCAGCTCAATACTGTCTTCAATACAGAACCGGGTAATTCTAATTGGTCGCTTTTGACCAATTCTATGGACTCTGTCCATCGACTGCCACTCCACACTGGGGTTCCACCAGGGATCCATAAGGAAAACTTGTGAGGCCTCACACAAATTCAATGCAACACCTCCAGCTTTTAACGAGACCAAAAACACTTCAACCTCGGTGTTTTCCATGAAATACTTAATAGTATTGTCACGCTGTTGTGGAGACATAGACCCTTGCAACTTAACCGTCTTAAACCCAGCTCGTTTCAATCTCCACTCGACTAAATCTAGCATTGATGTAAACTGCGAAAACACAATTGACTTTATAGTATGTCTATCTGATCTTAACTTGTAAAGTTCCTCAACCAATGCTTCTATCTTGGTTGACGACCGCCATTCACCACCATGTGAACCCATCTTAATACGGTTAACAATAGAAGCCTTGGAAAACAACTCCTCGTCAACTTCAAGGGCTGGCTGCTCCAAGTCTATCGATAATCCAATATGACAAACAGGACACTGAAGCTTCTTTTCGTCTCCCCCAAACGACTCAACGTACTCCTGGACGCACATACGACAGAACTTGTGGTGACACTTAGACTCGATGGGTTCTTCGGCTTCATCATCACAAAGCTGACACATTATTATTCCCTCAATATCCTCGGATATCTGATTCGTACCAACACGTTTCAACACCAAATCGGGATGATCCGCCAACTGTCTCATTCTGGTGATCAAAGTAAAAATATTGGCGTAGTTGTTAAGCACAACTCCTTCAGCCACAAAATCATTGAACTTTCTCTTGGAATCACTGTACAAAGATGTATACAAATCTTTTTCTTCAGCGTTGAATTTATCTTTTCTGATCTCAACAATTCTTGGAGGCAATCCTAAATCATCAGCTCTTTCAACCTTGGTTCTTCTCAACATGATATTGTTCAACAATAATCTTATATGCTTAAAACTGGTTAAGCCATCACCTTCAATTCCAAACTTCTGAATGTTTTTTAACATAAAATGGTTAAAAAAGTTTGTATGAAGCATGGGCGTGTGACCACATGAATCACAGTGCTTCCAGTTGGTAAAGTTCCAATTTTGACTTCGACAATCGCACTTGGTGCAGAAGTAAAGATGGAATGGTTCGATTTTTAAAAACCTTATGAGAGAATACATTTCTCCAATTCTATTCTGTAACGGTGTACCTGTCAAGCACCAACGTTTATGTGTCTTGAGATTGTTTGCTGCCTTTGCTGTTCCAGATGTTCTATCTTTGATATTGTGTGCTTCATCCAAAATCACTCTATAAAATTGAACAGCATGCAAGGGAGACTTTTCTTTAACCAACCCATTCTTCCTCTTGAAGCCATAGTTTTCCTTACGGTATGATGACTCTAAAACCGAATATGAGGTTAAAATAACATCGTACTTGGATAATTCTTCCACGCTGCTAGTTCTGTTTGCTCCATGGAATAAAAGAACTTTGAGCTGGTTATCTGTTGTGTGTTTTTCTATTTCGTTCTTCCATTGCATTAACGCAACTGTTGGGCCCACAACCAAATTAGGGCCCTTGGCCAAATCGTTCATAAATAACGCAATGGTTTGAATAGTTTTACCCATCCCCATCTCATCGGCCAAAATTCCTCCTTGAAATTCACCTTCTTCTTGCTTGAGTAGCCAATTTAGACCTTCGAGCTGGAACGGTAACAATCTAATTGACATTCCTGCGGGTTGAGGGGCTCTTTCAACTTTAATTTTCTCAACCGATTGCAAGTAAGGGAAAACATCTTTCAAATCAGGGTGAAACTCGTACAATTTATTAGTAACACGCGTGAAGTAAGGAACTTTTACCTTAGGTTCCTTCTTCTTTCTTGGTGCTCTCTTCTTAGGAGCCTTCTTCTTAGCGAGGGGTTCTTCATCGGACAAATCATCAAGGGCAATGGCTTGAAGTGATGTCACTCCATCTGCCTCAAGAGGAACTTCATCAATAATATCAATATCATCCAGCTCATCTTTCACGTCTTCAATTTCCTCACCGATGTCTAATTTAAAGTCATCATCAGTGTTCTTCTTGGGAGGTCGAGTTGATTTTTTGGCTCGAGAACGTGATGATCGTGTTCTTTTAGCTGGTAGTTCATCTTTGTGATCGGCGTAATCCTCCGCTCCATCTTCATCTGATGAGATCGCGTAAGACGTGTTGGCTCTCGTTCTTCTTGTTCGTTTTTTTGAATATTCTGGGTCATCAACAATAAACCCACCTCCTTCATCTGAAGACGATATTTCTTGGATATCTATATTTTTTCTGCTAGGAGCCATTATCACTCAGGTTCTTGACAGGTTTGCCTTCGCAGGTGGCAAACGATTTAGTTCTGGACTATTGAGTGATTGATAACCAAGATGGATGCACGTGATATCTACAAATGACCTTTTGTACGCTTGTGCGCGCAATGACATTTTCCTATTTCATTATAGACATTACTTATTCTTGTATTCACCAAGTCTCTGGCGATACAAGACAAACTCCTCGTCTTCCACCACCTCAAGTGTAGGTGACCTTTTTCTGTTATTGTTGGGGGTCTTTTTCGTGATTTTTGGCGGCACTTTTGACTTGGATGGTTTCGCATTTATCTTTCTCTTGGGGATAGTGATTACGATGGATTTCCGTACTATTTCCCACTTGATCTCGTTAGGTTTAATCTGAGATTTCTTGTAGATGTACAGTTTATTGATATGTTCTCTCTGTGAAATTATCGTCAAATGGTAAGTTCCTGATTTCTTTACGAGCTCGACTTCGTAGCCCAGAAAATCTCCCCGTTTGCTAAATACTTGAACATGGTATGCTTGACCGGTATCATACTGTTGGGTGTGTACAGCAGATCTCAAACGTCGCCTTTCGAGTCTCTTCTGAAGACGACGGTATTGACTAAATTCACAGGGATCAGGTGGATGTATACAGTTGATCATGGTTTGATTTTGAAATAAATAAGTATGTGTCGAATATCCATCCTGCGGCGTTCTTTAAATCTAAGTTCCATCGCATCTCTCCAGAAGGATCCAGAAGGATCCAGAAATTCTATAGTGCGCGTTCTAAAAGAAAGGTTGCGCGCGCTTGCAGCATTTTTCGCGATTTATGAGTGATAGTAATTGGTTTGTATGCAAGCGGACTACATATGAAATAGTATACATGGGTGGCAGTAAGTGGACTAGATGTTTCCAGCAACGGCAGCTCTTTCTGATCTTTCGGCATCAAAGAGGAAATCGTAGTAGGATTTGTCAAAAGTATGCACTCTAATGAAACCATCTTCTCCTCCACTACTGTAACCAGTACCGTCTGGATGGACTGCAACTGTGTTCAATGGACCGAAATGACCCTTGACACGACCGATTTCATCTTCAAAGATCTTGTGGTAGAATCTAGCTTCAAACTTCCCTTGGGATTCCGAGGTAGTCGTGACATTTCTCGCTTCCTGACCACCTCCCAAGATGACAAAGTCCTTCAATGGAGTTATAGCAGCGGTGTTCATAGGAGCATCGGCCTTATACACCTTCAAGATCTTGAAGGTGTCAACATCAATCAAACAAGCACACTTATCCTTCGACGACGTGATAAAGTATGATCTGTCTTCTGATGCAAATTGTATATCAGTAAGTTGGACATTCTTTTCTTCGTTGTGAATACCATGGGCTTGGAGGGTTTCAATCAACTTACCGGTAGTTCCGTTGTATTTGGAAACATAGCCATTCTCATGGCCAACAATGATAAACTCGCCATCAGCGGTCCAGCCAGCAATAGTGGCTTTCGAACCATCCTTTTCGGTTTCAATCACCAACACTGGTGTTTCAGCTTGTTGACTACCAGTTGCTGCATCGGAGTTGATCTTGTAAACAGATACAGAACCCTTGTGACCCATAACCTGATCAGCAACAGCCAACAATTCGTTGCCACCTGGAGAGAAGGCAACTCTTCTGATTGGCGATGGGGTGTCCCAGGTGTGGATACATTTACCATTCTCAACCTTCCACAACTTGATAACCAAATCAGATCCACCAGTAGCACAGAGGTTAGATTCTGGATCAACATCAATCGACCAAATAGCACCCTGGTGTCCTTCTAACGTACCCAATCTTTCTCCATTCGACGAGTACCAGATCGAGGCAGCGTTATCTTTGGATACAGAAAATAACAAGTCACCTTCTCTGTTATATTTCACTTGCGTTAAAGAACGCTCGTGTCCCATCAACTTGATTGGTCTCATAGTGATATCTATTAAATTACTGGAAGACTATTTTCCTAAGATTGTCAGGTTAAATTTTTCAATTTTTCCATCGTTTTTTTTTCACTGGATGGGAGAAAAAAGGTCGTGTTTTTGTTACAAAAAAATAGATTAGAATCTCCTATAGTAAAGAGGAAAGAGTCTTAGCAAACGTCCTCGATTTCAACATCTAACCCGTCATGGTCTCCGTAATCCAACTTTAACTTACGGTTGAAAAGCTCAAAAAGCCATTCCATACAATTCTTTGTTGTAGCCGGGTCGTACCTTCCCTTACTCATTTCGTCTCTAACAAAAGCATGTTGAGCATCGTTGATTTCAATAAACGTCATCTCAACGTTGTTCTTTCTCAATTCGCTTCTAATCAAATCTCTTCCTTCCAATGGAACGTGGTTATCCTTGCATCCAAAAATCATAATGATTTCACCCTTAATTTCCCCACATCTCTTCAACGAGTCGTCGTTTTCACCTTTACCAAGAGCGTGATTATGTATATCAGTAGCAAAGAAACACACTGCTGCCTTAACACGTGGATCTAAGGCAGAACGGAATGCCAAGTGTCCCCCAAGACACATACCAGTGGCACCAACCTTACCATTGAATGTGGGCAACGAAAATAAGTAATCAATGGCCAACTTGTTGTCTTCGTCGTACGACTTCAATTCTTTGGAAATCTTGTACAAATTACCCTTGTCGGTACCTTCTACATCATAAGCCAATGGTTCGTGAGATTCAAAGTTGTGGTAGATCGATGGACACACCACAATAAACCCTTGGCCGGCAATGTCTTTAGCAAATCTCGAAACAGGACCCGTAACCTGGTAAATTTCTGAATACACAACAACCCCAGGAAACTTAACTTTAGGGTAAGAGAGAATCTTAGGATGATACACATACAATCTCATGGTAGTATCGTACGATGTCTGCACATCATGGTAAGTTTCTTCAATCAACATCGTAATAGATTTGTATGACGTTTTTTCTATAGATTTTGAGTTTGTGAAAAGTTTAGAAATGATACATGGGATTTGAGCATCATATACGACAGTACCAACTGCAACGCATCCTTCTTCTGTTTATTGTTTTAAATTTATTGATCTACATTGCGTTATTACTTCTTGGCTCCTCCATTAGCAGCAAGCTCAGCCCTCTTGGCATCAGCTATATTTTTGTTAGTATTATAATCTCTGTGCATTTAGAAAATTCCTTCAACTTACCTGCAGCCTGTTTCTGTCTCATTCTATCAGCATCTGTTTCCATTCTTTTGGCAGGATCACCTTTCTTTTGTCCCTTGGATTCCTGTTGCTTCTTCAAGTTCTTTGCTCTTGCAAGTTCTCTTTGATTACCTCTGGCCATTTCTATACAAAGTGTCTCTGTTGGTAAAATTTAAAACAAATATGGTCGGTAAGTATGTTTCTCAAGTTCTTCCTGACTTTAGAGTCGAAACTACTCGTCTCAAAGGAATCATGTAAAATTGTTCAAGGTTAGTTTTGATTTTGGTTGAGGAAAACTTAATCACGTGTAGAGTTTGTATTCTAACTATATACTTCTGTTTCACTTCTCTTCCAATTCGGTCACAAGGCCACGATTAACCTTTGGATCGTATGGGGTCAATAAGAACTTAGAAAACTTCTTCAAGTTGTTGATACCTCTGATCTCCGAACCCAAAAGAGGCATCTTTACCAAATGGTAATCTTCATATAACTCAGCCATCTGATCCAAGTACTTCTTCTGCATCTTCCATCTAGAAACACATCTCTTACATGGGTCGTCGTCATCGTCTGCAAACAAAAGTTGGTTTACAACAATGGAGTTGACGTCCATCTGGTATGATGACAATTCCTGGATCATTCTTTCGGTTTCGTATAACGATAAGAATTCGGAAATACAAACACAGACAAAGGTAGTCAAGTCTGGGTTTGTAAACTGCTCATTGACCTCACTAACGTTCTTTTCAACTTCGTTCAACTTGGCAAACATGTCTTGCTGGCCGCCAGCGCCTCCTCCCAACATGCTCATCATGGGGCCTAATTTACCAGAAAGTTGTTGAAACTTGGACAACAACTTCTGTAAAGTTGAAGGTAATTGTAAAAATCTTAATGTATGACCGGTTGGGGCAGTGTCAAAGATAATAGTCTTGTAGGAAATAGTATCATTGTCGGCGGCCTCAGAATCGGTCTTTTGTGCCTTGATGTGTTTCAAGACTTCCATGAATGACAAGGCTTCGTCAATACCTGGAATGGACCCGGTCATATCGCTCATCATACTCTTGAGTGGATCGTTAGGGTCGTTGTTGTATTGTTGGGCTTGTTGCTGTAAATCTGACATGGCAGCATCAGGATCGATTTCCATACATGACAAGTTAGACAAACCTTCAACCTTTCTAGCATCCTTACCAAACTTCTGACAAAAAGCATCAGATAAGTTGTGGGCAGGGTCAGTAGAGATCAACAAGAACTGCTCGTTGGGCTTGTTCAAGGCGAGCTGGACGGCAATCGAAGACGATGTTGTGGTTTTACCAACACCACCTTTTCCTCCAACAAAGATCCATTTTAATGTATCTTGCTTAACGATGGATTCCAAAGTAGGCTCCAATTCAAAATCCATTTTTCACTGCTGGAGATACCCAAATGCTAATCAAAATGTTGATTTTTTTTGTTTGACACGGTCTACGCTAATGTCATTTTCCTGCAGATAATATTAGACTAATATAGAGAACCGAAACAGTAGCTGTGAAGGTTGTATTACTAGTGTTTCAGGAATCGGTAACCCCTCTTCTTTATCAGCAGTGCAATTAACTCTACCGCTATTCCACAATACCTTATCTCAGAGAGCCTATTTTTGATTGCAAATTCCAGGTATTCAGCTGCTCACTGCTGTTTTGCAATCCTCAGACAGTAGTACAATTTCTTTCCACGCGATAAACACGTGTCACAAATCAGCTGCTTTAGTCGATGTAACATTACGAGACTTCGTTTCCAGAATATTCCCACTCATCACGGAGGTAGTGATTACAATCAAAGAACAGAAACATTTAAATATTCAATTCTATAAAGATCCAGTTGGTAATTCATTTATTTAGATAAATTACATGATAATGCAGCATCCGTTGTTGGATTTTGAAGAGTTGCTTCTATTTTGTTTGGAACCAACATTTTGGGTGCAATCTGTCGGAGTTGGCTTTTCAATCGGAGTGTTTTGAGTTGGGACCCCAGTTGTATCCAAATCCAGGTACCCATCAGCTTCCATTGAATTGTCATAGGTATCGTTGGTTCTGTAATTTGTGGCCGGTATCCGATTATTGTTACTGTGACTTCCTAGTGAGACGATGGATTCTTGACCATCAAGGGTCCTGGAGGTCAAAGGCAGTATATGATTTTTATGGTTTTTGGGAATCAGTCGTTCCAGAAGTGTCTGGCTAACTAATGGTTCAAATGCTTCATTGACAGATACACCTAACACAGATGAGCATTCTACGAAGGCCGCTGCTCCGATTGTATCCGCAAACTGTTTTCCTTCATCGTACGATACTTGTCGTGATTCCTCTTTATCACTCTTGGTCGCCACGACAACCATCATTGGTATGCTCTCTCGCATGTACGTGAGTCTTTCATACAACCCTCTCAAATACTCAAACGTATCGATGTCATCAATAGCATATACAAACATTAGTGTACTGGCATTAATGATTTGTTTCTTTCTGGACAAAGAATACGAATCCACCAACGAAGTAGTATCCAAGATAGTAATTTCGTTATATTCATTTCCCTTCTTGATTACCTTTGTATACAAGTCCTCGAGAGATGGCTCCACTTCCATGAACTGGTTTCGAATGTAATACAAAACAAGCGACGATTTGCCAGCAGACTCTTCGCCGAGTACGCATATGTCAAACACCCCCTCTAATGCTTTCGAACTGTTCGTCGCTAGCATACCCATGGCCCTATTATTTGATTTCTAGAAAAAATTTTACTGTTCAAAGAAAACAGGTGAGTATTCTGTCCAAAAAGAATTTTTTGCAGTTCCCCAGGTGGTCTATCCATCGGGAACCCAGCTTAAAGCTTAATACAGAGAAAAAAAGAAATGTTTAACGGTTTCTTCGCAGAAAGGTGCGCCGCTTATGCAGATCAACTAAAATAAACAACATTTTATCCTAATCGGGAAATGCTTTATAGGCATGATTATATTTACGTGGTATTATGCATGAACTCGGTTATGTGACCTATATTCAAACAATAACAAGATTGCTTCGGTGTAACCTACCATTTGGCAATGAGCTACAAACCAGTTATCCCACTTAGCCACGGCTTCAATCCATGTTGGTATGTAGGTGAGCAAACAGCATAGGAGGCGCCACACGGCACTGGATGAGCGAGGGCCAGACCCTCATCGGCTCCTGTACACCAGCACCCTAAGTTTCATTTGCTAATGCATTCTTGCATGATTACTAAATCAATTTCCTAAATAGGGTTAAGTGTGTATGTTTCTGACTGTAATGAACCTCTTTTGGTCTACTTTCCGTTCTAACTTGTAAAAGTGACAGAAAGAATACAATTAAAAAAAAATTCTACCCCTCATCGACCTTAAAAAATTACTTTTGGAAGCCGATCTGGAACCCTTAGGATCTCGGTTCCAGTTTCGATTGCAAAATCCTTAGTTAATTATTGATAAATATTTTCTACGAATAATCTTCATCGTCTGAATCCAAGTACTGAGCATAGTCTTCGACTGAACCAAAAACAGGTAAGTCTTTAAGCTTCGACTTCTTTGATTTCTTCGTTTCGTCGTCATCTGATCTAGAACGCTTCTTTGGTTCGAGCTCAGACTCAACCTCGTATTCCTCTTGCACGTCTAACAACTTTTCTTCAACTTCAGAATCATCAAACTCATCTTCCTCATTTATGCCGAACATCTCTTCTTCTTCGTCGTCATTGCCGTTTTCCTCTACAAACTTATCGAAGTCATTTTCTTCCTCCTCTTGCTCTTCTTCATCTTCTTCCATATCACCTTCACTTAAATCGGAGAAATCGTCCTCGTCAAAATCAGAAAGCTCATCATTATCGGAAGCTTCAACATCTGGTCTGGATTTCACTAATGCTTGCCAGATTTCGTCATCATCTCTTTCGACAGCTTCTTCGTCATCGACCTCTTCTTGTTCGTCCTTCTTATTAATAGTCTTTATCTTTTCTCTCTTGTTGGTGAAGTATTGATGGAAGAACTTTTCATCGGGTTGAATATCCTCAAGCTTTCTATTGACCCAATTCTGAGTATTCACAGGGTCATCCTTGTTTAAAACATTAGTGGCCCTCACCAACAATGATCCGGTATGTTCCCCTCCCAAGGGTTGCATAATAGAAGAACCCTTGACATTAGCCTTCTGTTTAGCATTTTTGTATACGAATCTATCCAAAAAGTGAGCCAATGTATACAACCCCAAATCAGGCTTAGGCTGCAGCTTTCCTTCAAGTAAAGATTCGGCATATATGGCCACAGTTGGATGATAGTGGTTTAAAAACTGGCTTAATTCCCACATCGAAGACTTGTCTGCATTAGCAAATTTTGGATCACGTTTCCGGCTGTCGTATTCATGAGATGTTTCCTTGGTTTGCTCAGCTTCAGCTTCTAACTCAGGATCAGGACGTGATGCCTGCTCAATCATTAAGTCCTGAATTTGAGAGTAAACCTTGGATAATTCCATTAACAAGAACAACATACCGGCGATAGCCCCCACATTGATCCAGTGACAACAAATCTGAAGGATTCTTTTAACAAATGCCAATACTCTGGGGACGTTTGTTGTATCGTTTTTCAACGACTTGAACAATAAGTTCAAGTAGATACCTTGTTTTGACGACTGAACTAAACGTGGGTCTAATAACGACTCGTATAAAGTTCTGTAGTATCTGTCAGAATCTAATTTCTGCTCGGTGATAATATGGTTAACCAAGACCAATGCTTGGACAGATGTGTTGAAGTTTGTAGAATGGGTAATCTTAAACAAAGTGTCCAAATGCTTCTGGAAGACTTCGTTTGGTAAGTTCGAAAATGGGAAGGCACGGTTCAACCCAGTTAACAATGCAGAGAATAAACGGGTGTTCTTTTCTTCAATTATTTCGCTTTCAGTCTTTTCTTCAACCTTGACAGATCTACCACCTTTCTTGCCCTTCTTGAAAGACTTACGATTATTCTTTCTACCCTTTTCACTCTTTCCAATAGTAGAGTCTTCCTTGGAGTCCTTGTTATATGAATCATTTTCCACTAAAACCTTCTCGAACAAAGCAAAGTATGTCTTAACCAATAAGTTGGCTAAATCTTCTTCCTTTCTAGTCAAAATTGTTTGGTTCAAAGTGGTGATTGAGTAATATTTGGCATGATAATCACTCTTTGTTTGAAACACAATATCGACAACTGCTTCTGTGACAATTTTCTTCATGGCAGGATGTGCTTGTTCAAGCTGTAAAATTTGATAGGATGTTTTGGATGCTACCTTATTGTCAATGTCCCCTAACTTGTTGACCCCCAACTTTAATAAGTTAGCTTCTTGTTCAGGTTTGGCCTTCAATAAATCAAACAAGTGACTAACAACATTCATTCTGATGTGAAGAATAGGATCATGAGATAACTTTTCCAAGATCGAGATTAATTTGAAGTAGGCCTTTTTTAAATAATCTTCAAAGTAAAAGGTAGCTAAGTCGATATCACTCAAGGTCTTGGTCAATGGTTGCCTCTCAAATGCAATTAATTTTCTATCTGGAAGAACCCCATTGAGTAATAAATCCTTCAAAGCATTGATGGACTGTAATGCTGCTGTTCTGGACTTCTTTTCACAGTAGCCTAGAAGAGTGTCAAGTGTTTTGATGTTATGCAATGGTGCTTCTTGAATCAACAAAGTCAAAGCAGAGATTTTATCATTCAATGTACCATCAGACAAGATCTGAGACAAAAACTTCTTTTGAGAATTGTTGGAAGCAAATTCTTCCAAGTATGTCTTGTTTTCTTTATCAATAATTGTTTTAGCTCTTTCAATCAATCTTTCTCTGGCAAATCTGTCCAACTTTTCTGTGGCCTCAGTAGAAGTAGAGTTGGTGTAGTTGTTGTACCAGTCAGTACGAGGTGGAACAACTAAATTTGCTGACAGCACAGTTGCAACATTGGTAATTTTGTCTGAATCCTTCTTCTTGATAGACTTTTCTTGAACTTGAGCCTCTGATTCAGAATCGGACTCTGATTCAGAGCTCGACTCAGAGTCCGATGAGTCGGATGCAGATTCAGATTCAGATTCAGACTCAGATTCAGATTCAGAGGAGTTTTCTTTTTCATCTTCCACTTCCTCTTCCGCTTCTTCATCATCCTCCTCTTGTTCTACTAAATCAGGAACTTCTTCGTCGTCAAGAACAACAGCTTCTCCGTTGCCTAAACCGATTCCTTTCATGAATTGAGTCAAGTCGTTTCCGAATGTTTTATCTAACTTGGAGTTGTCATTAAACTCTTCTTCGCTGTCTTCTCCCTCCTCAATTCCTTCCAATAAAGCCAAGTCTTCCTCGGTAGCACCGAGAGCTAATGCTTCTCTGCGCAAAATGTCTTCATTTGAGGAACCTTTCTTGGGTGCTTCTTTTGGTGCTTCTTTCTTCTTTGAAGTTTTATTCTTGGACTTTTCATTCCGTGAATTCATCTTGCCTGAAATCTTATCCTTCAACGAGGATAAATTCAACTTTGACGTATCCATAATTACGTTGACTAGTTCCAATCTGCGATGCTCATCTCTCCATACATATTCGAAAAAAATTTAGTTTGGTATATGCACTACTTATTAAAGGTAGCCATACTAATTACTTTAGAAAGTATCCATACTCTTATTGAATCTAACTTAGTAAACAAGTACTTATCTGATTTCTTGTTTTAGCTATTTGTGAAATTCCGTTGTTATCAATTTTAATTAAATTTAACATATTTTCAATATTTTAGCAATGACAAAGAATTTAACACCTAGAGATGAATTACTTCATAGGAGTTATTACTAGAAATACGAGATCCTATAGTTTAAGTATTAGTTTGAGTAGGTTATATTTTGGTAGTGGCTTCTTTTAGCGCATAGAGGTGGCTCATGCTGCAAATATTCTGTTCTGCGGAAACATAGTTGAATCAGGAGATTATTCCGAACGCATGCGTTATCTCGGAAAAACTAAAGATCCAATTTTCAAATTGTTTGAAGAATACACGAAACAAACATTGATAGCAGACCAAACAACGACATGGTCCACATAAACAAAGAGGTGTGGCCACCTACAGATATTTCAACAACCCCAAGACACTCGACAGAACGTTGCAACTATATTTTTTCCAAAAGCACGCTAGGAGATGGTTCGTACTCAACGGTGTGTGAGTGCAAGAACATTGTCACCGGTCAACATTATGCCGCCAAGATGTATTTGAAAAAGCTCATCTATGGACTAGAGGAGATGCTTCAGAATGAATTTCATGTCTTGAAAACTGTATCTATGGGGCATCCCAACATTCTAAACCTACTCGACCATTTTGAAACCAAAGACTATTTGTACTTGATAACAGACTTGGCTCTGGGTGGTGATCTCTTTTTTCAAATAACAGAGAAAAGTAACAAGAAGTTATCAGAACCGCAGGCTCGTGAAATCACTCGGACATTAGTATCAACTGTGGACTACTTGCATGATAATAACATTGTTCATCGTGATATCAAGGCAGAGAATCTTCTATTCCAAACCAAGAAGTCTAATTCGATATTAGTGGCAGACTTTGGCCTTTCTAGAATATTAGGAGATGGTGAACAGCTACATGATGTCAGTGGGACACTAAGCTACATGGCCCCAGAAATATTAACACGTCAAGGACACGATTTTGCAGTTGATGTGTGGGCTATTGGTGTGGTTGTATACTTTATGTTATGTGGATACATGCCGTTTGACTGTGACACCGATGAAGAGACAAAGGAAATGATATTAACTGGCGATTTCGTATTTGAACCAGCAGAATACTGGGACAAAATTTCGTACGATGCCAAAGACTTTTTAAGCTGCTGCTTTGTGGTTGATCCAGAAAAACGCCTCTCAACTCGCGAGTTACTTAGTCATCCGTTTTTGGAAACTATTTCCTCTACTAGCAGTCATCTTTCGCTTTCCAGATTGAAATCAAGTGCCATGTTGCTTCCAAAACTGCCTACTCGACCAATCCATTCACTTTCATCAACAAACCTACTCTCTACGCTTTCAGCTAAGCTCACCCAACTTGAAAAGTCCAGAAATTTGTCCTTTAGAGACGGAGTCACATCCAGAGGTGCATTTTGCGAATCTCCCGACCAGGTGTCGCGTTTCACAACACCCATGACATCAGCAGCAGTATCCAGAGAAACTTCTTCTAGTGACATGGCCCCAGTATTACCTATGATAGCCTTGAATATGGCTGCTAGTCATAGCGAAGGGTATCAGGCCAAATTCTTTATGTAAGCATGCATAGAAAAAATGTACACTAAATGTTTTTTTTACATCCCACACTATCTCAATTTTCACTCTAGATAAACCGGTCGAGATAAAGGGTTATGCTCGATGCCTGTATCAATGTATGAAAATGGAGGGCTAAATATTACGGCTTCAGTCAACGATCCTGTTGTGCTGTTTGATAACAATTTAAAACCACGTGAAGAACGTGATTTTAAGGATGTTTATCCTGATCTTGATGAGTCTATTCAATTGCAAGTGTTCGAAAGAGATGATAGCAATTACTCAGAGAAAGAGCAACACTATTCAAGATCTTACCCCACCGAGCTCAAAAAACCTGTTTTTCAGAAAATCCCAAGTCAGCTTGATTCTGAAATCACCTACAAGTTTCCCAAACAAATCATAGAATATGGATTTCAAGATTCCAATTGTTCCAAAAGCAAAAGGATCATAGAATCATATATACGACCCTATCAACTTCCTCAGGACACACAGTCTAATATTAACAGTATTGAGCAATTGATTGAGCGCAAGAAAAACCAGGTTGAATATGACATGGATGAACAGGACTTTCTCTTTTTGAAGGAATTGAACGAAAATCCAAACAACTATATCAAGCTTCTCCCTGAAATCTTTGAGATTCTTATGACCACTTTGGAAAACGAATCGAACAAGCTAGAACATAAAATGTATTCAATCATCAGCAATGGTGACTTCATTCTGAATGAAAATCTGAACAAGCTTTTGACATTAGACCAGGCTACAAGTAATGAAAAATACGGTAATGATGATGGTATTGTACCTGGCTCTATTTATGACCAAAAGTGTGCTGTTTGTAACGACAGTGACTGTGACAACTCCAATGCAATTGTATTTTGTGATGGATGTGATATTGCCGTGCATCAGGAATGTTACGGCATTGCATTTATTCCAGATGGTCAGTGGTTATGTCGGAAATGCATGATAAATCGAGACCGAATGACTGATTGTGTGTTTTGCCCCTCGAAAACGGGTGCTTTCAAACAGTTGGATAATAGTTTGTGGAGTCATGTTATCTGCGCACTTTGGATCAATGAATTATACTTCGCCAACCCAACCTACATGGAGCCAATAGAAGGAATGGATTTGATTCCCAAGAGCAGGTGGAAGCTCAACTGTTACATTTGCAAGCAAAAAGGTGGAGCATGTATACAGTGTTCTAACCGCAATTGTTTCTTGGCCTATCATGTTACATGTGCTAAACGTGCTGGATTGTTCATGCAGATGAGCAAAGGTATTCAAGGAGCAGTCACAAACAAGCTCACTCTTAAAACATTCTGCGAGAAGCACTCTCCTGACACTTTCGATTACCAGAATGTGATAGCAGGTATTCATCGTACAAGACTCTTCTATAGAGACTTGAAATTCTTGAATGAACAGAATGCAAAGTTATCAAAGAACCAGAAGACAGCAAACAAGTTGAATGTGTTCAAGTGGAAGACCGAAAACAATACGCCAATTGCTCCAAAATTATTCAGCGATATTCTATATCAACTAATGGTTCAATTGAAGGTGGACACTCATGCACAGCTCACCAATGAAAGAGTAATCAAAGATTTAGTGATGGCCCCGAATCGACCCAGGGATCAACTTCTTCAAGACATACGTCATCTTGGAAACGAAATTTGTCGTTATTGGTGTTTAAAGCGAGAGTCAAAGCGTGGAGCTCCATTGATTCGGAAGGATTCTAACTTGATGTCTAGCTCAATATTATACAACAGTAATACTCTGACTGTTGCTGATGGGCAGGATTATGTCTTGAATCGAAATCACTTGGAAGTGGAAGACAAACTTAGGTTTGCTAAAACCTTGGTGGAGGATATTAATAGTCTTATTGACATGAATCAGCAAGTCATAGAAAGACATGTAATTACTCGACAGATCATTGAATCTGATTTTGATATCATGGACACTGTATATTTCCCTACAAAAAAAATTGTTGAGTTTATTCTTGAGAAGAGTAGTCAATATGATACTCACAACTCTCTCAGAGAATACAGGGCAAAGAGAAATACTGACTGTTTGGTATTGAAGGATATTATGGAAAAGAATGATCTGTATGGCTACAAGGATATTAATTTATTTAAAGAGGATATTGATGTATTTGGAGAGCTATTGCTCGGGGAAAATAAGCCGAGCACTGTTGCAGTAAGGACATGGAAGAAATGGAGGAAAGCAGTTGATAAGTTGCTTATTAACGTGCAGGAGTCGGGTCAGGGGTTTGAAGCATCTAAGATGTTGCAAAAGAATCTAGAGGTATCAGGCAACTTTGTATGCTTTAAACCGTACGATATTCAAAAGGTTCTTGATGAAAATGATTTAAGTGAAGTGGAAGACTTGGATGAAGATGGAGCCGAAGAGTTACAGAGATTTTTACTGGGTTAATCGTTCATTCGATCTAGTACCAAGCCTGTATTCGCAATTAAATTAGGTCATAATGTCAGGTTTTTAAAATTAATTTTGATAAGGTGATTTTTTTAATGTGTTGTACGTTTTGAACAATGAGTAGCTGTGCTAAGGGGAAGTATCCACTTCTCTCTGCTCCTCGAGTTATCACGTAGGATACTTTAAGCGGTTACAGTATACAAGTAGCAGTTGAATCTAGACTTTTTGTGGTGCTACTCTCTCGTCAAAAAAATTTTAATGTACCTGACTTATTGGCACTTTCGTTCCTGATCAAGCGATTTCATCGATCTCAGGCCACGTCTGCATCGACATCCTCGGAAGTATCGTTTCTATTTAACTTTGCTTTTCGTTCTATGTTCTATTTGAAAGATTCAATTTTGACGTAATTCACTGCCTCGACGTTCAACATTTTTATAGTACCCTTTGTATGTTTTACAGCAACGCTTTTTTTCTCCCCCAGGTTATATGTAAACTAAACCCCTATGAACAGACTACGTATTGTTCATATCCTCGAGGAAAGTCTATAGGTAATCTGACAGATGCTGATTGTTCCTGGTATTTTACAATATATAAAAGCTTAACTTTATTTTGCATCGGCATTGAAATTTCTGTAACAGCACAGATCAGGACAATAAGAATGAAACATTGTCTCGCTACCCCCCCTCACCGATAATTAGCGTGAGAAGTGATGTTACACTATTATATGGAAATGGTAACATCGCATGAAACCTCTTACTTCGTTCAAGTGTCAATTTCGGGATTCAAGGCCCACAACTCTCGCATAACTAGCAAGCGAACTGACAATTTTCTGGGCTTGAATTGTTCTCAAGATGACCTAAAAAATCTGTTTATCAATAAGCTTGTTTGGCCATCACTTCCGGATAAGGTATCCCAAACTATACGTCATCCTTCCATGTTAGGCCTGCATTCAAATTAAGCTTCATAGTAACCTAATCTTCAAATCTGGGTCGCGGTTAGAAGCGCATGTTATGCATATATTTTTAATCGTGCTTCATAATATTCAGGGCCAATTTACAGTTTATGTTTTGTGAAATTGTCTCAGGGCGCTTTTGTGTGATATCTTGTTACGAGGCCACCCAAGCCCCTCCAAAAACAAAAACAAACCGGAGAGAACACATAAAACCCTACAAATTGCTCTCTTTTCGCTTAAGACCGTTGTGTCATTTCTAGTGTTGGTCACTATCGGTTTTGTGATTTCTCCAAACTAGCGACAGCTCGACTTGTGTTTCATCATTTGAATTGTTTTTATATTCAATTCAACTACTACACCTTATTAACTTAAACCTAAAAGCCTTATACTTGCATCTTCATCATTACTTATCTTATACTCCAACTATAGTCGTTCCTTAACTCCACCTTCCAAATCATGTCCCACACACCAATGCACACCCCTGTCAGATCTATGGGAACTAACAATAAGAAGCTTCCATTGATCGTTGATATTGCTATTGACCAAAACGGAAAGCAACTTTACCAAGTCCACGAACTGTCGAAGTTAGTTAGACAAGAAATGCCACATTCAACTAACTTTTCGGAATCGTCCGCATCAGGTACATTCCTTGATGAATCATATTTGAACAAAAATGAAGAAAAAACTCCTATTAGAAAAGTTTTGGGAACCATATCCCCTAGCACCTTGAATCAAAAGAAATTGGCTGACGACTCCTCTGAGGAGTCTGAAGAACCAGTTTCAGCTACTAGAAAAAGTGCCCTGCAGTATTTCCCCAATTCGGATTACTTGGGGTCCGCCTCGAATGACATCAACGTTAAAGATGAACCTGCTACTGAGGGGTTTGATCAAGAACCCTTTTCCAAATTACAGCAACACGATGACATCTGGTCGGGAGATGTCGAGATGGCGTTTGAAGAGGTCTTAAGTATCATTCCAAAGAATGGGTTAAACAAGATCAAGATCTCGGGTAGGTCTTGTGGTCGAAATGAATTAATTTCTGATTACATTTTAACCAAAACTGGCAAATTTAGAACTCGGAAACAAGTATCTAGTCATATTCAGGTCATTAAAAACTTGGGTCAGAAAAGAGATATTATCAAGTTAATCAACGACGGTCCCGTCTTTGATACTGAAGAAGAGCAGTTGCAAAATAACAAGCGTTTCGAAGAAATCTTCTCAAAGATAACTCTTAATAAATCATTGGGTTTTGATCCCTCAACATTGAATAACAACCAGCCGTCTCCAATTTCTAAGCGGAAAAACTCTTCGTCTGGATCGTATCCCCACAAACGTCCAAGACCTAGATACATGCTGAGTGCACCACCTTCTTTGCTGAATGTTGCTCCAATGATTCCTCTGTCATTTTTAGACCTCAAGTTCAAGAACTTTTTTATGTCTATTTATGATTCCTACTCGGTGAACCCAATCATCTTATCCATTCAAAACAACAATGACGAAGTCAAGAAACTCAAAGTGAGGGATGACGCCAACTTGTCATTGCGTTTTCCTGGTTTGAACGATTTTCGTAACTGTACTCATTTCCCCATCATTCACAATATGGTTAACATTTTGTTCCCCGGTAACTTGCCAGTGAACCATTCCATTGAAAATGGTTTCAAATCAAACTATTCATTGAACACACAGTCGAGCACCGAAGAACTGTATTCCTCATACATTTGTATCTATTCGTATGGTAAAGAGGTTTTGAAGTTTAACGAACCGGAATCCAAATTCAACGAAAACGTATCGTTTCTTGCTAAGTTTTGGGTCTTTATGCTCAACCGTTTGCTCAACAAAGATCCAAATGAAGTTGCGATGGCCTTTAGAGGAATGACCATCAAACAAATAACATTTGAGAAAGACTGGGAACAGGATGAAAAGTATCATTTAATACCGAAATCCAAAATAAAGGCTGTCATCTTATGGGAATTTGCCAAGGTCACTGCATTCAAGGATGCTATCATGACATCTTCTAAATTAGTTTTACCTCCGTCTCGTTTATCGAGTGGAGCCAACTATGAGCCACAAATTATTAAGCGGGAAAGCGATAGCTCGACCATTTCTGCTCCACCGTCCAGTGCTAACTATGTTGACCAACCTCAATTCAACTATCCACCTGAGGTTGAGCAATCATGGGATAAGGCTCAGGGCGGTTTTAGACCGCAACATGCACAGCAATTCCAGCATTATCATCAACCACCGGTGCTTCAGCCGCAATCGGTGGATTACAACCAATATCCATACCAGTCGCCTGTGTCGGCTAATATAATTCAACAGCCGACTCATTTGCAGACACCAGCATATCATGGCCAGGCCACCTCAGTGGCTGCAACCAACATTTACCCCAACATTCCTACTCCAATTTCTGCTGCGGTTACATATGGCCAGCCACATTATGGCCAACAAAATTTGCAGTTAATGGCACCAGTTGAGTCCCAAGAGTTTACTATGGAAAACCTTGGTTATTCAGATGGTTTCATTAATGAGTTTAATTAAACATGTAAGTAGAGAGTATATAAATGTCTATGTACACTATTTTGTAACATCGCTCTCGATCGCACGCATGCATCCCGAGTCACAAATTTATTTTTTGTGCTCCTCCAGAAATTAATTCATCGCATAAAACGAGCACGTTACCTTCACTTCTCCAAATAGATAACACTTTTAGCAAAGAAATATAAAACATGGACAGCAAAACTGTGGGTATTTTAGGGGGTGGCCAGTTAGGTCGTATGATTGTAGAGGCTGCAAGCAGACTCAATGTCAAAACTATTATCTTGGATGCCCCAAACTCTCCTGCTAAACAAATCAATGCTAATGGAGAACATATAGACGGCTCTTTCACCGACTACGAATCAATCAATAAATTGGCAGCTAAGTGTGATGTCTTAACTGTGGAAATCGAGCATATCCACGTTGATGCTTTGGAAAAAGTCCAAAAGAATTACCCAAATCTTGAAGTCTACCCTTTACCAAGTACTATTAGACTTATCCAAGACAAATACCTTCAAAAAAACCATTTGATCAGTCATGATGTAAGTGTTGTTGAATATTTGGCTGTTGATGACAACTCTGAGCAAGGTTTGTTGGATGTTGGTGCGAAGTTGGGCTTCCCATTCATGTTGAAGTCGAGAACGTTGGCCTACGATGGAAGAGGAAACTTTGTGGTTAAAAACAAGGACTATGTCAAGCAGGCTCTTGAATTCCTCAAGGATAGACCCTTGTACGCTGAAAAATGGTGTCCATTCACAATGGAATTGGCCGTCATGGTTGTTAGATCTGTTGATGGCCAAGTCTATGCCTACCCCACCGTGGAAACCATTCACCAAAACAACATTTGTCACTTGGTATATGCTCCTGCCAGAATCAACGATACTTTGGCTAAGAAGGCGTCACTCTTGGCCACCACTGCCATTCAGTCTTTCCCAGGCTGTGGTATTTTCGGGGTAGAAATGTTCTTATTAGCCGATGGCAACTTGTTGATTAATGAGGTTGCTCCAAGACCTCACAACTCTGGTCATTACACTATTGATTCCTGTGTAACTTCTCAGTTCGAGGCTCATGTTAGAGCTGTGGTTGGCTTGCCAATGCCAAAAGACTTCACTCTGTTCTCAACCACTTCGACAAACGCAATTATGTTGAACGTTTTAGGTGACAAGGTTCCAAACAAGGAGCTCGAAGTCTGCCGTCGTGCTCTTGAAACACCTCATAGTTCAGTATACCTCTACGGGAAGACCACAAGATATGAAAGAAAGATGGGCCACATTAATATTGTCTCATCCTCGATGCAAGACTGTGGATCTAGATTAGCTTATATTTTAGGTGACAAGGAAAGCGTTCCTTCCTCTCTTTCTTCACAGGAAAAGCCATTGATTGGTGTGATAATGGGCTCTGACTCTGACTTGCCTGTTATGTCACTCGGTGCCAACATTTTGAAACAATTTGGAGTTCCTTTTGAATTAACTATTGTCAGTGCTCACAGAACTCCTCACAGAATGGCTCAATATGCTATTGAGGCCTCTAAGAGAGGTTTAAAGTGTATAATTGCTGGTGCTGGTGGTGCTGCTCACTTACCAGGTATGGTTGCAGCCATGACTCCATTACCTGTTATCGGTGTTCCAGTTAAGGGCAGTACATTAGATGGGGTTGATTCTTTGCACTCCATTGTTCAAATGCCTAGGGGAATTCCTGTCGCTACTGTTGCCATTAACAATAGTACCAACGCTGCTTTGTTGGCTATCAGAATTTTGGGTGTCTTCGATCCCAAATGGCAAATTGACATGAGCAAATACATGAACAATATGGAAGACGAAGTATTGGGCAAAGCGGAGGTTTTGGAAGACATTGGTTATGAAAAGTATTTGACTGAAAAGTTGAAGAAGTAAGTTAGACAATATTATATTTAAGGCTTTATATTACATGAAACGATAAAATGCAAGGATAAAATAAAGTAATAAAGAACTAAATGTGATGACAACCAATAGATGAATGCTAGAAGACAAACCTGCTTATAGTTTCTTGCAGTGGCTTAAAACTTCATACTTTTGTTAGCCTTCTTCTTGATCTTGGTTTTCTTGTAGATTTGCTTTCTGGAATCTCTCCACCCCGAAGTGCTGACCTTCTTTGGCTCCACATCCATCGAATCCTCCCTTTGTTGTTCTTTTTCCACTTCTTCGAAACCCTCCTCGGCCTTCTTAGTAGCCAAAGCTTCCTTCTGCCTCTTCAATTCAGATACCATCTTTGCAGCCAAACGATCATTTCTATTGTCCACAATGTTAGCAAACTCGCCCTTTCTCTTGATGGACTTGGCTCTCAACTTAGACTTGGATCTTAATGATTTTCCCATTGTGTATACCCTTGTGATTTGAAGTCAAGATTTTTCAGCTCATCGCGATTCCAAGTTACAGAGATAATACGAAATTGAGCTTATCTCATATATTATGTAATAAATTGTCACATGATGTTACTTAGGGCTCGACCCTCAAACTTAATTAGTCACCCGCGCATAAACTTGATTTTGGAATGTACACTACCTGAAATTTATCCCCTCTTGTGTAAAACAAGATCCGTACCGCACGCTTAAATCACAGCGAAATGGGTACCTCAAGAAAAATTTTGGCTAGGGAAAATTTTTACAGAGTCATAGTTAAATATTTCTACTTCTCCTTTCTTCTTTTGAAATAGTATCATTAATCAAAATGTAAGTAATGTCAGAGAGGTCATAAACGACATATCATATAAGGAGATAAGGCAGTTAAACCAGCAATGAAGTGCCAGAGGTTCCATGGATTGAATACTTCCTTCAGTTGATCCCCATTCTTCCTTCAAATGATGAACAAGAATATAAATACTAACTATTCAGGGCTAATCTTAGAACTCAAAAAAGACTTGCTGCCAGTGTTGTTGGTGTTGGTAAGAGAAAGATCTGGTTGGACCCTAACGAAACCACCGAGATCGCTAACGCTAACTCCCGTCAAGCCATTAGAAAGTTATACAGAAATGGTACCATTGTCAAGAAGCCAGACACTGTTCACTCCAGATCCAGAGCTAGAGCTTTGGCTGAATCCAAGAAGGCTGGTAGACACATGGGTTACGGTAAGAGAAAGGGTACCAAGGACGCCCGTATGCCATCCCAAGTTTTGTGGATGAGAAGATTGAGAGTCTTGAGAAGATTGTTGGCTAAGTACAGAGATGCTGGCAAGATCGACAGACACTTGTACCACTCTTTATACAAGTCTGCCAAGGGTAACACTTTCAAGCACAAGAGATCTTTGGTTGAACACATTATCCAAGCTAAGGCTGAAGCTTTGCGTGAAAAGGCTCTTAAGGACGAAGCCGAAGCTAGAAGAACTAGAAACAGAGCTGCTCGTGAAAGAAGACAGCAAAGAATTGCTGAAAAGAGAGAAGCTTTCTTGGCTGAAGCTAACTGAACTTGCCTACCATAATAAGAAAGATATTATCGGATGATTGTCTATAAACAATTCGAATACGTAATACTATTTTATTAATACACACTAGTATAAGTAATCTACCCTCCGTATTATTAAACGCTATGGATGCTATAACCTGTGTCCAGGAACTAATGAAAACAAGACTGTAAATATTGCTGTTAACAAAAGAATCAAGGATAATACCCATAAACTTCTCTTCAACAATAACTTGTAGATAAACTTTTCTTCAATTCTGATTAAAGCACGGTTACCCCGTTGATCCTTGGAAAATGTCTCCGAGTAACCGATCCAGACTAAGACAGGGTCAATAAGGTATATTGAACTGAGCAAACAGTAAAATGCAATCAAATAGGGTGCCACAATTACTGGTCGTAAACCCTTACGGTAATCCAAAAAGACAAAGATGTAACTGATCCAGAAACCAGCAAACAAAAAGAAAAATCCCACAACAATTCTGATGAGATTAGAGTGGTTGATGTTTCTAATGGCCATGAAGTTTAAAAACTTGGGCAAGTGGTCGTTTTCAATCTTATTGAAAACATAGACCTTAACAGTGTTAAACACATCAGGATCATCTCTGCCCTCAACTTCGATCGCTCTAATAATGTAGGCATTCAATTCACTTGGTAAATTTAAATTCTTTTCGGAGTCTTCCACAAAATACTTCAACAATAAACTGTGTGATGATTCCTTGAGGTTTTCTCTGGTGATGAATGAGTTATTTGCAGTGGCAGGGGAATCCTTAATAAGACGCTCCACTAGTGAAGGGTTGAGCTTGGACGTTCTTCTATCGTCGTATGCATTTGGAACTGGGGTGTTGTATAAATTGTTCAGCGGGTCACTTTGTAATGATATGTACTTTGAAGGGCTCATTGCTCTTTCGGCATGGCCTACATCAAGATGATTCTCAACAAACGAATGGGAAGAGTCATTGTGTTCATCCAAAAGACGTGAGTTTGATGATATTCTTTTCTCTCCCGTGGAAACAAGACGAGGTGATTCTCCGGGAAAACTGTCAGAATGACGACCTATGCTTGGTGAACTTAAGTGAGGACTATTCTTTTTGTGGTTATCATCACTTTCTTGGTTATATTGGTCAATCAAATCCTTTAATTTTGGATCGACATTATCCAAACTCAAGTCACCTCTTAAGAACTGTGATAAACGATTAGAGTCATTGTCTTCCAATATATTATCGTTGATGATTAATTCCAACAAGATAGATGAACTTAAGGACCGATGCTTGGACTTGTCCAGGTTTTGCACCGAGTCTCTGACTTTGGACGGTGGCACAATATCTGTGTATTGGGACTGTCTGATGATGGAGTCACGAAGACCCTTAATGTAGTGTTTACAAAGATTCAAATGGTTGATTAAATCAAACCAAAAATCAAGGTAATCTACCTTATACTCAACATCACGCATGAACTGGTAAAATGTAAAAAGATCAACCGGGGACTTGGTCTTGTTTGCAAGTATTTCACCAAGGGTAGGAAGACGATTTAACTGCACTGACTGGTTGGTCTTATTGAGATTATTCATATTTGCAAGATAGTGAGAGTTCGGGTAGTCCGACTGATACTTCTCAGCTCGATGCTCATCGTATTTCTCGTCGTACATCGTTGAATAGAGAATCGCTTAGATGCTTCGCTGCTGCTCCCTTAAAGAAACGATTTTGTGCTGGCTTCTAAGAAGTGATTGTATGCGAATCAGCTATATATTGTGTCACACACGACTTCTCCAAAAAAAGAAAAATGTAAATATTAGTATGAGAATGCAGGTGTAGAGAAAGTAGGGAGGGATCGTGATTCTGGGTCCATTAGACGAAATCTTTTGTGACAAGTTACGTACGTATCCAGTTCCCTTTTAAAATAAAGTTTACGTAAACTTCGAATATTCTGTGATTGCTAAACGAGAATAGAATGAATTTGTAAAAATCTGTAAATTATTCTTCAAACCAAGTCATACAGGGCGAGGGCCAGTCTAGGTGCCCATAAGATATTGTTTTGGGGGCAATTCTACGTTACAAAAGGTATGTGAAATGGAAATGGGCTTAGAAAAATGATGATGTGGCGAAACGTTAATATCGTTGTGAGACTATGTATTTTAGAGCCTCCAACTGGAACGGCATAAAGTAGAGCGTTCGTTACGGCATTGCAAAAGCTGTGAGTAGCGTTTGAGTATTTTCTTTTTTTTCTGTTGTATATCTGTGTGGTATCCGGAATTTATTGCAGTCTTCAAATAGTAATATCCGTGAATAACCGTTGCGGCTAGTATGAAGGCAAACAACGTTACATTTCTAGAACCTTGCCGGGTCGATCGAAAATACAGAAAAGGATTTAAACGAGGCTACAGAAAAAAATAGCTTCATAACCAACCTGCATAACAGTACCAGTTAGCCAAACTTTCATATTGAATTAAAGTGCCCCAAAGACTCTGAATTAAGGCATCAGATTTCGAAAAACAAAATGCCTTACATGAACCCACGAGCTTAGTCTACTTGATAATTTGTTGTATGTGGTTTATGCCGATGCTGCCGTTCTGTAGTAATTAAGATTATCCGCAGCCATTTTCTTGTACGGCACAAGCGAGATATGTTCCAGTCACTCAGTTGGAGGAGGGGGCAGAGAAGTGTTTACAATTATGACTAAAGTCCGATCTAAGGAATAGCTCTCTCCTTTATAATTAACTTTCACTTAGACCTTGGCGGTGATGATGATGCCGTGCAACAAGGTTTGGTGCCGCACAAGTTGGCTGGTGTTGCGGATTATTTCAAATGAGCGCACTTAGCATAGCCTGAATAAAGTAGTTTGCCGTTCCGTGCCGCGGAGGGCAACTTTTGCAAACCGGGCATGCGTTCACTTGCACTGCAGTCTTGCTTTCTTGTTTAAAAATATTATTTCATCTGTCTGCCTCCCACCGTGGGCACGGCATACCAAGGTAGTATTTAAATACCTTGATACTCCCCCATGATATCGGCTTGTTTTTGCTTTGTTAATCCCTCATCATTTTAGAATACCAAGAAGATAACATTACTCAATATTACATCAAATGCTACTGCTAATTATAAAAATTAATCGATTACCTTCCCTTATTCACAATTGCTCACTCTCAGGAGAGATGAAGAACCATACCCTAAACCAAACAATAAACAAGAACTAAAACACATGCAAAAAAAACCAAATCTATTCATCATCATATCGTTATCCAAACACCCCCCAACTAATCCACTAAGTCTTGGTGATCAAAGTGGTGATGGAGGTTGTGTTCGAATGGATCAAGGCCATAATTGATCTTGATAAATTCTTGCTTGACGACAGGTCCCTCTTCCTTGTCTTCTTTTTTGATTGTGTCTGTAATTGTAGTATCCTTTGGTTCATGGTTCACAGTACCCTTACAAACGCCACTCTCGATATGTTTTTCCAACCAGGTTACATTGTTCTTGAAGTATTCGAAACAGCCAGCACAACGACCACTTATGGTATTACGCTCACTCAGCTTCGTTCCAGGGGGATAGATGAAGTGCAAAGCCTTCAAATGCGTCTTATAAGTATCTCTACGAGAGAATCCTCCTGATGGGTGACACTTTGTCCCTGCTTGACCTTCAGCAGGTAACAGATAAAATGGACACTTGAATGCCTTCGCCATAGCATGTTTTTTAAGGTGACGTGTAAGGTACCCTTTTACTTTGAATGTGGCATCGCAATACGAACACACGTATACTGCTTCTCCATTCTTGTTGTATGTAACAGTCGACGATCTTCTACGAGAGGTAGTCGACTGTTTCATAGTATTAGATGTTGCTGTTGGCGCTGTTTCTGGCATTGTGGCTGGCACTGATGCTGCCATCGAAGAAACACCACTATTAGAAAACACTGTTGGTGAAGGCTCCTTCTTGCATTTCTTCAACATGGAATCTTGTGAAGCAGCTTTTACTTCGGTCATTTTTCTCTTTCTAAGAGCGTTTGATGCTCCAAATTCAAAACTGTTCAACTTTTGTTCCATCTGCTGGTTGTAATTTCTGGTAACCTTCTTAAAGAACTCATCATCCAATGGACTAAGATGACTGTCGCTGTAGGACGAAATAGAAGGATTAGAAGCCAACTCGTCAAGCTTGTTTGGAGTTTGAGATGAGTTGACACTCTTAAGATTAAAATCATTGAAGTAAGGAGAATTCATAGTCATGCTGCCCAAGTTAGGATAGGAGTGACTTGGGTTTTCGTAAGCCGGGTGATGCATATGCTGTGGATGACGCATCGAATGTTGTTGAGGCATATATTTGATTGGGAAACTGTTCTTGTTGTTAAATTCGAAAAATTCCAAGTTAACTTGTTGAAAAGTCTGTGGGATCGGTTGGCTGTTGACTGTCGAGTGGTTCTCGGTACCTGTATAATCGTCAGTTTGGAAACCAACGTTATTATTACTTTCTGGACCAATATAGCTGTGGACGTCACAAAAGTCATCAAACTCAGATAATCCGGCATGGTTATTGCCCATGTACAAACCAGAGGCCAAGTTTTGTCCTGGTAAGATTTCATTTGACGATAAGCTTGATGAAACAGAGTCACTACCAGCATTATGTGGATGGAAGTTCGCACCATTTGGGTTGATAAAGTTGGAGTAAAACTCTATCTGGTCATTAGAACTGTTAAGGCCAAAAGTTAAATCGTCTGCTGCGCAGTTAACTGGGTTCCTTGACTGAAACTTGCTATTGCCGAGGTCAATAATGCTTGATTTTGAGATCAACGGAAATAACGGAGACGACTTTTGTTTGATAATGTCGTGGAGGTTGAGGAGGTTGTTGATGTATTTAAAGACACTAAGCTTCAAGTTCAAGATGTTGAACGAGCTGGGAAACCCAGCAGGGTTATTTAAACCAATAGAGAACATCTCATATGGGGGGTTGCTTTTTGATCGATTTGTATTTTGAAAGGTGGGTGTCCTTTTTTATAAGTAGTATAATCAAAGATATGGAGATGGATTATACTGAACTAGTACCGAAACTTTAGTACTTTGAACAAACGATGAAAAGCAAGATAAATGGTTCAACAAAAAAAGAAGGATAAAAAGATAATCTTTTGATTATCAGGATTTCATATCTTGTTACAGTATCAGAGTAGGTCGACAGCTTTTTTTTCTCCCATCATTTTTTTTCTATTTATTTTTTACCATTTTTCGGCAGGCTGCATAGTACCCCAAAGATTGGTGCCGTACCATTCTTTAATCACACAGTTATCAGTGGACACTTTGCGATAGTCCTTAATTATATGCAGTCCATCAGTGTAATTCTCCTCCCAAGTCTACGAAAAGAGGGCATTCCGCGGAACACAAATATCAGAGCCACAACTAACCCCCCAAATTAAGCGGAGGTAGTCCTAGTCAGACACCAAAGCGGACATATAAAAATTTCATGTAGTATATGTCACCTCAAATAGACCCTTAAAGGAGACAAAATTTGTTAGGGACCCTCTCTCTATCACAGTAAGCTAGAATGATAAAAAATTGGATTTGGATACAATCGCGGCGTCCCTTCTCTGCCGATTGCCGAAAATCGAACAATCTATCGAGACTTTACGACTGTGGAGTCTATTTGTAAATCCGAGCAACTGTGGTGGTGGTGGTGGTGTAAAACAACTACTACTCTACAATCCATGGTATCTTTTTATTTTTACCAGGCGATATTGTGTGGTTGTCGGGTGACTGGACATATATCTCCTTTGATTTTAGTTTGTCGAACTTTAATTGGAGGCAGTCATATATTCTCCCCTAATAACACTTCGGTTTGTCCCATATCAGGTAACAGGTTATGTTACACTGCTGTTGCGATAATGCCATTTTTATTTTTCCTCTGAATTGTCCGTCATCCTATCCGAGTCATTTCCGTTCCTCCAGACTAAAGTTATCTACAATTAGACGAAATTCCAAAATTTTTGCTAGAAGGAACAAATACGTTTCTATAAAGAATTTATCGAAATATAACGGTTTAACGTTTAGTATAACACACTAGGCTTTTATTATTATATGCTACACCAACCGTCTTGCTGTTTTCTATACTGATGCTCCAGAATATTCAATGTAACCTATTCCATAGTTACCGCAGGCGTAAATTACAGTCTGCTAATTACATTTCAGCACACATTTTTTTTTGCCAGCTGGGCTTGCAAGCACCTCCGTTGCCTCTCGTGGTGGACAAAAAAAAAGTCGATGTAAAAACACCCACAGCTGCCTTTTCTTAAACAATCCTCCACCACTACAATATGTCCGCTTCCTTAGATAAATCCTTAGACGATATCATCTCTGCCTCAAGAAAGGCCAAGAAAATTGGCAAGAAGCCCGTCAAGGTAGGCAAAAAGATTGGTTCTACTAACAAGAAACCAATTGTTGCCAACTTCAAAACTGGTCTTGCTGCTAAGAAGGCCAAAATTGCCGCTGCTGTTGCTGCTGCTACCCCAACTGTCGATTTGTCTTACGCCACCAAGGTTGTTGTCCAAAACTTGCCAAAAGACTTGAAGCAAGACAATATCAAGGTATGTTTGTAACGAACCTTTCATGGTTCTAATCCAATCCCCACACAGTCACTATTATGAAAGCCAGTGTCTGATGAAATACGTCTAATGTATGAGGGGTGGGTCGCTGAGAGATTAAATGTGACAAATAAAAGTTGGCTCCTTGTGACGAAACCAAGGCCAATTATTATCAAAGGCTCCTCACACCAGAAATAATGAGAGCAAAGCCTTGATTTGGAGCAACCAACACTATTTTTTATTGTCACATGTAATATATCCTCAGAAGTGTTTCCGATTCCAAGAATCATACACACGAAGCACACCCTGGTGTGGTGAATTCTTACTGATACTGCTGGTCACTACCATAAGCATTCACCAATAAAGGCCACCTGCTACCACCTATCAGAACTATTGCCTTGTGGTGCAAGTACCCATTAACTTGACGTGCTTGTTGAGAGGTAAAAACAATATACTAGAAAGAGGCATATTGAGCATTAGTTCTGTGACGTGGTGTTGCAATTTCCTAACCACCGCCACCCCCCTTCAACTCCCTACTCCCACATACTTTTCTCGTATTTTACTTTTGTGATGAATTACTCTCAGAACGGTTAAACTAACTTTTAGGATTTCTTCCAGTCACAAGTTGGCGGTGTTCAAACCATTTCCTTGAACTACAATGAAAGAGGGCAATTCAAGGGTATTGCTACTATTATCTTTAAGTCAAGCAAGAATGCCACCAAGGCTGTTGAAAAATATAATGGCGCCCCAATCGATGGTGGTTCCTCCAAATTGAAGTTGGAGTTAATTGTCGATCCTTCTAAGAAGCCATTAACTTCCAGAATTGTTGCTAACAAGCCAGTCAACCCAAGGGTTGCCAATGCTAAGCAGGAGTTGCAAAAGAAGAAGGTTGCTGCCGCTGCTGGTCAAAAGCCAAAGCAGCCTAAGAAGAAGCCAGCAAAGAAGACCAAAAAGACGGTCGAGGAGTTGGACCAAGAAATGGCTGACTATTTCAATTAAGAGTGACACCCTTTGTGACTGGTTTCTTCACTTGTTTCGAAAGAATTTGTTGTATTAATGTAAAATGCTAAAAGTACATAAAACTTGTAGACGTGGCAATGCCCTATCGTGCAGGCGCGCCGCGTTTTAGACGAAAGTCCAAAATTTATATTGAAATAGAACCTCACCACACCAAAACATGACACGCAACATTGAATATGTTCTAACGGCAGAGTTCCATGTTGATAAGGGTCCATCTTTGCTCCATCAGTACCCAGGTCAACTTCCGGGCTTGAACAACTTGGTGTTTTTGCCTGAATTGATGTTGCCTGACCAAATACATAAGAGAGAGGAGGACTTCACCCTCTTCCTCTTGTTCCGAAATACTACCACAGGCGAGTTCCAGTACTTGTACAATAGAGCTTCATGCGAGCCTGATCCCTACTATTTATACACTATTGTTACCAACATGACAGACGATAAACAAAAGCGCGGGAATACCGTCAAGTCGCTATCAATAATAACGAAACTTTCATACTTTAAGAACTTTAAGCCGTTGTTGTTAATCTGCTTAGACTTGTACTTTAGCAACAATGACGAGGAGATACTAAAGCAGTTGTTTTCTTCTGTCAATGTCAAGAACTTTAAGATCCTGAACTCTACTTCGACAGTTTCCATCATCAAAAAGCTCTTGATAACATCCGTATTGGACTTACCTATACAGGATAAAATATACTATGACGACTCATTCAGAAATAAATTGTTGGGGATTGGCAAGCATACCATCGTCAACTCTGACCTCTATATCCGCAAGGACTTGAGTTTCAACTCCATCGTCAAGTTCAACAAGATGAATATTCCCATCAAAATTCCGTTGATGAACCTCCCAGATACCATAGGTGATTACTTGAATCCCACTGACCTTAACTTCAAGCCTAATCTTATCCACATCTTGGGTGCAAAATTGGGCTCTGATATTTTGAACCCCGAGTTGACCATCTACGGATTGCAGACACCACCCATAATCATTCTTATCAATGCCATATTGACGGGGAAAAAGATAATTTTTCTTAGTTACGAGCAGTCATCTGGCCACATCATTGACCATACTTTGTTAACATTGAAGATCATTACAGGTGGAGGTATCTTGAGCGGGATCCTAACGAACTACAACTATTTTCCGATTATAGACGTGTCAAAAATAGACTTGTTGGAAGAGTGTGATTCCTTTATTGCTGGTACAATCAACCCATTTTTTAAGCATAACAACAAGCTCTGGGACTTGTTGTACGATTTGGACGCAAACGAATTCTTGATATCCCCCAATAATCCACATAGTGTGCCTGCCGCCAAGATAGATATCAAGAATTCCATCATCTCCGAAGATGCCAAGTTCTTGTCGAATTTGCAATTATCCTTGTTCAACTATAATGATGATTTGACGACAATTCAATTAATATTCAGACGACACATCAATGAAATTATTAGAATCTTGTTAAGTTCTAAAAACTTTCACCACAGTTCTTCGGGCAAAAACAAAGAATTGATTCTTCTTCTTGATGGCATAGGCTATTACTGGAACAGTGATACCAACAAATTGCTCGAAGTGTCATGCTATCAGCTGATTGCCAAAGCTTTCCAGAACTTATTGTTTCATGGCAAATTGGTTTACAATTTGTTGTTACCCAACTTAGCTAACGAATTGAACTTGATGATAGACTTGCAGTATCACTTACAGAGTCTCAATAGCTCCACAATCCACCTGCAAAAAGTCAATGAACGAGAGATTTGGTTCAACATTTTAAAATATCTTATCAGTGGCAAGTCGTTGGAAATCTTTTTGTTGATCACGTACTTGATACCACCCAACTCGTCTACGAGTTTGCAATCATCATCCGTCCATGGAGGTAACATGACGATATTTGATAAGAACAAGGGTATCGAACTCTTGTTGTTAAACTTGTTTAACAATGACGACCAAGTCAAATCAAATGTAATAATGATCTTACAGGAACTTCAGGACAACTTTTTATGTGGTTGGTGTCTTAATAAGTTCATCAAGTCTAACTTGATTTATGAAATTGCTTTTAATGACCTAATTAGTTAAATATGTACAAGAAGTTCTGTTCTGTTCTTTTCTTTTCTTTTCTTTCATTTTCTTTGTTTGCTTCATTCCTTGGGACGAGATTACTTGTCCTTCTTGTAATCATAGTAGTTGGGATCATCGTGAGTTTCGGACCACTTTTTATCAAACACAGAAAACATTGATAAACGATCACCAGGTCTTCTACTGGCATAAGCCATCCCAGAGCCCTGATACTTGCTTTCTCTTTTACCCTCATAGTCCAATGTTGGGTTGTTTGATGGGAAACCTGGTCTTCTTGCCATGATACCAAACTCTTCAGTTTCGGAGTCGATTCTGGCATCGGATTCACGCTTATGTCTTTCGTCTTTATAGGAAGCAATGTGCTTTTTACCCACAAGAAAGATCCCAATGGCTGAAACCGAGAAGAGAGCGAGTTTAGTCAATATTCCGTTTCGTGTTTCTACTGACATTTGTGAAGGTGTATAGTAATCTTGGAGTGTGGTACCACCAGACCCCGAATAACCTTAACGAGCCTTTTTGAGAACGGAAATCTTGTAGACTTCCACATTAGGAAGTGTGTATTTTTTCCCTTGCTACTTGGCTTTGGATATGGTTACCCCACAGGAACGACACGCCAGAAAAAAATGTCCATGTGATTTGGGACTTATACCACGGTTCAACTCTGTGGGTTTTTGTGTGTAATATATATACGCGTACTTCCCGTTAATCTTGAACGTATTACCGAATAAGATCAAAAACATTACCAATGGGTGACGTAGAAGAAATAGCACATGCAATTGCCGGAGCTGGAGGTGGTGCCTTATCGATGGTGGTGACCTATCCATTGGTTACTTTGTCAACATTGGCACAAACAAAGCTGCGTAAGAAGGATCAGGAGAGTGAGAAGAAGAAGGAGCCACAAGCCTCGATTAGTGAAACCACACAGGAAAAGATTGTTCGGAATATTACCCAGTCGTCAACATATCTTGCTGCGCAGGAGATCATTGCCAATAAGGGTGTTTTAGGATTGTATTCGGGGTTGGAAAGTGCGTTATACGGAATAACTTTGACCAACTTTATCTACTACTACTTTTATGAGTTAACATCCAATGTGTTCTTGAAAGCCAACGCACTTGGTAACAAGAGACGTGGTTTATCCACCTTCCAGTCGATTATTACTGGGGCCATTGCTGGGTCCATTACGTGCGTGGGTTCTAATCCATTCTGGGTTGCCAATACGCGGATGATGACCGATCAAAAGAAGGGTCAAGATTCGTCTTCGACCTTCAAGGCGCTCTTGAATATCATTGAGCAAGACGGCGTCGGGACGTTGTTTGCTGGGGTATTGCCTGCGCTTGTGTTGGTGATCAATCCAATCATTCAGTATACTATATTTGAGCAAATCAAGAACGTGATCATTGCCCGTAACGGAACGAAATCGTTCACCGCCATAAAGGCGTTTTTCATTGGGGCTCTCGGTAAATTAGTGGCCACTTCTTTAACTTATCCGTACATTACTTTGAAGGCGCGGATGCATGTCAAGAGAAAGAGTCAAGAGGTTGAAGGAGAAAGTAAATTGTCGATGTATCAAGAGATCAAGAAGATTGTCACCGAAGAGGGATTAGAAGGATTATATGGTGGTTTGGCTGTCAAATTGTTACAGTCTATCAGCACTGCAGCCTTTTTGTTTTACTTCAAAGAGGAATTGTTAACGGGAAGTGTCAAGTTGGTTGAGATACTCCGTTTATTGAGATTGAGGGCTCCAGTGGCTGCTAAGCGGTGAACTGATTCTTGGGTCTAGACCCAAAGCAAGCCTTCCCTCAGCCTCCATCCAGGCGAAAATATATTATATATACTCCCAAAGAATAATGCTTGGCTCTAACCAATTGTAAAGGCGGACCGGGAACTTTTACGGAAAAAAGAAAAGCCATCAGAATGCAACCTCTTGAAACTTTAGTTGACGGTTGCCGAGACAAAGACCACCAGTTAAAGGCACATGGGTGTGTCAGGAAGGCGGACTAGAGTCAAAAAAAGTCAAAAAATTAACACTAAAAATTGGGCTAGGTTAATACAGTAATAATTTAAGCTTTGCTTGGGCGAGTAAAATAAGGTTAGAAGCACAGTTGGTCCCATGTTGGCAAGGAAAAAAAAAAGTTGGTGGTATCCCCCACTCTTTATTGGACCGGACTCGTGATTATGACCTTTTTTTAAAAAAAAAATTCACCGATAATATCCGGCAAACCTTTGCGTCCTAAAAATAAACCAATACTCGCCTAGGTAAGCAATATAGGGATTAGCGCTCAACCAACCAGACCGTTATTGGAGCAGTTGTGCGATCATCTTACCTAACATTCGAGACTATAGCAATACATCGTTTCATCGAGCACTTTGTTCTTTTTTTTCTTCTATAGTTGCTCTATATCCATGCATTAGACGCCTCAACACGCAGATCCCCCGCCACCCCCGAGATGATTTCGATCCGCCCGGTTATAATTTCAACAAAAATCACGTGATTAGATACGTCCACCTGTACCAGCCGCAGCAGCACCAACGGCATCTATTGTAGGTTCTCTCACATTTGTGCGAGATATTATCTACTCGTGGCACTGGCCCTCACATCCCCTGGCTCCATAATTTTTACTATTCAGCGGCATTGATTCTCCCGCCTCCCACTAACAAGCACGTTGCTCTACTGCAAGCCTCCAGACACTGTGGATTTCACCTTACATTCATTATTTTTTTTTAACAGTAAAAGTCTCATACCCCATTCTAGGATTCCTGCACTCCAATAACCAAGAAGCACAGATAACTACAATTTCTGAAGACCTGGTCTGTAAAAACACCAATCTGATTCTACAATCCACACTCCTTTATTAGTGCCTGATGTCGGTACCGGTGCCAGACAACAAGAGTCCCATTGCCCGTCGGCCCGTTGCCAGAAGAGCATGTTTATCATGCAGAGAGAAGAAGATCAAGTGTGACGGTGAACCCATCAGTACTATTATATCCGTCGACGGTAGCAACAAAATCATTCCTCAGACCACTCGCACATGCTCCAACTGCAAGTTCTTGGGAATTACTTGTGTGTTTGTGCAAAGTAACCGGGGCGGAAGACGCAAGAAACGTCTCTCTACATCAGAAGCCATGGACGATGATATTGATGACTCATCCCGATCTACCAACCAATCCTTCGAGAAACGCAACAAAGGTCTCTCTCCCAATTTGCAACCCCTACCTCCCACGTCTCGTGACCGCTTCCAGTCGTTTATCCTCGACCACTCTCCAACCGACCGCCCACCCTCTTTCAGACCCAGCTCACCGACCCTGTCTATGTCATCAATCCGTGTAGACCCATACTATCACGGTCACCCACCAAAGAACCCCCAATTCCATATGGGTATTAGTCCGTCCAACTCAACCCCATCTACTAATTCAGAAATATCGCCCGATGCTACATATTCCGACGATACACGTCCCTTTGGAGCTTATGGACACCCATATAAACCACATCTTCACCATCGCCCATGGGTAGCAGGCCCTTCGCCCTATCTTAGGCCCTGGAAAAGACCCCATCGTTGGTTTGGCCATCCGTACCCGCAGGGAACTGCTCCTCTCTGGGCCCCTCCATCAGAGCCACCACCAGGCCTTCCAAATCCACCTGTAGCTGGTACTCCTCAATCTTTTCATGGATATCCTTCCCCATACTACCAGGTACCCCCACCACAGGTCCCACCAATGCAACTGTCTATTACACTAGATGAACGTACCAAAACCCCACGCTACCTCAATGAGGAAGCATATGCCAGCTACGACGAATATGGTCGTCGTTTGGGACCGTGGTATTACGATCTGTATCCACCAACTGAGGATAACCAACCTGTCTTCCATCACCCAGCAACTAATCCTTCAAAGCCTATTCTACCTCCTCTAGATAGAGCTAAGGAACCCCCAAAAAACCTACCTGTACCACTAATTGAAGACGACAAGTCAAGTACTGACAAAAAGAGTGACAAGATGTCAATATCATCGTCTTCTTCAGGTCCTCTGTCGGACCGAGCTGTGCCTCCACAAGAACCACTTGCGAGTCTCAAAGTACCATCAATTACCCTAAGTAATCCAACATCAGAGCTTACCTCAGACCGTGGTCCATTTCTGGACGTTGTTCTTGCCAAATTTGACTTACCCAACTGGAAAAACCTCAACATATTGCTTGACATTTACTATATATATCTTCATCCCATTTGCAACATACTTCCCACAAAGAAAAAACTTTTGGCAAGAACATCAGCTCGTCTAGATTCATCAATTTTTCATTCAATCATTGTCAATGTTTGTCCGTTAGTGGGAAAGGTTAAACATGAGGCTGTTGGTGATTTCAATACAGATGAGCATCAATGGATAGCCAACGCTTTTAAGTACTGGGACGATCTTAATGATTTGGGTGTTTTGCTAACGTATAGTTTGATTGCAAAGACTCCACTTATCAGATTCAACCCCAGCAAGTTCAATGAAATCAACCTCAAAATCTGGGAAACCATACAGGCCAATAAGTACGCTGAAATTTATAACCAGAAACTGTTGTATAATGTGGACCGTGCTATTTCTGGTGATAGCGACATAAAGGGCTCGCAGAAAACTTCCCGTCAACTTTATGAGAGTGAACTAGTGATTCGTCTCATTTGGAATTTCTTTATGAACCATACCGTTTTGTTTCGCTTTAGTCAGGGAAGACCGTATTTCCGTATTTCATCGATGTTAAAAGATTTGAAGGTTGAAGAAGAACTTAAAAAGTATACTGACAACTTGTTGCTACCCTTGGGAAGTATCGACTACACTCAACTCGAGAGTCTCAATAAGGATCAAGATTCTGATGAAGATACCCCGCTCCAGTTAACAGCTACACTTGCTGTAGCAACAGGAACCAAACTCTTTGAGAGATTGTTGACCAAATTGGCCAATGGGGACTTCAAATATGAAGATCGCATAGATACGGATGAGTCCAGTGCTGCATTTTTCAAAACAATGGAAAATCGGCACTTGTTGAAGCTTGATACCGAGCGATTGTACATTATCAACTCTGGGTACTTGAAGACAAATTTCATCTTGCAAACAATCAATATCTTGGAACTGAGTTATTTTATCAACGAGATTATTATTTTTAAGGTGTTCCAACAAGACTCTGATCATGCTCCGGAATCCAAACCCGAGTTTATTCCACTTATCAATGACATTTCTATCACCAATTTGACGAAATATGAAGAATTGCCCACTTCCCTCGAGGGTTTGTCAGACACACAGTGGATATGTTTGTTGAACTTGTTCAAATCTTCGTTGAAGTTTGTTGAATTGTTAGATTTTGTCACAGATGAGCAGTTTGAAGTTGTATTGGGACCTACATTGGTCGAAAAAATACAACCTTCGAGAAATACGTTCCGAGACATTGTTTTGAATGGAGACGACGGATCGGAGTGGTGGAACTGTCCACAGTTGCGTACAAGTGCCAAAGATTGCTGGGTAAAATTTCCTGAGTTTTCATTGGTAGCCGCATGCGATTTGTTGTCAATGTTAAGCAGCTTGGTTGTATTGTCCCGGTTCATTAAGTTTGAGCACAGTGATGAGTTCTTGGTTCATTTTACCTGGAATAACACATCTAAGCCTTTGAAGGTAGAAAAGTCAGACGCAGTAGCTGATTTCTCTACCGATTTTTTGATGAAGAAACTCGATCTTGTTCGAGAATTTGTGATGACAAAATTGGCATTTACTAATGATGCTGTCATGAGTAACACGTCATCGAAGATCAACAAGATTAGCCACTACATTGAAGAAATTCTTCGAAACACTACTCCTAGTAGAATCTAATCCTGGAAGGTAGTTTCTTATGTATTATAGTTAATATTAATGTATGACTTTGAAAAAAAAAAGGAACATCCTTCAAAGATTTTGTTCACCGAATTGCCGAAGATCAGCAATCCCAATGCGGCAATGTCCTAAGTAAATGGTTAAGGCACGGCAACAAACGCACCCACACAAATAGCGTTCTGAGACACGAGGAAATCGATAACAATCAAACCGGAACATGATTAGTGTTTTCAGGCCGATTTTTGGAGCTCCACCAATTTCACCATATGCTTACGACGGTCTATCCAAAGTAACCCCTGAACTACCCGTGAATTTTACGTCTGAGGATTTGACAAGAGATGTTTATGTCAAACCTTTACATTCCCATAACGACTACTGGCGTCAGCGTCCCTTGTACGATGCTTTAAGTGTTGGCTGCCAGAGTATTGAGAGTGATGTGTGGTATTTTCCTAATGGACTCACTGCCGAAAGAACAGAGACCAAGTCAACTAAACATTTTAAGAATAGCGAAGTTTACGTGGGTCACAATCAAGTATACCTCGAGCCGATCAATACCCTACATAATCTCTATTTGAATCCAATCTGGAAATACTTGGAGTATGCTAATCCGAAGTTTTCCCTTCATGATGGAACAGAAGAGCAACTGCCTGAGGATACCAAGCATGGGGTGTTTTACAATTCGCCAGAAACCCCCTTGTACTTATGGATGGACTTTAAGACAGACCCAGAATCTACATATGATGCCATTAAGCCATTATTACAGCCATTCATTGATAAGAATTATCTTGCCTACTATGATGTCGATACTGATACGTTTGTCGACGGGCCGGTGGTATTGACCATCACCGGGAACTTGCCTATAGCTCAAGTGAAGGCCGAGAAAAAACGCTATGCTTTCCTTGACGGATCATTGTACAAATTCAAAAGCTCTGCTGATTCGAACGAGTTGAAAGAACTCAGCAAGTTGTCGCGAGTGGCCAGTGCATCGCTCCATGAACTATTGGGAGACACTGAATATTCCTTATCGCAAGCAGGTGACTTTTCGAAAACTCAGAAAGAAATCTTGAGTGAATACTTTGACGTTGCCCATCAGCATGGTCTCAAGACCCGGGTATGGGGCGATCTAACCTGGCCAATGAACCTCGTTAAGAGCCACTTATACTCGTTATATGAGGCCAAGTCAGACTTCTTGAATGTTGATGATGTTAAGGCCAGTGCCCTATACTTTTAAATATGACTAAAAATTGCGCTTCAAGGTTTCATAGCAGTAAAAGATAAGAGCATTCGCAGGAATGGCCCGGGCTAAAGTGATGGACAACCCTCTGTATAGGTTGAGAACCCCACCACGTCTCGAGATCAATTTCCGAGCCGTCTGCCAGAAAGTTAACTTACCCTGAGATGAATGTAACATATCATGAGTTTGTATGTTGGACTTGATGGTATCAACGGGGAACATGGAGAAATTAAACATGACCCCCGCAAGAGCCCCACTGATAATAAGCTGCCAGTCTTCTGATACCACGGGGTGTCTACGGTACAGGGCTGTCATGTATTCGTAAGTTCCGAACCAGATCGATGTGCCTAGGATTTCTCGAGTCAAAGTGGAGCCCAATCCTTTCCACAAGCCAAAAATGCCACTCTCTTGAATAATTGATCTGATCAACGGGACATATGACGTACCTGCCCGCTCTGAAATGTTGGAGACTTGTAATTGACACTTGACAAGCTCGATGGGCGTCAACACAAAGGCTGCAGCAAATCCAGAAAATCCACCAGCCACACACTTGATCAAGAGCGGACCATCGTCTGGATCAAAATCGTCTTCGCCGGCAGCGTATTGGCGGTTAATATGAGACGTAGCCCAGTTGTACGACGAAAATAGTACTGCAGTCTCCATCGAAGCTCCCACCAATGGAGCTTTTAATCCTTTGTAGAACCCATTGACGATCCCCTCGTTAATGTATGTCGACAGGATCATCTTATAGGTTGGGAGACGGACATCACTTGACTGAAGCCGTACCTTTACGGTATCAAAGGGAAACTCGACTAGTTTGCCTACCATCCCTGATACCGCACCATAGGCGATCTCCTTGGCCGGAATGATATCAGACATAAATCACAACTAAATCCTGTTCGGAACTCCTCATCTTTTTATACTTGAACAATAACTGCGGGAATTAACACGCTTGACCTCATGTACACAAAAAGTTAAATACATTATAGTCGTTCTACATCTGTTTGTATATGTGTCAAGTTTTTATTATAACCATTAAATTACAACTATCAGGTTATACCATTTACTTCAATGGCATGAATCTAGAAGAGGCGTTACCAGCTCTACCGTGTCTGACTGGGGTGTATGTGATGGAAAATTCACCCAAGTAGTGACCAACCATTTCTGGCTTGATTTCAACAGTGTTGAAAACCTTACCGTTGTAAACACCAACGACGGAACCAATCATTTCTGGAACAACAATCATGTTTCTTAAGTGGGTCTTAACGACAGCTGGCTTTTCGTTTGGTTCAGTGGCTAATCTGGCAGCTCTCAATTTCTTAATCAAACCCATTGGCTTGGAGTCCAAACCTCTGGAGAATCTTCTTCTGACTCTAGCACCACACAACTTTGTGAATTCTTCAGTTGGCATTTCAACCAAGTCTTTCAAGTCAACACCCTTGAAGGAGAAAGTCTTGAAGTTTCTCTTCTTTCTGTCAGCTACAATTGTTAGTATCTCATCATCAAATATGAAAAGCCAAGCACTTGGTCATAAACATTCATCAGTTCTTTCCTTGTACTTGTCCTCTGGATTATCTTCACATACTAGTTTCAGCCATATTGTTATATTGTCCTATGCTAAAAGAATCTGGTAAAAATCGATAAGTCTAGTTTAGAAAAACTTTTCAGTATGGTTCCTGAGGGTTGAGGTCGAAAAAAAATTTCAAGTCGCACATCCAATACTGCGGTCCGGATTCTTATGCAAGGTTGTGTATACAATATCATTGTATACTGTATATAAACCATATATCCAAACAAGTAATTGTCTGTGACTGCTTTTTAAATTTATTGATAGATAATGCCTAAGATCATAGTAAACCGAACAATTTGGTTGTAATAAGCAGCACTATTCACTGTCTTAAGTATCTATGTATATATCTGCCTATTTATCACTTACTCAGTAAACTCAATCGCCTGTAATGGGTGCCCAAGTGTTGTTTTAGGTGTTGGGCCTGCAGATAATGTGCCCTAAGCTTGCACTTTTTTTTCTTTCAAATTTTCACTCGCCAAATTTTTCAGTCTGAGGTCCACCTTAGCTTTACTACTTCTCTCATTAAAGGATAGTCTGCCGAACGCTTAAAAGTGATTATTCTATAGAACAACAATGAAATACTTAGCTGCTTACTTATTATTGGTCCAAGGTGGTAACACTGCTCCATCTGCTGCTGACATCACCTCCTTGTTGGCTTCTGTCGGTGTCGATGCTGAAGAATCCAGAATCACCACCTTGTTGGCTGAATTGGAAGGTAAGACCGTTGCTGAATTGGTTGCTGCCGGTAACACTAAGTTGGCCTCTATTCCATCTGGTGGTGCTGCTGCTGCCTCTTCTGGTGCTGCCTCTGCTGGTGGTGCTGCTGCTGAAGAAGCTGCTGAAGAAAAGGCTGAAGAAGCCAAGGAAGAATCTGACGATGACATGGGTTTCGGTTTATTCGATTAAATAGGTCAATAAGGGTTAAGCATTTGTAATCTACAGAGAAATTTCTTAAATCAAATTATACATGTAGTATTATAATTCGCTGATGGCTTCACGTACCTCGCGAGGGTTCATATTGGCCGTTTTAGAACTGATCTTCTCCACCAATATTTGAAACCGATTCATTTCAACAGTAAGAGCTTCTCCTGAAGGTAATTTGTCACTGTTGGATTCAGTTCCATGACCTATTGACTCTTCATCGCTATTTACTACTTCCTGCTTTTGGGTCTTCTCATCATTGGTTCCTAGTAATTGTCGTAACTCATGCTTTAGGTTATCCAAAAATGCCAACTTTTCCTGTAGATACACTTGTGAATCGCATATCTCAATAAGTCGAAGCCGCAACTCCTCATAAGCTTGTAGTAATCGTTTGTTGTTTCTTTTGAATTCTGCAAGTGCCTGCTTGCGATATGTCTTCTTTGCTTTATTTATTGTGATGTGCCCATCGGGCGTTTTCGAGTCTTGGATTAACCCCGTTCTCTCAGTCTCCTCGGTCTCCTCGGTCTCCAGCTCAGATGCTACTTCTTCCTGTGTCGATATATCAAGCAAGTATCTGGATTCTGGCAAGTCTTTTACTAACTTGGAAAGCTGGTGAAGCTTCTCTGTCCCACTTGCTTGTACTAAGCTATTGTGGAGGTAGTCTGGGATCACCAACGGCTTGATTATTTTATTTACTTCGTAGAGACGAGCATTTACCTCAGATAGCTTGTGTTGCTCTAACTTTACTACCTGTTGTATTATCAGGTTGGTTGCTTGGCCCGAGAATAAGTTGCGATTGTGTCGCCTAATCTTTAGGTTGATCTTGTCGAGAATCTTTTGAAGCTCTTTCTTTGATAGACTGATTTCTTGAACCTGTTCCACCTTAATTGGTGTATTTAATATTTTGACTTGCTTGTCAATAAATTTCTTTGTGTATGTATAAGAAGACTCCATTGTGGATCCGAATCTTTATCTGGGGCTGTTGAAAGTTGTCGAAGCGCGCGACAAAAATTACTCTGTTATTTCAATGCAACTTTTAGTATTGGAAAACACAGAAGAACAGAATTCACATTGTACGTTGTGATTATGGCTCGAATATTGCAATTAGTAGTCTTTCTTTATACTTAATGAAGTTCAACCCGAATTGGAGTTTGTTGGAATATCATGAAATCCTAGAAAGCTTAAAAACATTCCAAATTTTAAAAGCTTGAACTATTTACTTGTTAACAATGTAGTAACCAATACTTACTTCAATCCAGATAGTTATTTAGATGTCTGTTTCTTTGACTCAATACCAAAAGTCCATCCAAGCCACTTTATTTGCACCCAAAGAGAATAATTTTTAGATACAGGTCCGTATCGAGGCTATTATCACCAAATGATTTCCGTCCGCTTATCGCATTTTAATAAAAAAGTGCATGTTCATAAAATTTATGTCTAAGGGCAGCCAATAATGATTCTACTTGACTTGTTGTTTGAGTATGATCAGAATACATATTCCAAACCAAAGGATGGAAATATGTATCGTCCTTCTACCGCTAGGGTGGCGTGGTTTCAGGTTATTGTGGCACTAGTCCTCGGAACCTCTGCATTTCTTGCATTTTCTATTCTACGTGCACGTTATCCCAAAATCTATGTGGCTAACTTCAACCTTTTGAATACGAATTATGTTCATTCATCGTCAAGACAAAACCTACCCCCTTTGCCTGCGAAATCACTCTTTGGGTGGATATCGGTACTTTATGGAGTAACAGAAGCAGATGTCCTCAAATACGCAGGTCTAGATGCTGTTGTGTTTCTTGGATTCTTTAAAATGTGCATCAAGATTCTCGGTGTGTGCCTCCTTTGTGCTCTCACCATAATTTCACCTATCCGATACTGGTACACCGGGAAAGTGGACCAAGATTACCCCAGCGATGACGAAGATAACAAATTACTTGCCACTAGAGCCTTTTTGGACTTAATAGGGTTTACTGGTGATGAGTCCTTTCTGGGGTTCTTGTGGATGTACACTGTTTTCACATACACTTTTACCTTCATTGTTACCTACTTTTTATTTCAACAAACAGCAAAGATTATTAATATGAGGCAGACTTACTTGGGCAAGCAAAACTCAGTCACAGATAGAACAATCAAAATCTCAGGGATTCCTCCTATTTTGAGAGACGAACTTGATTTGAAAAGACACATTGAAACATTGGGAATAGGCGAAGTCGACAAAATAGTCATTGTTAGAGAATGGGGCTTACTAAACGATTTATTCAACGTAAGGAAGAGGATATTAAGAAAAGCAGAAGTTCATTGGGTTGAATACTTAACGTCTATTCATATAACTAATGTCAATGATTTAATAGCTACGAATTTATCTCCTTCATTAGGTGAACTGATTGGTATGAACCAGAGAGCATACCGCGACACGGAAAGCAGTCTGGAGACCACACTGGTTGACACAAATGCTCCTTCGGTTATTGAAATGGTATCAGAAAGAGTACAACAAGATTTGTCAAATAATTTGATGAATCAAGTAGGGAATCTCAACGATGGATCAAGTTTGAGACCCAGAATCAGAACTGGATTGTTTGGTTTGATAGGAAAGGAAGTTGATGCGATCGATTACTATTCCGAACACCTAAGAATAATAGATGCCGAAATTCAACGTGCCCGAACAAAGGAATATCCAGCAACTTCCACAGCCTTTGTAACCATGAAATCAGTTGCTCAAGCTCAAATGATAGCCCAAGCAGTTCTTGATCCCAAAATTAACCACCTTATTACCAATTTAGCACCAGCCCCCCATGACATCATATGGAACAATTTATGTTTGTCCAGAAGAGAACGTAATGTCCGAATTGCCATTGTTACCTTATTCATAGGGTTACTAAGTGTTCTCTTGGTTTTCCCTGTTGGATATTTGGCTAACTTTTTGAAAATCAAATCTATTTCTAGAGTTTGGCCTAAATTGGGCGAGTTCTTGAAGAGCAACAAATGGGCAGAAATTTTGATAACTGGTTTGTTACCAACTTATATTTTTACCATTTTAAACATCATTATACCATACTTTTATATCTGGATTTCAAAAAAGCAAGGTTTCACATCCCACAGTGACGAGGAGATTTCCATGGTGTCCAAGAATTTCTTCTATATATTCGTCAACTTATTCTTGGTTTTTACTTTGTTTGGTACCGCTTCTATAAGTGATACAACTAAGATTGCCTACGAGTTGGCCAAGTCATTACGTGAACTTTCTTTGTTTTACGTCGACTTAATTATCTTGCAGGGAATTGGCATTTTTCCGTATCGACTATTGTTACTTGGTAACTTAATCTTGTTCCCAATCAGTTCTGTATTTTGGTGCAAGACACCACGGGATCATTTGAAATTGTATAAACCTCCGGTGTTCAACTTTGGGCTTAATTTACCGCAGCCTATCTTAATATTGATTATTACAGTTATTTATTCTGTGATGTCGACAAAGATTTTAACCGCAGGGTTAATTTACTTTATTATAGGGTACTTTGTTAACAAGTATCAATTATTGTACGCATGTGTACACCCTCCTCACTCCACTGGCAAAGTTTGGCCACTAATTTTCAGGAGGGTCATTATGGGTCTATTAATATTCCAATTAACTATGGTTGGTACCTTAGTATCCCTAAAAGCCTTTACCTATGTTTCATTTTTGGCTCCATTGCCAATCATCACCTTCTACCTGTTGTGGGACTTTCAATCTAACTACATTTCTTTATCTTTGTTCATTGCATTGAGATCGATCGAGAACAATCATTTGCCTCATCATGATGCCGAGAGCATTATTGAAGGGAATAACACAGAAGATTCGTCACCAACATTGGATGAAAGAAGAGAACTCAACAAAACGTACGATTTCCCTAATTTGGTTAATGATTTAGATGGACCGTTGATTGCGATCGATCGAAATGAAGTACTCATGATTAATTCAGATGGGTTGAAAATAAGACGGGCTCAGACGGTGGAAGAATATGGTTAAGTTGTTCCAAATGAACAAGATTGTCCAATAATTTGAATTAGTTCCTTGTAGGATTGAATGTGAGCCAATAGGACTTGATATTCACTGTTTTGTATTTTCTGAAAATCCATCCCTGAAAAGTATTGAAGCATCACACTTATGAGAAACTTACTTCCTGTTATTTGGATTATGGTTGACACCAAAAGAATTGGAATAATTGTAAGGTAAGACTGAGTAGTTACAATCCTCAAGGCTTCTATAATATTGATTGCTCCAACTAGATTGAGGAGAACTGATACAGACACCGAAGTCTTATCATATGGCCAAATAAGCATAAGGATTGGGAACAATTTAATTGAACCTGAAACTAAAACTGTGCTCAATAAAACCGAACTAAAATATCCAGCTTGAAATTCATCGTTGAGCACTGTGTTTGGTTGTGACCCCCATCCTAGTTGTCTTAATTGTAACTGTATGCATACATTGAGAATTAGATGTTCAATTATCAGCTTCGCCACAAAATAAGCATATTGATATTGTATCCCTTGATTTAAGATGAAAGACATAGCCAACAGATGCACCGAGTTCTTTTCTTCATATGCCCAGTTCAAGTAAACTTCGAATAACACAACCATCACAAATAATCGTATTAAATTTTTGTATCGATGCCAGAATCCAACTGTTGAAATCTTATTACTACCTCTATTGCATGCTTCATCCTTCAAGAATTCAGTCTCTGTAATATTATATGCCAAATGTCTGTAAGCCTGCTTCTTCAAGAGTAAGATGTCAATAAAAAGTAACACATTGTCGTATTCGATATACTTGTCAGTGATCTTCTCACACCTAGGACAAACAGTTAGTTTGATATATTCACTTTTGTATTTGGAGTAGAGCCCTTTGATATTGGCATTGGTACATTCAATACATAGCATTAGGTGAAGAGGTGGATAAGAATTTTGGATTCCGATACAAGAGTGCGTGCGCGTGTTCCCCTAGTTTAACTTGTTAGCGATTGATTTCTATAAAACCTCTATAAAACAAAGTCCCCCAATTACTAATCTACAAACTCATGCACGTATAAGTGATGCCGGTGGTGGTCCATCAGGGACCTTACCCAACTCGAACGATGCAGCCTTGAAAGCTTCTAACACTGACGGATCCAATTCTTGGAAAGACGGATCATCGTCTGGATAACTTGGAGCTTGTGTAGATGCGAAACCATTACTATTCTGTTGTGGATTTGAGGCAAATACGTTGATATTGCCACTAAACCCACTATTCGTCAGCGTATTCGCAAATGCATTGTTTGTAGAGGAACCAAAAGGGTTCAGTTGGGTGGCTGTTGTAGCGCCAAATGCGCCATTGCCGGATCCAAACGTATTCAGTTGAGATGTGGAAGCAGAGCCAAAAGGACTGGAGCCTGAACCCGAGCCAAATGCACTAGACTGAACGGCATTTCCAAATGCTCCTGAATTTGTCTGACCAAAGGGTGAATTATTGTTCTTTGCCCCAAATCCTTGCTGACCAAATCCAGTACCGTTTAAAGTAGAAGATCCACCAAGGGATGAAGTGTTGGAGCTTCCACCAAAGGCAGAAGTGGATGTATTTCCAAATGGATTAGCTGTTGTTGTCGAAGTGCTTGCAAATGGATTGGATGCAGTTGAAGCACTTGCAAACGGGTTAGCTGCAGTTGAAGAACTTGCAAACGGGTTAGCAGCTGGTGTGTTGGTTTGATTGACTGCGCCAAACGCGCTCTTTGCAAAGGCAGACGAAGTGTTCGTATTGTTAGCAGAATTTCCAAAGGCCAGCGCTGGAGTAGAGGCTCCAAAGCCCGAAGACGAAGCCATAAATGGAGAGGGTTTTGTTCCTGCCGATCCAAATGCACTTTGTGTAGTGTTAGCGATATTGAGATTACCAAACGCTCCTCCACCTCCACTACTTCCAAAAGACAGCGTACTTTGAGAAAATTCAGCAGACCCGAAACCACCACTCAGTCCTAATGTACTTGGAGCAGTGCTACCAAAGCCGGAGCTTCCAAATCCAGAGTTACCAAACCCCGAATTCCCAAAACCTGATGACGAGCTTGTATTTCCTGTCAGATTACCAAATCCCAGACTTCCAAAGGCGCCACCTGTCTGCCCACCAAAGGCTCCAGCCGACTGGTTTCTAAATGCACCGCCAGCGGTACTACCAAACCCCAGTGAGCCAAATGCTGAGTTTCCACCTTGAGACATTCTTGTGATTATTCTACGAGTAGAGATTTTGTTGATGTGAACTCTGCTCATTACATTTCGACCGATCCTGCATGCATTGCGTTTCGGGGTTTCTTGGTAATCCCCATCCCAACCTAGTACCAGGAAATTGATTGGGTATAGGCATGAGGTATATTTCCCATTATTGGTGTTATAGTTGTAGTTTAGACCTAGAGATTGTGAAAGTTCTTCGATTAAATAAATACTTTTGATTAGACCCTATTTTCATTAACCTTTATAGGTTGCAAATATTAAACAATTATGCTACGCATTCTGTTGCATAATCATTCTGCACGTCAGTGACAATAAATTTATATTTTGTGAACTGACGGCATATGCCAGTTTGTACATCAGATTAACTTCGCGTAGTACCTCGAGTTTGGTCTTGTTGCCTTCCACAATGTCTTGTAATGAGTTTTCTAACGACTTTCGTAAAAACGGCTTTGATAATGAGATATTGTCAAAATCCATCTTATCGAATCCTTCAATCAAACCCATTCCTAAAGGTGACGGTACAATGTACTCAACACTGCCTTGCTTTTTTTTGGCCACATACCCTCTTGCTGCAATCTTTTCAATGTGTTCTGCGATTGTAGCATCCGTTCCAATACCGTTAACATCCATTAATGCAATTAACTCGGTCTCTGTCATGTGCTTGGGTGCACTAGTTTTGCCTTCTTTCAACATACCCCCAGAAATCTTTACAGTTTCTCCTTCAACGAAATTAGGTAATTGTTTTGAACTTTCCCACTTTCGGTATATGAACACATCCAAGTAATTTCTTTCAGTTACTATTAAACCAGTAGCGGTAAAATATTCATCACCCCATTGCAAAGTGGCTGTGGTTTGTTGGCCCACAGCATCTTTTGAGCAACAAGCTAAAAATCGCCTCACGACATATTCATACACCTTTTTCTCATCCGGGGACGATAGACTATCGATTTGAACGTAATTAACTGGATGAATGGCAGGATGCGCTTTGTCATCATGTTTCCCATTACGAGGAGTCTCAATTCCTTGATCGAGAATTTGGTTGGCATACTGACCCCATCTGGAATCCTGTGCCTGCTTACCAATTACACCTCTGAAATCCATCATAGTAGGAAAAGAATCAGTCTCAGTTCTGGGGTACGAGAGAAATCCTCTATTGTATAGCTTTTCTGCGGCATCTAATGCACGCTTGGCACTCATTTTAAATAATCTTGCACAATCCTTTTGTAACTCGACCGTTGTTAGAGGGAGAGGACGCCAATTCGTTGTTCTTTTCTGCTCAAGTTTAGTGATTATTCCCAGTTCATGTTCCATACATTTCTGATACAACAAAAGAACATAGAGTCGATCAAAGAAATTTCCTTTAGTCCAATTGAAAGGTACTTTCTTGTTGTCCTTTTTGACGTCCACAGCTATGTACCAAAAATTTTCGGGAATAAAACTCTTGACCCTCTTGTATCTATCAACGACAAAGCCTAAAGTGGGAAATTGACAGGTACCATAGGAGGCTAGTTCTTGTTTCTCGATAATTCGACTTTGTCGTAAACCATCAGTAAGCAATCGTGTAAAACTTGTACCAACTCGGAAATCTACCTCCATACGACAAGATACAGCAGCGACTGAACGCATATCTAGCTGGACGGGATTTCTGGCCGCCTGGAGTATATGCATTCGTTCTAGATGGGAAAACTTACTTCGCCAAATATCTCGTATTTCAATGGATCGGTTACCCTTATTTGCTGCCTTGAAGATTTCAAATCCAATGAATTCCCCTTCACGATCGCAATCGGTCCATATCATCAACCTACGGGCCAGGGCAGCCTCTTTTGATATGTTGTCAAATACATCTTGCTTAGTCACTTTCTCTATGATTTCAGCATCGAAAAGTCTTCCAGGAACGCATTTTCCCCATTGAAACGCTGGTGGGAAATCCATATTAGTGAGATGACCCACTACTGATGTCATTGTAACTTCACTGTTACCAATCTTTGGAAAGTTAAATGTAAAGTCATAGTTCTTTATGAACTTATTCTTCGAGTTTCGAACTTTAACACGTCCTCCACCCAAAATATTTGCCACTTCCTTAGCAATCGATGGTTTCTCTGCAACGCATAGTATTTTCATAGCACATATGTTACGCTGGCGACCTGAGTAAAGTGATAACTAAACAAAACCTGATGGCGCTAAAATGTATACACGCGCGCGCGTACCCAAATCAGGCTTCTCCAAACTTGTATTACGCCAAATCGCAGTAGAGGGGATACCAAACTTAGGAAGAGTAAATATCTTGAATAAACTTTTTCACCAAACCACCTTATTTAAGGAGCACTCGGTCATATCATGGGATCTAATAAAGTAATCCATCGTTTGTCACACAGACGTTGAGTTTTTTGAAACTTTGCAATAAATCGAATGGCTTATATATTACAACTGAGCTTAATAGTTATCTCTACCTCTTACAGGAATCACCAAAATAGAGATTTACTGGGAATTCAACTCAATGTAAGTTGAACTTCAACATCTTACTGTGTTAATTCTTTTTCCATGGACAAAGATTGTGAACAAACCTAATTTGTTACGGAATGTTGACAAAAAAGGTGTTAGACTTGCACCAAGATACTAATTCCATCCTCGGTACGTCCTCGTTGTGTCCTTAATCCACTTGGGCATCCTAATTATACAAATCAGTCTACAGGATGATAAAGGTCACTGGTAGCTTCCACGTGATAAGTGTCACCTTCCTGTGCGATATGAACATTGGCTTTGTGTCTCATAGTTAACTCAGATAAGGATGATCCACTCCACACCTCATTTTAATCAGCTGCAGTCTTTGTCCAACACTTACTTAATAATATGTCGTTATTTGAATCTATCAGTTTAGATTCGACAGTTGTATCTAAGAGAAAAGCAGTTATACAAGTTCCACAATCGACAACTGCGTCATCGGACGAAGATGCAGATCCAGACCCTGGCCTTATCATATCAGACTCATCATTGCCTCGAGTAACATCACTTGATACAACTGTTCATAATAGCCTTAATAACAGCTTTCATAGCTCAAGATCACATTCCTTTCCTCCCACAATTCAAGATGAAGATCTATTCGGAAACACATCTCGAATTCATGATGTAGCGGATAGCAGCTTTCTCGATACGCTGTTGGCAGACATGATTAACTTTTCAGTTCAACCTAAGGTGGAAAGTGGGATTGATTCTCCAATTGAATTCCTTATCAATAAGAACAATGTTGTGTCAAAGGAATTACACCGCAACATACACCTCCATCAACAACTACTCGCTTCAGGGGATCAAGATTTATACAAAATAAGACTGATGGTATTACAGAATTTCCAGCAACTTTCAGAAGACTACTATTCTCTTAATGAACTATATTCAAAGGATTTTACTGCCTCAAAATCATTGCTCTCAAGTTTTGAAAAATGGGATCATAGACGTCACAAGATCTTAGACAAGATATCCTCCATTAAGAGCAACAAAAACAAGTATGGGGCTAAACTAACCAAGTTATTAGATGAATCACTGCAACTAGACACTGATATTGCTGATTTGGAAAGCAAACTTGAGTTACTTCGTTTGAAGAAACGCGTGCTAAACAGTGAAATAGAAATTACCAGCTCAGTCTTGGAAAGTCGAACTTCCCGTTACGTTGAAATGTTTAAGGCAGATGAGATGATGGGTAGGGAAGCTATAATTTCATTTTTACAATCCAACGGAATACCAAAGCATGAAGCAATCCGTTCTATTCAATCAGCGCCAATTGATGTGACATTTATGAATAACTATGCGACTAAACAGAATCCCAAGACTGGCAAGTCTAGCCTGGAACAACCAGGACTAGAAAAACCAAAGCTGGACAGCATTAACGAATCAATAGGCATAAAACCTTTTTTGGTTTCCGATGTTCCACAGCCTAAGGTTGACCAACTGAGCATAAATCATGATCATGGTCCTACAGCTTATGAGAAAGGGTTTGAAAGAGGTACAAGACTGTCCTCGCAGGTTAAGTACCATATTGGAAAGTATGTGAATAGAATCTTCCACGATTTGGAACAAAATTCACATACTCATGCTCCGACGACTGAAGTGGACGATCCTAAAAATACAGTTACGCAAATGCATAACCTAGAGCCGATCGTGGCTATATTGGAACGGAAAATGGCTGCTTTGAAAGATTTGGTAGGTCACTCCTCGAAAAAGGCTGCAGCATTTCATGAATACAGTACTATTTGGAAACAAATATTGGATATTTTGAAGTTTCAAGAGAAGGAGATTCTCGATTATGTATCTGAATCAGTACCATCACAGGATTATTTGGATGCAAATATCAGTAAAATTCTTAGCACTACTTTAGAGAGTATGAAACCAAGAGTTAGCCAAGTTGATAAATCTTCAAACCAGTTACAAAAAGTCGTTACCAGCGAAATAAGAGCTATCTTTGCAGCTCTCAGGTTAGTTTCGAAGGATTCAGAGTACAAAGTCCTTGAAGCTGAATATGCACATCTTGGGATATATGTGTCTGAAGTAACACCAGACAATTTGAAATCATCTTTCAAAAATCCCACACAACTAACAAAGGAACTACTGAAGAAGAATTCTATATCAGAAAACAAACAATTAAAAAGTGAGTAACTTATGATTAAATCTATTTAGGGCGTGGCCGTCTTTTCTGAATAAATACATTGGTAGGCTTTTTTCTGGGCTTTATAGTACCGGTTGATGATGGTTGATAGCGAGGTTTGGATTGTGGCTCAATCGTTCCGCTATTTGTTGGCATGTATCCTGAATAAGTTTGCTGTGGCGTGCTCTTATTGTTCAGGATGTCATTAGGCACCTGGTTACTTCTCTCTTTGGTATTCCAATTGGTCTCGGAGTTCTTCTTCGGAAGAACACCAGACGCAGAAGGTGCAATAAATGTGTTATGTTTTGCCTGTGGTGGATGTTGAGGCGGCCCATTATTGAAAACCCCGCTTCTTATGGCCTTGATCGATCTCCCTGAGTTATATGGTTGTGAAGAATACGAATTATTATGGTAACCACCATATGGTTTCTTGGGGCGAGAATCCTTGTTTTTTTTACCTTGCTTATGATTGAATGAATTATCTTTCAGTCCCTTAACTTCAACAGCCATGTCAGTCGCATTAGACTCATCCTTTATCCGCTTAGCTGATGAATTTCCTGTAGAAGTAGGCTGTGCGGGTCTTTTGTGTGGTTGCGTTTTGTTAAATGAACTCAGAAATCCAGGATAAGCCTTTGTAATACAGTCTCGGGATTCCGCATTCTCTAATAAACGCTTCCACACTTTATTTCTCCTTAATGATTCGGCATTACCAAGAATCCAAAGTGAGGTTCTTGCACGAGTAAGTGCAACGTTCATACGACGGATATCGCTCAAGAACCCAACATTTCCTGTTTCACTTGCACGAACACATGACATAATAATAATTTCCTTTTCTTGACCTTGGAATCCATCGACAGTGTTAAAATCTATTTCATTCCATATGAGGCGTCCATATTTTCTGCTGAAAACATCTTTTAAGGTTCTAATTTGTTCCTTATAAGGGGAAATAATACCGATTCTTCCACTAATTCCATCGGGAAGTATTATCATGAGATGTTCCACTAGTTCTAGAACAACTTGTGCCTCCCCAACATTGAATAACGATCGCGACACAGCATTCGTCTGATGTCTACTTTCGATATCAAAGAAACGATATGGAGTAAGTGGAAAATCTTCATGCCATTTTCTCGAATTCTTTTCCAACATACCTTGACCATCAGATAATCTTGAATTATAAAATTCAGCACTTGGAAACTGGGAAATTTCTGGGTGCATACGATATTGAACATCCAAAAGATAGACAGAATCCGGGTTGTTTTTCTGCATTCTTACAAACAAACTTTGGTCGTAGTTCAAGGATGATGCAGCTTGAGATAAAACAGTAGGAGGAAGTTGATTAGGGTCACCAACCATAATACATTTCTTACCTCCATATCTCAACGGAATGATAGCTGATAATTCAACACACTGACAAGCTTCGTCAATAATTACCTGGTCAATTCTAATTGACAACTTAGATAAAAAATCATGAGCAGAACCTGACAAGGTAGAACAAATAACCTGTGCTTCAGTCAAAATCTTTGCCTGTAAGTTTCTCTTATCAATTTCTCTGGTTCTATAAGCGATTGATACCTTTTCTCTCTGGTCGTCTAATTTCTTTGCCAACTCATTTCTTCTCTTGTTAACAATTCTCAACTTTTCCTCAATCAGCATGTACTCATCTGCACTCAACTTGGAAGAGGTCAACTGTTCTCTCAACTGGTTACGTTCTTCAACACATTTGGTATGCTCGGTTCTGATGTTTGGATCTGTCTCAATGGTCTTAGTTTGCAATTCTTTTTCAACCAATTCTTCCAACGTCAAGTCCCTGACAGAAACGTTAGCCACATCGCTGCGCCCCAATCTCACTACCTTGAGAGGCATTGGTTGGCCAGTTGCAGTCCGAACACCATTACGTAATCTGATTAAAAGCTCATCCACAGCAGCGTTACTCGGAGCACAAATTAATATCTTCGCTTTATTCTCTGAGGATGGCGCCTTCCCTCCAGGTACCACAATAGCATTTTCCTTCATCTGACTAGCCAAAGAATAACTAACAATACCTAAAATTGTCTTTGTTTTACCAGTACCAGGAGGACCTTGGATCAAAGAAAATCCTTCACTGTTGTAAGAACCAATAATGGCCTGTGCTTGTGACCTGTTAACATCGTAGATTTTCAGAATCAGGACTGCTTCCTCATCGCTAATTGTAATTGGTTGATTAGATTTTGCCAGTATGATTGAATCGCACAAGTCATAATACTGCAACCCTTTCAAAGAGGAAAATTCTCTTTCAATTGTAATCATTTGCATCACACGCATAGCAATAATTTCTGACTTTGGAGTAAGTACACCTATCATCGATCCCGCTGGATACACTCTCAATGTTATATCACTAAAATCCGAGTTCACTGATTTGATTTCCCTAACTTTAGCCAAGCATGTCCTTGTGTCAGGGGATTTCATGTAGGTAGCTAATTCAGCGGGCGAAGGATTGTGTGTCCTGTCAATAAAGGCTAAGACTAATAAGTCAGAGTCCCCGATCTTTCTGTCTGCCAACACACTTTTCTTGATAGATGCATATACATCAAAAAATCCATCAACACTGGATCTACTCCCAATTACTAACTCGAACGGAGTCTCTTGTCCAGTTTGCTTGGCTGATTGAATACCTTGCCAGCATTCTAACATGAGGAGAGGTTCTGTTGTCTTAATATAATCTTTGACATCTGCATATGTTTTTTCAGTCAGCTTGTAAAATTTTGCATCACATCCAGTAGGATAAGCATCAGTTGAATTATAATTCCATCTTAAAATTGTATTGTAAAGAGGTTTCAAATTCACGTTCAATCTGTTTCTCATATTTTCTTCGTCCTTGCGTTTTTGATCAACCTTGTTAACAAAAGAAGTCTTCGCAATTGGAGCACCATGGACATCAACTTCAGTAATCTTGACCTTCTTTTTCTTTTCCACAAACAAATCAGAGAAATCGTCGTTGTCTTCTTCTCCCGAACTATCAGAGTCAGTCTTCTTCTTCTTCAACACATTTAACGAACGTCCAACTGCTGTAGCTCTTTTCAGGTTGAAACCCGCAGGACGAGGGGCTGCTGGTGGTGCTTGAACCACTGTACTCGCAGCTGCGTTCGCTGCTCGAGCATTCTTTAATTCGGATTTTATAGCTTCAAGGTTAGAAGATTTAAATTGTTTAGGTGCTGGTGCAACCGGAGCCACCGATGTGACAACCCCATACCTTCCCAATGTCTGCTGCTTGGGTCCAGCAGATTGATAATTGAAAGAGGCAGGTTCTGGTTCAGTTTCGATGGAGCCTTCCCTTGATTTGAGTTTATTTTTCTGTCCTTGTGTATCGAAGATAACTTTGTCAACTAAGTCATTATCAAGTTCTCTGGCCTTCGATAAAATTTGAGATCTTTGAGCTTCACTTAATTTGTTATTAAACTTTTTTGCCTTAGCACCATACTTTGCAAGAACTTCTATGAACGACTTTTCAATGGTAAAGTTGAGTTCTGCTGCCAAGTCAAATCCTTTAAATACCAAATCAACACAAGAATTCAAAAGGGAAATATCCCCCAATCTCAACCAAACAACAACATACTGGAATGCAGTCATAAACACTTTAAATAATGAATTCTGGGTATTGCTATCAACATTGCTTCGAATAACTCGGAAAGAATCCAACAATAAATGACTCAAATCTAGAGTATCTCTGGTGAACTCGACAAGTTCTTCAAGGTGATATTGTGTGGCCCAGATTAAAGTGTTTTGATAGACCATGATCAAGAAATTCCAACTTCTATGCCATAAAGTCGAAATAATATATGAATTCTCGTCTGACTCTGAAGTTGCAATGACACCTGAAAGAGGGTCACATAATGCATTAAAAATATCCATTAGAATTCTTATCGCTTTAGGAGAAGGCTCGTATGCTGAGATAAGGATCAAATTCTGTAAGTTTGAATTAATAGCTTTTAAAGTATGAGTCAAATGTGAAGAAAGAACGGCTTGAATTGCTTCCAACCTTCCACCAACTCCAACATCAAAACTTTGGTGCAATATATCTATTGCAGCCTGGTTAGCAGCAGGTGAAAAAACACACGACCAAAAAGCGGTCAGTTCCTCCACATTGCAGAATAATTCCCAGAGAATAGATGGGTTTGCCAAACTGATCTTTTCAAGCAATGAAGAAAGAAGTTCTAAAGATGCTTTAACATTAATATTTTGTTGGTTTCTTGCAGCAGTAAGCTGCTTTGATGTATCTTCACTCTTCTTTTTTGCAAAGCAGACGATATTCGAAACATTCCTGAATGCTTTCACAATATTTAAAGTAAATTCCTTGTGATTATAAATGGGTTGTTGAATTAAGTGTCTCCACAATACTGGAAAAGTGTCGTAAGTAGTTGGTTCAGTTCCTTCTAAAATTAATTTCGTGTTGTGGGCTAAAAGTGTGGTGTCATATAGTAACGATCCTGATATCAATTTAATGCAATCATTAGAAGGCGAGTTTAATGCTAATTTAATGATTGTTTCTGCATTTTGATCAATAGTGGCTCTCACATCACGGCTTCGAAGAGCATTGACTTGGAACAGATCGCCACGAAAGTTAAATGTGCTACTGTCTATTTGGAAGGCATCCATCAAAAGGGCGCATGCTGTGTCCCTTATTAACCTTCTTCTCTCTGCCTCCAAGGGATCAATTGCTTGTATGCACCTAAGAAGAAAAATTCCTAACTTGATGCTTGCAGTCTGCCTTTGAACGCCAGTTAAAGTCTTTGGGAGACTTCCCATCCATTCAGTTAAGTATTCAAAATGGGAAATTCCATGACCTGTGGCCATTATCAACTGACTAAAGCCAGGGTTACCAAGGATATTATCCAATAGGTTTATGTAAGTAAAAGGTAAAGCAAGCGGCCAGAACTTGGTTTCAAACCTTGTGAAGAATTTATGCAAGATGTGTAAGAGTATTGGTAAAGGTTCTTTCAAAAATGACATGAGTTGGTTGAAGAAAACTCTTAGCAAGGGGTACAAATGTAAATTTGTTAGCAGACTCATGGACTTGATGTCCTTTGGTGAGTTTATTTTGTCGGTGAATTCCTCATTTGAAATCAAGTCAAATATCTTGTCAAAAGTGAACCAGAACTTCAAGGCTGCTCGCTCAGAGAAGTATTTTGCATCCTGAATTCTGTATAAGTAGAAATTGAGTTCGTCGACAACTGGAGGCTCCAACTTTAAAGGGTTTCCATCAAGTGTTTTTGCAAGATGTTGTAAGCTTTTTTCACACCACTCTGTAGCTTCTTTGTTACCTTCAGATAGGAGGAATATGTGACCAGGTAAGACACCTGTGGGAAGTGACATTTTTGAGGCAAAGTGAGCAAAGAAAGCATTAAATGCTTCTCTCATTTGGGCATCATTTCTGAGTATCATAGGACCCCATAAGCAAGATGTGATGCTATTAATAACAGATTTGTCGGGTAATATGGATGGATCTGATTTCATTCTTTCAACAAAACCATACAAAACCTTGGAAAGACGACTGATCTCCCACAAAACAATTATATTGATGAATTGGTTGACTTTTTGCATGGGAATGCCTCTGTTAATTGCAAACCACTCTCGTAAAAGTGATAACCCTATGTTGAAGCTGGCAACACAATTGGTACAGTTTTCCAATGAATTAATCATTAGTGGTTTTAATCGACTCAATACATCATTATTAGGAAATGAAAACAAAATGAGGGCATGTGTTGACATCGGGAACATGTAGCGGTTACAGAAAAGATGGTGTTCTGATTCATGTGCTAGCAAATACTTTATGCATTTCTTCAAAACAATCTCTTGGATCTCGCTGTTACCTGGTTCATTGTGAGAGGTCTCGATGGAACGTACAAGCTCCTTGAATTCTTCAGGTTCAGACATCTACACAAGAGTATATCTAACTGAAAGAAAAAGACTTGAGTGAGTGCTAACTGTTACTTCGAAGAATGTAATTGGCGTTGGGTTTAGTTATGTTGACGCGATGATTTTCCAGAAAAATATTAAGTTCACAAATTTTCCCCTGTTTGGGTTTATGAAACTTAAATTGTGGTTGTACATTTTGTATGTATAACAATTGAAGATGTAACAAGGTTGTTCTCGTTGGCTTTACAATTTTGAGTTATAGCTTAAAGGGTTTTGTTGAGTTCTTTTGATTTATCGATTTCCTACTACAGGGAGCCTGAATATTCGTCTAATCGTTTCGCAGCCAGTACTTTAAAAGGTGGACCAATCTGCCCAAAGTAAGAGCTCAAAAGTCTCCCGTCACATAAATTCCGGATTTGGAAACTGAAGTCCCCTATTCACCTGTCTAACTTAATCATCAACTTCTTGCTTCAATTCTGGGTAAGCTTGGTTATGTATACATTGATCTACTAAACTACATCTCCATCTGTTCATTTTTTATTTCTTTCTAAAATATCACACCAAATCTATCGGTCTGGTTCACTCAAGAGTCCACGACTCTTTTCAGTGTGCTTGTCTGTGTACTTCTTGCCAAAAAAAATTGACAATAGCCTTTCGTACAAACGGTAAAGGTATCCTGCAAACACCATCAATCCCCCAAGAATAGTACCTAATCTTGACAAGAACTGCCAGAAAGAAAGGCGACGTTCAGAAATAACAAGTTTAATTGGTTCAAAATCGTACTTAAAGTAGATTCCTGGAACTGCTCTGTATCGGCCATTCCTGTCAGTGTGAGCAATCAGGTGGTGTTCGGTCAAGGAGTACTGGTTTGTATCAATGATAAGTCCCAATTTCTCGTACATTGTAGGCACCACCTTTGCAAAGTATTTGTATATCTGGGTGTTTTCAGTGGTTATCTTTCCTGTGACATCCAAGGGATTGTCAAGATAAGGATAAAAGTCGCCGTAAGAAAATTCTTGGATCATATGAGTGAAATTCATTGCTTCGAGAGGAACATGCAGCCTGTCAGCATAACCAAAGCCCTTGGCAGTAATGTGGAATTCCCCGCGAACTTGATTGACTGGAATTGAACCAAAAATATGGCAGGCAGGAGCAGCTTCGTTCAAATGCAATCCTGTCGCGCTATACTCGGCCCTCAAAGAGTCCTGCATCACTTTCTCTAATTCAGGCGTGATATGCTGGTCATTTTGGTTGTTGACGTTAAACCCAACAGGTACGAAAAAGTCTCTACCATCAAAGTTGAGAGTTTCTCTAGCTAAGTAGCGGTCTCGTGTAATATCCATAACATTAGTGTGAAGGAACTGACATGGCATTGCCACTAAAAGATCCACATTGATCGAGAGTTCTGACCGTATTTGGTCGTCCACCACAAACTGATGGTCAACGTACCCACCAAGAAAGCCACCTACTTCAACCCATAATACCACAAGACCACACATCACCATCAAGATAGTTGAAAGTCCACCACGTTGTGATCTCACTGTATGTTGAGAATTCACTTTCGGAAACGCATCGAACGTTCGCACCTTGCTGGTAAACGACTCCATGATGATGTTGTAATGAAATATCACCAGTAAACTACTCGTGTACAAATAATGAAAAGTCGTGCAGTATACCAATTTTTGCGAGGTAGATTGCAAATCTTACGATAACAAAAACGTCTCTGTTTTTTGACAATGTTGCATTTGTATCGTTTTAGGTAATAAATAATTTTACTTATGAGAAAAGAAATCCTTCAATTATTTAACAGACATTTGTATTATCCTTCCTGAGAATAACTTTAAAAAGGAGTTGGAGTTTTGACTGGCCTAGCGTAACGAAAACATTCTCTACTGAGTCGCCTTCTCCGAAACTCAAATGATATATCCTGAGCATGAATACTTTTAGGTGTATCATAAATCCAGCCATCTTTATCTCCATCTCGTATATCAAAAAGTTCATTTACCTTAATCGATCGTTCTTGAAGGAACTTGAGAGGATCTGTATCAATTTCCCATTTATTCGCGTAACTCAACTCAAACTTCCATCCTGGGGCTGCAAAAACTTTTGAAAGATGATTTACCCCTCGAGGTTCCCTACCCCCAAGCCTCCGTGAGTCCTTGACATCAAACATATTGGATGTATACTTCAAAAAGTTCCATTCTTTTTTGAGAATACTTTTCATCTGTAATTCATAAACTTCAACCACCCGCACCTCGGGTGATTCGTCAACAATAATATCTTTACGATCAAGAAACTCTCCTTTAGTAATTGGATTGGATAGTTTGGCTGGTGGTTTAGTTGATGATTTTTTCTGGTTTCCAAGTGATATCAATAGCTTTTTGCTTTTAGGATGACAGAGTATTATTCCCACCCATCCAGTTTGGATGAATAGTAAGGTCCATGGTATAAATTGACCAAAAAATAACACTCCTGAAGTTGCCCCAATTACACCATAGAATATAAGCGTTGAAAGCTTCTCATCTTTGAACCCACAAGTTTCAAACCAAAACCGCTCAGCGTCAGCGTATTTATTTAATAAATCAGTGGTGAGATTTTGCAAATCGGTCATGTTAGACAAAAGTGCGGTTTGTGACTTGACACGGTCTTTCTTTTCAACAATAATCTCACCGTCGGTTACTGTGGCTCCCTCGAGTTCCTTCGAAGTATAATCAGAGGAGTTTGAACTAACCGAGTCTATTTCGTCATCCGCAATCAAATCATGTAGTATGCTATTATCATCTGACTGATTTAAAAAGCTAAGAAGCGATTGGCCACGTTTCTTGACTTTGATAAGATCTGGAGTCCTCTTTGGGTGCCGGTAGACAAACCCGGGTATCAATATGCCAAATAACAAGAAAATGAGTGGGTATGCAAGCACAAGATGAGGCCATAGGCAGGTGGCGGTGTAGATTACCAATGCGGATAACGTCTTCGTGGGTTTTTTCCAGGTAAGTATTTGGATCAACTCTGATTGTAATTGAAAGATTCTGCCCATTCGTTTACTCAAGTTCTTGAAGTTGGACGCAAGGGTAGAAATCGAAAGGTGTGGTTTTGGAGCCTTATTGGTGGTATCTTCCTTGGGTTTTTGCTCTGTGGTTGCATCGGGAATAGCTTTCTTGAGAAGCTTTTCTAAAACTGTATCGACAAAGTGACTGGCTTTGGATTCGTCGGCCGAACTGGGCATACTTTCAATATGACTTATTTCCTCGGTTGTAAGGGATGACCCTGACTCCCCCAAAGTTCCACCAGAAACATTTTCTGTCCATACCATGCCACTAGTGCTCGTGTCTGGATTGTATAACATATAAAAACCAATCCTTTATTCCAGAGACAACCAATACTTTTTGTCAATGGTAGATTCTGGGAACTTTGTGTGATCACATGGAAATGTGGAGTAATAAGCTTCAAAATTAACATGTAAAAAAATACATGCTTTCTGGCCATTTTACAGGTTGGTGTCAGATTTTAATGGTAGTGTGCTATTTTGCAATGGGCACGCGACCACAAAGAGTCGTAACTGGACCTATATTATCATAACTATACAAAAAGTAATACCACATGGCTTGTCTAATCATGAGGAGTTAGGGAGACAAACTTACAAAGATGGGAAGTTAACGTCGTTGATTTCTGGCTTGGCAGATGGAGAAGTCTTCTTACCACCACGAGCACCGCCACGGGCACCGCCACGAGCACCACCACGGGCACCACCGCGGCCACCACGGGCACCACCTCTACCTCTGGTAGCTGGTCTGTCAGAGGATGATTCTTGGTCAGCAAAAACAGCGTTAATTTCAAGGAATTTCTTTTCCTTGGAGGCCTTAGCCTTACCCTTCTTGGTAGCAGTAGATTCAACGTAGGATTCTTGTTGTCTTTCAATCTTTTCAGAAGCAGTCCACTTGTCTTCGGCACCTTCGTTGGCCTTTCTGATGTCCTTGGCAAACAAACCTTCTTGCTTCAAGGTCAATTCGGCAAAGTAGTCTTGCAAAGATCTACCTGAAGCAACTGGTGCAGCAGCTACTTCGTCTTCGCCTTCCAATTCAGCAGCAACATCTTCCAAAGCTTCGTTTTCAGCATCTTCGATCTTGTCAACAGAGTTACCCCAACCTTGGTTGACCTTCTTCTTGGAGTCGGTCTTGTTGGTTCTAGAGTGACGGTCAAATGGCTTCTTAGAGTGTTTGGTTGGAGTGGCAGCTGGGGCTGAAACAGACTTGTTGTTAGCTTTGTTCTTAAAGGCAGCATCGTTACCTGTGGTCTTGGTGGTCTTCTTCTTAGCCTTGGCTGGATCAGCGGATGGTGGAGGAACGTCTGCTTTCTTAGAGGAAACGTTCTTCTTAACAATTTCCCTAACTGGCAATTGAGGAGTAGAATCGTCTTCGACGTCGTTACCTAATAAATGGTACAAGTTCTATCTAGTTAGTATATTTCTAGACCATTGTTTATTCCACTACTTACCTTGTTTTCAAAAGACATTGTGGTATTGGAGTGTAGAGTAGAAAATGTACTCAACTGAAAAATTTGCTGACGTCCAACGAAAAAAAGTTTTTGTGTCACTTTCTTTTTGGTTCTGTCGCCCTTACTTTCTTTCTCCCACTTTTATTGTCTTCTCCTGTGCGAAATCTTCTACTAAATCTCCATAAATTATTTATTTCTAGTTAGGTTTCTTGTCAATAAAATCTTCACCAATACGAGACAAAAATGTCCTAATGGCAACTCTCAACTCTCCCGACATGCTTTTCGAAAATAGCCTCAAAGTAAGTTTATACATTAATGGTGCATGTTCCTTGAAGTCGTCTTCATCCAACTCCACGTACCCTTGGTAGATTTCAATGATTACTGGCCTCCATGTAGTAATATACTTTTGTTGGTGGTTTTCATCAAACTCAGAGTACCGCTCGGCTATACCACAGCACAATGGAATAAGACTTTCCAGAATTGACTTCTTGGCATCATCATCGGTCTTGTCATCATCGCAGTACATACGGAACATGATGTTGATAAATACCGCAGAGGAAGAAGACTCTTGTTTCATCAAGTTTGGCAAACGCTCAATAACTCCAGCATTCCATAACCGCACCCGCAAATCATAGTCATCGTTGAAAGTCCGCGAAAAGTCATAGCTGCCCTTCAATAACATGGCAAGCTTCATCAAGTAGTCATAAGGTACAGTTTCGTAAAACAAGTCATTCTCAAGTAACTCACTTAATGTCTGGATCAATAAGAGCTGAAGAACACTCTTGACCACAATGGAGGACTTGTCGCGTGACTTGCGTAATCTCTCTTCTGTATCTTGCAAAATCGAGTTTTGAGATACATCTGGGCTTTCCTCCACAGTATCTTCTTTCACATGCAGCTCCCGACTTCTTAAAGGATCCGATGTAAATAATTCCTTGGCCTCTGTCAAATCAAACAAGTTTGTGAATGCATCCGTGATTTGTCCCCATTGCTTGTCGGAAAATTTGGTTACGTTATCTAATAACAACGACATCAAACCTTCTCTACCCGTACGGGCAATTGTATCGTTTGCCTGACAAATACATGAAATAATCAAGTTCAAGTAGCTGTCAAGCATAGGACCCAATGAATCAAAGTAATGAGTCAAAAGCATAATCATACTCTTCAAAGCCTGGATTAAAGTGGTAGAAAGCCACACTGACAACTTGTCATTAGTATCGTCAACATTTAGTTCCCAGTGGTTGCTCAAAACATTGAAAATTGGGAACAAAAGTTGTCGACATGTCAAGTCCCAGAAGTCAAACTCAAAGTACTGGCCATAATCCAATAATACATTAAACAAGTAGTTCAATGCACGGGATCTAACTTCCAACTCTTCTCCTGTCATAATAATATCATGAAATCCAAACAATACAGGGAACCACAATTTAACTAGATCGTCGTACTTGGCTCTGGATATTTCATCTTCGCCATTAACTGTCAACTTATGCTTATCACCAAAACTAATTTGGGCGACCTGGTTAACCAACTTCAGTAATACATCCAAGGATAACAAGCTTACTCGTTGGAACTTTTCGTTCTTGGCTAACTCAGTAAAACAAATCACTAATTCAGCAAACGATTCTTGAGCACGAACCTCGTCAATGTACTCCTTATTGATCCATTTAGCCATTTTGTATGACTTCATTACCATCGTTTCTTTATTCTCTTTAGCGGCAGCACTCAATACACTGAAGATGGTTTTCCATCCTGACTTAATTTGACCTGCCCTTGCCATAATCATATTATTGATACATTCCAATACCATATCTTTGACTTCCAATGAGCCGTTGTGAACAATCACATACTCAAATGGCTTCAAGAATTCTTTTTGGAACTTGAAATGTGCCAATTCATTGATTTCCAAGAATCTCATTGACAACTGACGCAATGAATCTAAAGCAAAAAATGAAGTTGCAGGATTACTATGGCACCCAACTTTGTTGAAAGTCTCTCCGATAATAGCCCACAACTGTGACCATTCTAAACGAATACGGTTCATGTTATAGTAACAGATATCTACCACCTTCTGCAATGAGAATGTTCTTGGGTTGTTGCTTTGACCTGAAGATTCAATCTCTTCAGTAACAACCTCTGATAAAGCCTTGACAAATTCGACAATACCGTCACCCGACAAGTATGCACTGTTCGTAAATATTTTATCAATTGTGACCCCCAACTCTGTCTTGGTCAACAACTTTGCAGCATATGGTGTCAAATGTTGGTTATGGAATTTATTAGAAGCATTCTGTGAAGCAGATGTTTGGGTAGTAAACAGACTGAAGAAGCTGGCGCTGGCTCTAGTCGTCTCCACCGAGGTTTTGTTGACAAGTTTTGCCGTTGAGACATCGGGAATAGAATCCTGGTCTACCCCTTGGGCTATTAATTGCAATCTTTCGATTTGTGAAATGGATGTCAAAATTTGAATCCAAGATCCCTTTAGTTGGTTGCCTTCAGTAACTGCCAACTCTAACATGATATAGATAGCATCGACATTCTTGGGTTTCATGTCTTCATAGTTGTGCAAGTTTTCAAATTGAACCAACGCACGAATGAATGAGGTTCTGGCGTATTCCAAGTCAAACATACAAGCAATACGAACAGATAACTTGATACCTTCCAAACATATTCTGGTTATTTCTTCTTCGTCGAATTCTTTAAATGGAGGTGTCAAGCCCGCTAATATTGACATCCATAACGTGTCAAAAATGGACTTGACATGATAAACATGATTTGCAGCATAGAATACCCCGTTAGAATCGTCAGATTTAAGTTTCTTTCCTAAATTTCTAACAAGTTTTTCCGTTTTGGTAGACATCTCTTTCGATGCATGAATATATGCTTCACGGTTCAAATCACGACTGTTGAAGAATCCAATAGATCCAGAAGATGCGATCGAAATATCTCCTGCTAATAAAGCAGTGTGTTGCTCAGATTGCAACTTAATTTCATTATCTTGAATCTCATTATAAATCTTCTTCAATAAATCACGAGGCAAATCCTTACCGTCATCAATTCCACCATTATTGATAACAAAATTGTCGAAGGTCATTCTGTTCTTAATCTGAGGTGAATGCAAATCGGTGTTAAGCAAGATCACAGAGTAGGATAATACGTAGGCTGCATCTGCATTTGTAAAGATGGTTGGGTTACCCAAAACATATCTTTCAGCAAATTTTAACATGAATCTATCAATCTTCTGTGCTTCGCCTGGTAATCTGAAGGATTGTAAGAATAATCTCATCGCATCAACGAAGTCCAAGTTTGTAAATTCCATTTGGTTAACAAATGCGTGCATGGTAGCAATGTTTTTGTCATTACCGTCACCCAAGTATTCTCCAATTACGGCCTTGTCTAATCCATCAGTTTCTAATAAGAACTTAGCAATATCTTCAGGAGAGTCCGAAGAGAGGAAATTTTGCTGAATAAAATATTTGATACCTTTCTTTGCTTTCTGATTGAACTGTTTGATGCCTTCAAGAAATGCCTTCTTACGCTGTTTCAAATTTTCAAACTGTTCAGGGTCATCGGTTTCATTGAACTGTTCGGTATTTAAGAAGGAGCCATTTCTAGAGGTATTCGTAGTGGAGCTGTTAGAGTCAACAGTAGCTGATCTGTCCCGTTGAATAGATAAGTTTGAATTATTGTGTACCATGTCAGGCTTATTATGGTTTATACCTTTGTGTGCCCATGAATACAACGACTTTAAGAAGGCCACTGAGCAACCAATGGATGTCATCTTTAATGCGTACTCCACAGGGAAATAGTTATAGATTTCTGGTTCTGGAAGCTTAGAGGACATGGTGGAGCTGGTTAAGTTTGCCACCTTGCTTATATCGTACACCGAGATTTCCTTTCTCTTGTTGTCTTGGTAAGCAGCCTTTTGTTGTGCAGTGACCTCGACCCTTAGTAATGACAATCTAGTTAAATAATCAATAATCTTTTCACAGATATTAGGCATGCTGCTATCACAATCATAGTTTAAATAGAATTCAATGATGCATCTTGAATCATTGCACAACTTCTCAATTATAGACAACAAATACCGTTTCTGATGTGATGTTGAAGTTTTCATTTCGGCTACTGGAAAGTATATTTCATCCCAGAACACAGGAATCTCACGCTTGAATTCGGATCTCAAGTTGGAAATGATTAACCAAAATATCTCTAACGACAACTCAAATACTGGAGCCAATGGCGATGCAGCATTTCTTGACAAGGATAAACAAATGTATTGCCTGACAACATTGATCAATCTTGTCTGTTCGTTGGAATTTGATGACAAAATTACCACATTTGGGCTTAAGAATACATCAATGTGTTCTTTCAAGATTGTGTGAATGATATGTAAGGATAAAAGCTTGGATCTGACCGAGTGCGATCTCATATCCAACGTTTCTGAGTCGATCCCTTTGACTGAGAGTTTACACATCGCTCTGAAAATCAAAAAGGCATCCTTCACGACTAAATCTTCATCGTTTTCTGTTGCTTTACTTGCTTCATTCACCCTTTGATTTTCATTAGAATCATCATTCAATTTCTCCAAATTCTTCAATGTTAACTTTTCTGGTTGGTCAGGAATCGCAAGTTCCTCTTTACTGATAGTGGACGATCTCAACTGACTTGTCGATTTTTGTCTCTTAAAAAGTTCAGAATCTGAAATGCGCTGAAAGATAGCTGCAATAACTTGCGTTAAGATACCTTGAGCAACAGATTGATTTCTGGCGGACAAGGAGAAGATGAACACGTTATAGATTTGTCTCACAGCCTTAAGTAAGGAAGCTCCATGACATGGCATAACAAGAATCGAATGCATCAACGCTCTCACCACTTGTAATTCCAACTCTGGATCAGTTCCTTCACCTTCAAAGCAGGCAGAGATGACATCAACTGACGAATCAGTCAAGTTGACCTTGTCCTCAGAATCTTCAAACTGGGCATAATCAAACAATTTAGAGAAGAGATCAATGGCAATAGTTTTCAATTCACTTGAGCTAGTTTCACAAGTCAACTTCAATGCATCAAAAATGAGATGAGGGTCTCTGGATTGTGGGTTCTCTAAGGAATCAAGAGCCTTTTGAACCATCTGTTTAAGATTATCATTCTTCTTTGAATCTTTATTTGCAAGAATAAGATCAAATGTCTTCTTAAAAATCACTGTGTTGTCGACTGTAGCATTACCAGAAGCCACTGAGATTGTGGAAGCTTGACGGGTATGGCGTGAAGGCGTGTTGGGCAAAGTGGTAATCGAATCATTTAAAGAGTCGGTTGGTGCCATTTCTGGGCTTTCTGGTATTGGTGGTGGTATTTCCTTTTCTGGAACTGGAGGTCTGATTTCCTCAGTAGTAGACGACACATCATCTCCCGGAACTGAAGCATTCGTACCATTAGAGGGTGAAATTTCTTTATCATCTACTTGATTCTCTTCAGATGCTTTCTTTTCCTCGGTTGATTGATCTTGTTTGTTGGGCGAATCGTTGGTTCCATTGGATGCTTGACTGGTGTCTACCTCTTGCATTTCACCAATGTTGTTTCGTGTATCTTCTTCCAACTTCATGTTTTCAGAGTTTTCCAGCATCCCTATGGTAAACTCTGACAATTGCCTCTGATGTGATGTGACAATGTTGCAAGTAGAATTGATTAAAGTGTCTTGCTGATTTAATAACGTTGACTATTTTGTTGAGGTGTTTTTAGTTTGGACTGCACGACCTCCTCCCGACTGTGCCATGTATTTCTTACAGGTTACAATTTACGCGGTACCGAAAAAAACGCGATACGCCCAGGAAAGAAAAATATACTATTATAGGGTTAATTGATATATAAAAACTAGAATTCACTTAAAGCGACAGCGGTAGCTTGAAAATCATCGTGAGAGATAGACACGTTTACATTCTTAACACCTGCCTTGGTAGCAGCTTGTAAGGCACCATTCTTCAAGGAAACCTTTGGAGCACCATTGGCATCTCTGACAATCTCAATGTCAATCAAAGCAGCACCAGCACCTTGCGACTTAACACCCAAAGCCTTAAAAACGGCTTCCTTGGCAGACCAAGTACCAGTGTACGAAGCTTGGGGATGAGCAGACTTGGAACAGTATTCACGTTCGGCCACAGTGAAGTTTCTTTCAATAAAAGCATCATTGTCAATGTTAAGAGCATTCAATAACTCAACATCAACACCAACACCCTTGGAAGACTTGTTCAAAGATTCCAAAGCCTTGGCTGTGTCTTTAGAATTAGCACTGACATAGGCCTTGTTCAGTTGAATGGACTTGTTGGAGAAAGAATCCTTGTCGTTTTCAATACGTGCCAATGGGTCCAAGTAAACTTGCGATTCCAAGGCATCGCTGTATGGGGCATTATCCTTTGCAACAAAGATAGAGTTACGCGTGATAGCATTGTGCATGTAACGGTAGGTCTTCTTGTTACGAGCAGTCACTCTAATAGCATAATCTTCGTAAGTAGCTTGATCCAAAACAGCATACAAGTAGTCTGGATGTAACACAATAGCTTGGGCACCCTTTTGACCAAAACCGAAAGAGGTGACGGAGACAGCCTTGATACCGTCAGTTTGAATGGATCTGGATGGGAACAAAATGTAGTCGTTCTTTTCCAATGCCTTGTCAACATTATCAGCATTTCTGTTACCTGGAACAAGACCAGAGTTCAAGATTTGAATGGCACCGTTCAACATCCAAGCACCAGCGGCACCCTTTGGATGACCAGTCAAGTACTTTTGGAAAACACCGAAGACTGGGTTACCGTCAGTTCTACCCAAGTGCTTCAACATGGAGTTAACAGTGGCAGTTTCGTTCTTTTCGTTAGCAACAGTAGACGTGCCGTGGAAAGAAGCAACACCAAGATCATCAATAGTCAAGTTGAAAACAGCTAATGCACCTCTAATTGGAGCAATTCTTGGGTCAGACTGGTGGAAGTTGTTACCCCATTGCCTCTTGGCGTCTTGGATTTGTCTCTTCGCTTCACGGTTAACTTCTTCAGTTCTTTCACTCAAGAAATCAGTGATGGAGAATTCAGCACCGTATTCTTCCTTGGCCAATTCAGCTTCGTCGTTCAAATAATCAATTTCAGTTTCTTTCCAGTTCTTAATTTGAGCCAATCTTTGCTTCAATTGTCTAGATCTGTACTTGATGTTCAATAATGGAGATGGGTACTTTAAGTCACCTTGGTGTTCTCTTGCAGTGGTCAAGATACCCTTACCTGGAGCCGGAATAGATCTACCAATCTTGTCAGTAGCGGTAGCAGTCATTGCCAAGACAGCGTGGATTGGAACACCCATCTTAAGAGCTAAACCAGCACCCATTATAACTTGAATACCGGAACCTTGCGATTCCATGAATCCGTTTCTGGTAGTAGTAGCTGGTCTGGACATTTCTCTTGGAGTTCTGCCGTGGTCGAATTCATCGGCGGCATTGCTGGTAGCCTTCATATTGGCGAATTCGTAAGAACCCTCTTCTTGGAAGTCATCATAACCACCAACAATAACAATCTTAGCCTTTCCACTCTGAATAGTTTCAATACCAATGTCAACAGATTCAACAGAAGTGGCACAGGCACCAACAGGTGTCTTAATAGGACCAGAAGAAGACAAAAGCAACATATTAACCCACGCAGACATAGTGTTGATAAAGGATTCTTGTAAAATATCGTTTTGAACTGGCTTGTCTTGGTATCTGTCTTTGAACATACCTCTCAAAGCAGAAACACCACCCATTCCGGAACCAGAAGTGTTACCAACTTCAGAAACATGGACGTACTTGTAGAATTCGTATGGGTCAGTGATACCAGACGATAACAAAGCTTCGGCAGTAGAAACCAAAACGTACAATGTAACAGGATCCACCTGAGAAATAACATCTTCACCAATACCATAGGTACGGGCATTCCAACCACTAGGAATTTGACCAGCAACTAGTCTGTCAAATCTCAAGGCCTTTGGAACAAATAATGTAGCACCCTTCAAGATTCTAACGGTGTATTCACCAGATTCTTCAATTTCAAAGATTTCACACTTGTCACCATGTTCGTGCTTGTAATGTTCAGCAGTTTCCTTAGAAGTTTCAAATGGTTCCAAGTCATGTTGAATAACAACTTCTTGAATCAATTGCTTCTTATTAGGGTCGTAACCGTGGAACAATTCAGGTTCAATTAATCTAATACCGGAGTGTTCCAAAATTTCTTCCTCGTACTTAACCTTGATATCCTTATCATCAATTGGAGCTTGAGTCTTGGCGTCAATCCAACCAGAGTATGGCTTACCCTTCAAGTTACCAGTGTGATACTTGATCAAACCCATAATCCAGGCCATTTCAATTGTACCTTCCAAAGAGAATTCACCATAGGCCTCCATTTCCCATCTTGTTCTCGAGTTACCCCATGGACCAACTTCAGCAAAACCTGTAACCACAATGACATTATCCAAGTCTAACATACCTTCCAAATCTGGAGCAATGTTCTTGATTTCTTCATATGGCTTCAATCCTGGGAAGTTGAACTTCATGTTTGATCTTGGTTGGACGGTAACCTTATTGTATTGAGCATCGACATTATCACCGTTAACAACCTTTTGTTCAATAGCAGATTCAATGGAAACGGCTCTTCTGATATCAGAAGTTTCAAGCAAGTCGGATCTCAACTTGGAAGTGAATTCCTTCAAGTTTTCAATAAATTGCAAACCACCGTTCAAGTCTGCCATAACTGGCTCTTCTTGACACCATTGAACAATTTCTGGAGTCATTAATCCCAAGATGTTGAAAGCCATTTCCTTTTGAGAGAAGGTTCTGACTCCCAACTTTTCAATACCTTCGGCAATGATGTTATTACCACCCATCAAACCAGTACCTCTGGTCCAACCAATAACAGCACCACAAATGGTTAACTTGGTTCCCCAATCTTCAGAGTACCATCTGTTGAATAAGGTTTCCAAAGAAATCTTTGATTCGGAATACAAACCATCAAATCCAAAAGTACCGTGGTTTGGAGACAATGGCAAGATACATTGAGCTGGTCTCGTGTCAGTGGTCTTTCTCGTCTTAATAGCACCCAATAATCTCAATAAGTTGGTCAACATAATTCTATGAGCGAATTCAGATTTGGAGTCAATGTTGTCTAATCCATTACCGTTTTCAGGAATAGCAGCAAATGGAATAATGGCATCCAAGTCCCATCCTAAACCGCCCTTCTTTGGCTCATCGTAAATATAGTTGACCAAACTATCAACATCTTGCTTCGAACCTTGGTTGAAAGGAACAACGGTCAAAGTAGAACCACCGGCACCATATCTGGCGTACATGTTTTGGTAGTATTCGGTCACCTTCTTTGAGAATCTGGAAGTAGTGACAATTACCTTTGCACCACCACTGATTAAACCTTGCAAGATTTCAGCACCGATAGAACCAACACCTGCACCGGTAACCAATACATATTTGTCCTTAAAAGTCAAACCGTTAATAGCGGCAGATTCCAAACCATCTAAGTAAATAGAAGACAACTTGTGGTCATAAGCCCAGCCATCCTTCGACTTTCTTTGAAGATGCAAGAATGGAATTGTTTGGGGAGGAATAGTTGAAGAAACAGGTTGCAAAATAGATGTTCTGTCAGGTAAGGAAGCAATTTCATCGTCATCAGAAGCAGTAGACAATTCATCCTCTTCAGTTGGAGTGTTTGTACCTGTCTTTGCTTGCAAGATGGACTTGGTAGTGTGTTGCGTCTCGATTTCCTTGGTGGATTCAACAAAGGTGATCAAGTCATCGTACAACTTTTGAATTTCAATCTTGTTACCCTTAGAGGCTTGTTTAGTAATAGCCTTGTAAACTCTAGCCAAGTCTTCTTGGATAGTTGGTTGTTCAATCTTCGTCATCTTACCACCTTGAGCCATTTCGTAAACATATTGTTCAAACTTTCTAACAGATTCCTTATTGACTTCTTCGTAAACAATTCTTCCCTTGGAGTCGACAGTCGTCTTTGGACCAGTAATCTTGGAAACATCCTTGAAAACAGGGTTGGCACCCAACACTTGCTTACAGTTATCAATCAATTGTTCACCCAATCTCTTGGCTAACTTGTAAGTTTCACCCTTGTATTCTGGACAGTGGTCAATGTGGTATTGCATGAATTTAATTAAAGTTGGGTTGGATCTGTTCATAATTTGAATACATTGGTCAATGGTCTCTCTATCAATAGAGGTCAACTTGCCAAAGATAATGTCAAACCACATGGAGAGAACATCCTGTCTGGCCCAATTCCAGTACGAGTCATAAGTTCTCGATTTCAAGGCAGAGAAAGTAGGTTGGATACCCTTGGCATAGAATTCACCATGTTCTGCTTCCCACAAGTCCAAGTTCTTTTGTAAAACAGCAGATGCTTCCTTTTCTTTGATATGAGCCTTTTCACCCTTGTTCAAGTCAACTTGCAAGTATCTGGCAAGAACTTCCAATTGTTGTCTTGCCAACTTCTTGTTTTCTGAGGTCAAAGCATCCAAAGCAGCAGAATCAACAACAGCACCACCGGCACCACCAGAGGCACCACCGGCACTGGCACTACTTGCAGACAAGTTAATACCAACCATTCCAGCGTATTTGGTTGCAATGGTATCTAAGAAGGCCTTCGCGTCATTATCGTTGCCTAATCTTGAAGCAGGTTCGTTGGTCAATGCAACCAATAAAATAGAGTCTTGTCTACCTGAACCTAAGCCATATCTTGATTCCAAGTACTTTCTAGCGGTCGTGATTGAGAATCCACCTGGCATCTTGGAGGAAATCAATCTACCAATAAGAGAAGTCGAAGTCTTACCCAACTGACCAGCAAAGGTATCCTGGAATTGTTCAGCCAATTCTTCCAATGGAGTATCTTCTGGCTTTTCTGGGGTAGAACCAAATTCCTTACCCAAGTCACCCAAAATTTCGTTCTGTACTGTCGACTTACCGTTAACCAAGTCCTTGATAGCCTTAGTCATAGGAACAGCATCCAATGGCTTCTTCAACTTCTGTGCAACCAATACATGTAAGAGCAAGGCAGCGGTAACCGGTTCATCTGGAATAGCGGCAGAGGCAGCGGCTGGAGCTGCGGCAACTGGGGCGGCGGCAACTGGAGCTGCAGCAACTGGGGCAGCAGCTGCAGCAACTGGGGCAGCAGCTGCAGCAACTGGGGCAGCTTCTTCCTTGGCTGGGGGAGCGACTTCAACTGGATCAGGAGTGTAGTAGATTTCCTTAGCATCCTTGGAGTAGCACAAAACTTGACGTTGCAAGGAAAGAGCAGCATCATACGATTCGTACTTGGCCTTGATGGTTCTAGAAGCCATACCAGCTAAGGTTGGTGATGGACCAATTTCAACAACTCTTTCAGTGTTGTGTTCTTGAAGGAAAACATCTTGGGTTTCGATCCATCTAACTGGCGACGCAAATTGATAGGCCAACAATTCGGTCAACAACGTGTGAGATAACTGTTGCTGGATCTCTGGTTTCATGGCTGTATTAGTATTATTCAAAAATCTGCAATGATATAAAGAATGAACCGTTGTGGCAGATGGAATTATACTTATAACTATTGATGGCACAACAAAAATCTCAACCTGCAAAATAAAATGTAGGCATTCCTCCCAACATTCGCTTCATCTTACATTTTAGGCGCGCTCTGTGTCAGGGCATTCCTAACGGACAAATATATTTTTGGGCTCGTAAACTTTTGTTGGTCCTGATAAACCAAAAAGTTTTTGTATTGCGGTATGGGTGTTGTTACAAATAACAGACCAAATCTTACTGTATGTAGCCCCAATTGATAGTACTGATATGTGTGGAGTTTAAGGGGTATCAAATTGTGTTTTATTACTTATTTTATTTACTTTAGTTGATCAATTAATTTGGGTGTTAATCATGTTGATTTTTATAAAATCGTTACAAATTTACCAAAACGCAAATGTTTTATCATCAAGTAACTGCATTTCTTAAAATCAATCTTCACATTTACTATACTCAGATGTATTTCAAAATTTGATTCGTCTGTTTCTACCTCAAAGCGTTTGACATCTTTCTTGCAGCAATTGCCCTAAAGTAGAATCCAGTTTTACCCGGACATTCAACAATATCGCACAGTAAATTTCATGAAAAAAATTTCAACTTCATTCTACTCATGCATCCTTGTGTATAGTAATAAACACTGACACTAACCTCATTGTAGGTTCCAAAGCTTAATGCCTTCTCATCTACCCTGATTATATTCGTTTATTTTCAGTTTAAAATGGTCTAGGAGAACACTTTTGCATTTGGAAGATTGATTCAGGTCATCTCCACCCTAATCTGATCAAACACTTGTGTTTTGCTTCATATCAGCTAAGGACTATTAACATGATCTACATTACCGTAAATTAGCAAAAAAAGGAAAAGACAATCTAACTTTTACTATGTACAAAATAGTAATCAAAACCCTTGCCAGCTTCTCTCTTGAATACCCTGGTTGCATTCAAAAGAATACTTCTCATCATTAATCCCTTGAAAGAATATCCATTGCATTTTGCGTACCACTGCCTTGAGGTCGTGGGCATAATTCTTCAATTGTCTTACCTTCGTACATGAATCGTTAATAACTGAAAAGTACGTTACTAAATCCTGGTTTATAAGGGAATTGGAACTGGGTGCTTCAGTACAACCAGTGAAATCAATAGACAAGACCTTGAGTAGCTGTAGGGAACTGAGTAATGGGAGAAAATTTGCCAACAGATGTTGCAAGACAGGTAGATGGAGGAATTCAAGCCTAATGAATTTCGCCAAGAGGCTGAAATTGCGATGATCGTAATTCTTTTGATCAGGGATCAGCGGGTTGTGAAAGTAGTCAACTCTCATATGTGTAAGACTGAATTGATTACTTGGCTTCAAGTTGTGCATCATTTCTCCAATAATTGGCTGAATATTGTGAACATTTCTAAAATGAAGACTTAAATTTAATGATTTTAAACGGTGCTGTGTGCCAAGGAACATAAAAGTCTTGAAGTTATTATCATTTATCAAGGATAAATTCAATGATTCTAGATCACAAAAGGGACTCACAGATTTTAGAAACCCATTATCAATACAACTGACAATTGAAAGATGTTTCAAGTTGGAAAAGTTTCCTTGGTTTTGCAACATGGTTTCTCCATCTAGATCTGAAAGGACAAGATTCTTTACCGATAATGAGACCAACTTAGGTAACGGTCTGCAAAACAAGGCTTGAATCAACCCATCTTGATCTAAGTCAACATTTTCCAATGAGGACGACGTGAAATCTGTCGACGTGCAAGTGTATCTGGAAATGGAAAGGTTTCTCAATCGTGGAAACCTCGATAAATCCAAGTTCTCAACATTTTGGGTATGAATGTTGCCAACACAGAGAGATGTAATTAAGGTTGATGGGATACAGGAATCTAACTGAAAATTTCCTCTGAGACTCATCAAGGCAGAATGGTGTTGCAAAAGATCCCAAGAAAGATTAGGAGAGCAATACCATTCAAATACTTTCAAATTAGTACACCGAGGAAGAATAGAACTTAGGTGCTGTATCAAATTGAGATCAGGAATATCAGGAATGGTTTCACTAAACGAGATACACTTAATATACCGACAGAATTCGGGATGAGCTAATAAATTCTTGAACAATAAGTTTAATCCATAAAGAGACGATATATTGATTGAATATAAGGTTAATGGATGATTTTCCAAGGTGGGAATTCTTAGCTGTCGATACTGTCTTTCTTTTGAAGAGTCAACTGAAATGGCACAGTATATGCGGGGTTGAATAATCAGGTAGGTTCGACTGTCAGTGTAAGCGAGACTGAGAAGGTCTTTCTGGGAGAGGTTAAGAGAAACCAACTCTATAATCTCGGATGGCAAACAACTGAGCATACTTTCATGTACAAGACTATTGACTAAATGCCGTAAACGGCGGAGCCTGTCTACATATATATGAATTTGCAGTAGTCCGGTTTTCGGGATTAAAAAAAAATTATCTGATCGGATCTAACGCCCCAACGAAACAGTGGCATTTTTCACACCATACTTATACGAAACTCGAAATAAGTTTTTGGGTACACAAAAAAAAGTAATGCGATTTCTGTGGATCGAACACAGGACCTTCAGATTAACTGTGACTGATTTTCTTCAGTCTGACGCTCTCCCAACTGAGCTAAAACCGCATACAAACCCACGGCGGGAGTCGAACCCGCAATCTTTTGATTAGAAGTCAAACGCGTTAACCATTACGCTACGCAGGCTTAGATTATCACATGATATACAGACAAATAATTTATGTGTACAACTTTCGAGGTTTAAGAATATTATTAACGGATCGGTGTTATTCTACGAAAAATAACAATTTTACACGGGTTCTTAACGCAAAAGGTTAATTGATTTAGTTAAGGCCGTGGTGCCAGGGGTAGCCATCCTAGTGCAGGAGAGATAAGGTAAGGAGGCAGCAACTTTATCCAAGCAAATACACGTAGAATAGAAACCCAACCTGACGATATTCTTCGTCCATTTCACACACCACCCGCATTTAGAGAGAAGCGAGGGCGTTACGGGGCTGGGGTGGACTACTTTGAATTTTATAATTGTGTAACACTAACATATTTCAAAAAAAAAGAAATGTAAAAAGTCGTACCGGATTAGGAACCGGCAGTTTCAATTCTGAGTTCTGCTGGGGCCATATGCACCTAGATAGTCAGTCAGGGAGACCGGAAATGAAAACCCGCAATAATACCCACCATCAGCCCATTATCATACAGAGTTGCCTTCAGCTCAAGGTATATAGTAAATCGGCATTTAAGCCATACTTACCCTAAAATCGGGAACTGACCGGGTGCGCTCATGGCCAATGTGAGCCGGAAACTATTTCCAACCTGCACATAAAACATTCAACGAGGACCTGTCAGATGGGTCTGCTGGTGCTCCGCCCATGTGATTGGCTGAGTTTCCGAGAGAGTCGTGTGCAACGGCTTTGTGTCACCATCCGATCGTAATGGCCATTCGGGATGAATTAGGTTACCTGGTACAACAGGGATCGCCATCAAAGTGCAAAGAGTCAGCGTTCCATATATCGTAAACTAGTGCGGCGACAGTGGTATCGGTACAATATATAGATTTTGTCCTTGCCACCCATTTCATACTTTGATATATCCGCCCCTAGCGCACTTATTTGTGCCTCTTTCTCAACCAGTGGGATTATTAATTATTCAGAATTCGGTGGAGGATTTCACTCTTTGGGAACATTGTTTAGTCAAGGTACTCGGGGACCAAAATATCACATATCACAATATTAGATCTCATCCACATACATATCCATCTGGGTGTCTCTGCTTCTAACCCAAAAAAAGACTATCCCTTCTTGAATCTCCCCTGTATCAATTAAGGCATCAACCACCCTTGCTTTTATTCATACAAATTTATCCAATAACAGATCCAGTTGTTGCGTTTAGCTAGGATTCAAGTACAAATTCAATCCAAAAATTTCACCACTTGTGTCGGTGCTTTTCAACTCCGAGGAGCTCCAATATAGATGTTCAATACCAAGATATTTGAGAACAACCCGTCGTCCGCAACACCGGAAATCAACATACCGATAGTTGACGGTAACAGCAATGGTCAAGGGACCACATCCTCCAATCTTCAACCTATAGACATCACCCATCAGAGACAGTCCATTTTTAACAATGGCCGTTTTCGCCGTGAGCTGATTGCTCATTCGCAGGGTATGGGTGGCGTTTCATGGGGATCAGTGATTGGTTCGTGGCTCAAGGACGAAGTCATGATTAACAGTTACCACTCGCACAATGCCCATCATGGCAACAATAACAATAACTCTAACAATAACAACCTCAATCCAGCTGCATATATCAATCCAAGAAGAGGATCGTTCCGTCAGAACAACGGCCAGATGATGTCGATGTCGCCACCAGTTGAGACGCTGTACTTGCCCGATTTGGAGGCCGATTACTGCAAGGATTACAGCTGTTGTGGCGAGTTGTTGCCTACATTGCACGACTTGTTACGACATTACGAGGAGGCGCACATTAGCCCGTCTCCGCCAGCTGAGCCTAACCACATGTTGAATCAGAATCGCAGCAACAACTTTAATAACATGCATAATATTATGGAGACGGTATCGACAACGGATGTGTTTTTAAACAACGGTGCCAACCAACACCAGCAGCACCAGAACAACAACTACCAGTTCAACAATCTGCATAACCCACAGTCACAGCAACATGCCCAGCCCGTTCCTTCGCGCAATCAAACAATACTACAGCAACAGAACCACCAGCAACAGTCACATGTGTCGAATCCCAACATCAACTTGCATAACTCTCACTACAACCTCCAGCAACAAACCATCAACCAGCTGGCACCAATACCGAACAACCAGTCTTTTGCAACTAACCAGCCACAAACCATCCCTCCACACCAAACCCATCACCATCCACAGCAGCAACAGTCACCACCAAGATCAAACACCCCAATGCAAACGGAAGATGATGGCGATGCAATGTACATTGATGATCCAGCACGCCACCTCTATGTCATGGAAAACGACGAACACAAGCCATACAAGTGTCCTGTCATTGGCTGCGAAAAGACTTACAAAAACCAGAATGGTTTGAAGTACCACCGTCTTCACGGCCACCAGGGACAGACGTTGAAGGAAAACGCCGATGGCTCCATTTCAATCATTGACCCTGAGTCCAATACTCCTTATTTGGATGGAGCAGGCATGGAAAAGGACAAACCTTACCGCTGCGAGGTCTGTGGCAAACGATACAAGAACCTCAATGGGTTGAAGTACCACAGGGGACATACCACCCACTAAGAGACCGTTGCTGTATTATTTTGTTTGTTGTTAGCGTTGTATTTAAGTTACGTGTGTTTAGTTGAGTGTGAGGGTTTACAACTTGTGTTGGGTGGATGGTGACCCGTCGGGTCTTCCCCACTTTACCCTGTTTTTTCTCCCCTCCAACCTCTCTTCCTTCCTGACGGGCATTACACTTTCCACAGGGTACGTGTCGTGCCTTTTGACTTCTTCTTATGTTTTTATATACTTTTACTGTTTATCTATGTGCACTACTGCAAGGATGCTGTGTAGAGGTTTTGTTTAATTTTGGATCTCGTTTGTTTAGATTGTTTTGATAGTAGTTACCACACATGTTATGGATTCCTTTGTTTATCACTAGAAGCTGGCTATATATCATCGCAATAGTCGTGTCAGTAGTAGGTGTACTTCTACCACTTTCAAATATCACATACTGGCGCTTCTATACCCTGCTTATCCCCGCACCTTCAGCCCCCATTCCTTTTGTTCCCAACGGCGACCATGTCGATCTTACAACAATCCATTATGATCCTTTGCTAGATTACAGACTCAATGTACACGTGGAACTCTACTGTAATTCCATTGGCGACATTTATAAAGTTCCATACCAGATTCTCCTGGAATCTAATGATGTGTTATACTCTGACTCGTTTCTCGTTGATTGCAATCGCCAAGCCATCCACCATAGGAACAATTGGTTCATTCCATATAACTTACGGTTCTGGGTCCCTCCAGTTTTGGTGAATATCAACCGTTCTACAAAACTCAACTTGAACAAATTCGTTCGAATCGGTTCAACGTTTCAGAATATTGACAAATTGGCGGTGGCTATCGGTAGAACGTTTGTCACTAACGACGACACAACTTATATCCAGCTCCAGACCGAGTTTACAGGGTTCCGATACTATTTGGTGCACCACTACTATCTCTGTCATTTGGCTGGTGTCGCTGTGTTCTGGACTCTCAGTTCAAGTATAACTATTATTACTAGCTACATCATTCTCTGGAGAGCTTCTGATTCTAGTTCAGATGATAAAGATGAATAATATTCTATTAAGTGACAACTATACGTATTATTATTTGCAGATTAATTAGCATTCAATAACTTAAATTCACTCGAACTATCAACAGGAAGGAACGGTGTAATCTTTCTCAAGTAATCAGCCTCACTAAAGTTGCAATTGAGCTCCAAAAAATCCTGGTTAAACAGATCGACCTCTATCCTCCGGTTCAAAAACGTCTTGAACTCATCGATAATGAGATTGAGTTCATTCATGCTTCTTCCCAAATAAACCATCTTTATTGTTCCTGTAACATCTTTGAAAAGTTCCGAAACTTCTCTTGACAGTTCAGTCCTCGTTGACTCACTCAAGTCATCCGGTAAACTTTCGATGTACAATCCATCCTCGTCGTCAATATAAAATGCATTGTTGTAGGATTTGGGATTGACATAGATCGAAATTAACGGGAACTTGGGTTCTAACGGGAAAAACTCAACCAGTGACTGTTCATCACTGTTACGGTCACGTCCACTTGCTTGAAAGTTACTTTGGTTGATCATCATATACTTATCATTCATCGAATCATGATCGATTATAATATCGAACTTAAAGATTGGCCGAATAATTTCAGGTGGAAGACGCGAGAATTCAGGTGGATGGTAACTGAATGATGGCTTTCTCTTTGAATTCAATAACTCAAGTGTAAGTGAATCAGAATCTGACTGGTTTGATGAGACCGAGTCGCTATAGGAAGTAGGAATCGAATTGAACGACATGAGACTTGGACTAGACGAACGTGATTTAATCGATGAATAGCTGGTGGACAAGGAGGTTAAAGAAACTGACTTCCGAGGATTCTTTGATATTTGAGATACTGTCTTTTCTTGCTTCACATCCTCCGCTTCGGGAGACAAATACTTGAAGAACTTACCAATTGAACTGACAAATGACTTCAGGCCCACCACAGTTACTGGCTTCTCTTCCAGTTCAGCATTTCCATCATTGGAACCGGGGAACGTTGAACATGAGTAGATTGCTTCATCAAACACTTCAAATGAATGCGTCTTACGCAACTCACTTGTCAGAAGAGGAGTAGGGGCGGACAACAAGCCGCCGTCCAAAGACATACCAGTGTCCCTTGAATTTAATGGTAAAATACCAAACTTTCGATTGACCAAGGGATTGTCAGGCTTAAAGCTTATCGTGGTTGAGCCATCCAGAAAATGCTTGACAGCAAACTGATGTAAAACATCAAATGAACGATTAATCTTACACTGTATCTTTTTCGTTGTTTGAATCAGTACAGACGACTGGTAATTGTTGATTCCAACCAAGCGCCACATCAAGAGCCTCAAGTAATAAGATCGGACAATAGGATTCCAGTGACAAACAAACCGCTCAAACATCGTGTTTGAAACAAGCCAGTTTATCAAGTTAACTTTAAAACTATCATTCAAATTAGTCAACCATAGGAAGTTAGGAGGTAAGGACTCATTAGTGTCCCGAAATCCGGACAAACTTTCAGGAATCATATCCCATAAATTGAACAAAAATGCCAAATTCTTGAGAATTACTTGGATATGGTCGGTATTTTTCAACATCATGTAGCTGCAACTCAACCAAAACTCCCAGTCTATTTCGTGAGTAACATCAATATTGTTATTGGTGTGATTAAGAAACTCATAGACAATGTTGAGAATCAAGCCGTTCTTGTTGCAGTCATGAACACTAGTGTCTTTAGCAATTGACATGAATGAATTATCAATTATTCTGATAAGCAGACCAGTCACATTGTCCATGCCACTACCAATAAGTTGCGAAGAATGACAAATGTCTCTGAGTGTTTTAAATATCTTAATAATCGAATTAAAGTACACATCAGATTGTCTTAAATCGGGAGTCAGTTGTTGAGGATACGAAGCGTTTGCCGAAGTTGTTGACGAAGACGTTGCTGATTGGCCATTAGCTCTCAAAGGAACTACCATGTTTGTACCTTGTGGTTCCTGCATTTTCCCCATTGAGGTGTTGGAGATTCTGGTGATAGAGACCTGAAAAATTTGCAATACATGGGCATAAATGATATTGAACCCTGGAAAATACTTGAGAATGTCTTCATCAAGATTTTGTTCCAAATTAAGTGATGCCTTTTGAACAATGTCAATGTAGTGTCGGAAAAATGAATTGAATACGTTGGAATCACAGTTGCACCACCTTCTTACCCAGTTGCCGTTGGGATCACGAATCCCATTAACAGGGTGTTTAGGAGGATGCACGCAGTTGATGTAGAGTGCCTTTTTTGCTGGTGTATTGGCACGGGGAGGAATACCCTTGAAGTTAATTAGATAATGCAAATGAGACGGGAAATGGGAGTATAATGCCGCCAAGGAAATGGGATTAGGCTGTGACAGAGGCAAGATATTTAAAGACTTTTGTAGCATGCCCTGTTTGACGCTCAAGAGAAACAACAAGGCAGTACTAACGTTGGGAAGTCTAAAAAATGAATAAGCAAAGACTTTGCCAATAAATGCAGAAATAGAAAGAGACAACGATTTCAAAGTGGACATCTTGTCTATGCAATAGTCGAGGGTGATCACCAATAAGCCTTCGTACTGTTTCTGAAACTCGTTGTCTGCCAACTGCCAGTCCTCACGAGAAATTATTCGGGAAATACACTCGAGATAAGCATTACGATCGGATGCTGGAACTGGAGAAAGGTTAATCTGTGGTAGTAACGAGGCTGGTGGAGTTTGTGTGAAAGCTGACGATGAAGAAGAGGAAGCCGAGGCCGGTGACTTTGGTGGTAGTGAAGGGTCAACTGTGCTAAGATTGCTGAGCAAGGTCAGCCACCACTTCAAGAGAATAGCGATGACCACACTCATCAAGCTTTTGTAGACCTTTGAGTTCTTTGTGAAGTATTTGTGGAGGAGCGGTCCATTGCGGAGGAATGGGAGGAGTGAAGTTCTGAGTATGTTTGACTTGAGAACACCAGAGTTTTTATTGGAGTTGTACTTTTTCGAATTGAAGCGATTGAGTTCGACTTCCAAGTCCTTGTACTGCTTTAACAATAACTTGATGAGTCGGTCTTGTTCTGGCGACCGTTTCAGAGGTGAGGATGTGTTAGATCTGAGATCCTTCTGGATACACGAGGGCAGGATAGGTGGTGGGGCTTGTGTGTCATTGTCGTCAACCGATTTGCCTCGTATGTTAGCAGCTCGGGAAAGCACTTTAGCCATAGTTAATCCATGGGGCTGTAAAACGAACTTTCAACAAGAATTTAAAGCAACCGAGAGCCAGACACGAGGTTTATAAATAGCGAGGTAAATAACGAAGCAGGGAAAAAAAAAAAACAAATCGAGTGACGACAGTTAGTGGGAGAAGTCGGTGTAAAAAAGGTACGTAGTTGGTCCCGGGACTCAAGATTAGGAAAAAAAAGTTTCACTTGCGATGCCAAGGTGAATAATAGCACCTAATAGTTTTAAAATTGTGTGGATGAAACCACGCTCATTTCACCTTATTGGAGAAATGTAGCAACCTATTCCGGATTGAGGCTAAAATCTGTCTGTTTCGAAACGGTTGTGCGATAAGGCATTTTACAGCAAGAGAAAAAAGGTTGGAAAATATTTCTTTACATTGTGGCAGTGAAGGGGGGTTGTGGTTTGCAACAACACATGTTGACGCCCATGGGTCCTACGGGAAATATAGAGAAAGAGTGGAGAACAGAAACAAAAATCTAGAAGGAAGCTATTCAGCCTCCTATGCATCGTCTACGCACCGGTGGCTTGTTTGTGTATTTTTATTCGATTGGCGTCTCCGGAATATCGCGGAGTAAGGCACCTGTCAGGCTACCTCGAAAAGTGTTTACCGTTTGCGAGCCCTGGCAACGAACTTTTTCTTTTTTCGCTCTTTCGGTGTATGTCGTCACAGTAACCCAAAGGTGCGAAACATATTAGAATGGACGCGTTCTAGATTGTATGGCGGAACACCGCACAATGGAAAAAGGTAAATTTTTCCTGGTAGTACTGTGGTACTCTATTTTTCCATGCAATAATTTAGAATTTCATGCGATGGCATTGATTCATGTCAATTAATTTGATATATTAACAAAAAAAAAAAAAAGGCTATTATTAGTAGTTGCTATATATAATTTTATTCGGCAGCATTGGGCTTGTACAATTTAGCAAGCAACTTCTTCAGTTTCTCTAAATTTTGAAGGTCCTGTTCGTGCTCCTCTTTTAATTTGGTATGTTCGCCCACCAACTGTTCATACTTGGTGCTAAGCTCAGCCAGCTTCATAAGTTCAGTCTCCAACGACTCAATTTCCTTGGCCTTCACCTCTAATTGCTCTGCTAACTCGGCGCTGGCTGACCCAGTTTCCTCAGCAGCAGCAGCCTTCCCTTCGAGGTCCTTAACCTTCTCTTCTAATTTACTGGCTTTCTTCAATTGATCTTCCAAATCGTCAATCTTCTTGGTCTGGCCCTCCGACGCAGTGGCATTTTCTTTTCTAACCGCCTCAAGCTCATTCTCAACCTTTTGTTGACGAGCAACAGCTTCGTCGACAGCCTTTTTCAACTCTTCATTATCAGCAACCCCCTTACGAGCTTCGTCTAATTCTTTTTTAACCCGTACTACTTCTTCTTCCTTGGACTCAAGCTTTTTAGAAAATTCTGCAGCTTCTTTTTGTACGTTCTTCAATTCTTCCTTGCTTGCCGCAGCTTCTTCTTGTGCTTTCTTTATGTCTTCTTGAACTTGGGACAGGGATTCGTCCCTCACTTTCTTCAATTCATCCTTGACTTCAGCAACTTCTTGTCGGGCTTTCTTCAAATCATCCCGAGTTTGCTCTAATTCAGCATTTTCTTGCTTCAAGGTAGCTAACTCGTCCTTCAACTTGCTTAACTCAGCAGCTTCTTCCTTTGCTTTCTGGAGCTCTTCTTTAAGTTGAGTCACCTCCCCAGCTTCTTCTTTCGCCTTTTGCAATTCATCTTTCAATTGACTTGCTTCTTCGTGAGCCTTCTTCAATTCGTTTCTAACACTTTCCACATCCTGCTTGGCGGCTTCAGCATCCCTTTGAGCATCTTCAATGTCTTTACTTAATGATTCCTTGACCTGGACCAATTGTTGCTGAGCAGCATCCAACAGGGTCGAAATCTCGTTTTTTTCACTTGTGAGTTTGTCAACCAATTCCTTGGTCTCTTTGAGATCAGTGGATTGTTGCAGGAGTTCCTGGATCTTGTCCGACAATTCATGCTTGGATTGATCCAATTCTTCTTGAACCGATGCAAATTTAGTGTTGGCTTGGGCAAAATCTTCCTCCAACTTGACCAATGTTTCTTTGGTTGAAGTAATTTCAAGAACCAAATCAACTTTTGCCTTGGTCAATTCTTCAATCGAACTTTCCATAGTCTTGGTTTGCTTGATAGTATCGGAATGCTTTTCGTTGGCATCGGACATTTCTTTGGCAAAATCAACCTTAGTTTGAGCATGATTCTTAACCTCAGTATCTAAATTAACAATGTACTGATTTAATTCACTCCTTATGGTGTCGATTTCGGCTGATTTGGTGGCGACCAATTTTTCAATTTCGGAATTCAATTTGAAATCATAGTCCTGTTTAGTAGCTTCAAGTTCAGTCTTGGCAGCAGCAGCAGTCTTGGTTAATGTATCGATTTTAGTACGAAATGTAGCAGCAGATGCGTTTAATTCTTTGACCTGCAACTCTAACTCGGCTTTTGATGCCATGAGTTGGTCTTTAGTCTTGCGAATTTCGGTGATCTTAAGCTTCAACAGAGTCAATTCCTCTTCAGCATGCTTCTGAGAAGTTAACTGGGTTCTCTTGCTCGACTCATCGAGCTCGGCTAACTGTTTGGTCTTTACTGCTAAGTCTCTCATCAGCAGATCGATCTTGCCCTGTAAATCGCGTTGAACTTGATTCAACTCCTCAAGCTTTTTCTGGCTCCATTGGTAGGTAACAGCAGTGGATACACATCCAGCAGCAGCTAGGTATGCAGTGATTCCCATTCTTTATGGTATTTTTCTTTTGACTAAAGTATTTATTAAGTCGATGACGTTGCAGAAAATCAAGATACTTTTGCATCCGAAATCAGAAGTTTTTTTTTCTTCTTTTCATTTTAGACGGTTCCGGTATATAAACCCCACAAACACAATTTAATTTTTTTTTTTTTCGTTGGAGGAGATATATTGGTTATGGTCACAGGACATTTAGTTCGCGATCTTGTGTAACCAATAATCCGGCAACAGTATTTCGGAGCAGTATAAAATGGAAGTAACCCCACATAGTAACCGTTCAAGATCGCGGTCCAGATCAAGAGCACCAGGTTCACGTTCTGCTAGTTCTAGTAGAAGACCGTCGCTTGGAAAGCGATCGCTTCTGGGTACGGGGCTCAACAAGCTTGTGATCACGCCGACCACCGTGGATAGCGAGAAGTCGATCCCAACCACAACAGCAACGTTAGACAACAGCATGCCACTTGAGTTCTTCAAACAAGACTTGATAGCACTTGTCAAGGCCCTCAAGATCTCTAAATGGCACAAGCGCCAGTTGACGGTATCGAACTTGCTCGTTAACCGGATTTCAGGTGCCCTCACCAACTCGATCTATAAGCTAGAGTACCATGACCCAAGACAGAACTTACGATTACCAGCATTACTTTTGCGTGTATACGGTAAGAATGTTGATTCGATCATCGATAGAGAGTCGGAGTTGGCTATTCTTATCAAGTTATCGCAGAAGAAGATCGGTCCCCGTTTATTGGGGATCTTTTCCAACGGTCGGTTCGAACAGTTTTTGGAGGGTTTCAATACATTGTCAAAGGAACAGATCCGTGACGAAGTGATTTCCCAAATGTTAGCCAGAAGAATGAAGGATTTGCACTACCGTATCGAGTTGAACCCTGAGGAACAAGTAGCGGACTTGCCTATGTCATGGCGTTTGATCTTTAAATGGCTCCAGATCTTTGAGCAAGATTACTTACCTTCATATCTGGACCCCAATTCCTTGTTCTTGGTTGAATATACCAAGTTCAAAGAATTGGTACTTCGGTACCAGAAATGGCTCTTTGACAAGTACGAACTGGTGTCACTGAACTACAAGTTTTGTCATAACGATACTCAGTACGGTAACTTGTTGATGCAAGAAGAATTTGATCCCAACGATATTGTCGAGCAGCCTACGGATGCCAATACTGCTATCAAGACAACTTCAAATAAGAGGGATAACAATTTGGTTGTGATTGATTTTGAGTACCTGGGTCCCAACTTCCCAGCTTTCGATTTGGCCAACCATTTTTCTGAGTGGATGGCTGATTACCACCACCCCACCAAATCGTACTATATCTTTGAAGAGAAGTTTCCCTCGCAGGTTGAACAGATCAATATGATCAAGAGTTATGTTGAGTATGAGTTCCAGTTTCCTGGTTCGTCTCTCAAGACAGAAGAGCTGACTGAAGTAGTATTGGCCACTACAAGTGCCACTGATTTGATTCAGCTTGAGATCAAGAAGCTTTACAACGAGTGTATCTACTGGCGGGCCACGGTCCAGATCTACTGGGGCCTTTGGGGCTTGATCCAAAACGGTCCAGTTAAGCTGGTTGAACCTACTGGTATTAAGCTGGAACAGGGAATTGATAGTACCTACGAGATAACCACTGCACTTGAACTGACACAATTGAACGACTCGGCAATTGATGAAGAAGTAATTACATCGAGTGACGATAACTTCGATTACCTCAAGTATGCCCAGCACAAGTTTGGTTTGGTGATAGGGGACTTTATTGGACTTGGACTTATGGAAAAGAGCGAGATTGAAGAGAAGAACTGGCTGTCGATCAAGACGTTAGATACGAGATGTTTATACTAGATGCATAATATGAGTAGAAAGGGTAGTGTGTAGTACAAAGGGTTCGATCCTACATATTAGTCACCGCAAGAAAATTCTGGATGAGAGTATTGGATCGAGACCCACGACGGCGAGACATGTTATCCTACAGAACACAAGGGTACAATGGTTATGGAGTCCAGTACTCGCCGTTTTTTGACAACAAGTTGGCAGTTGCAACTGCAGCCAACTATGGGTTGGTGGGGAACGGACGGCTTTTTATTTTAAGTATCGATGGCAACGGCACCATCACCAGTCCAATTTCATGGGAGACACAGGACGGGTTATTTGATGTGGCATGGAGTGAAGTGCATGAAAACCAAGCGGCAGTTGCAAGTGGAGATGGGTCAGTGAAGCTTTTCGATACGACGGTGGGTCAGTTCCCCGTGATGAACTGGCACGAGCATAAACGTGAAGTGTTCTCTATCAACTGGAATATGGTTGATAAGGGCCAATTTGCGACCCTGTCGTGGGATGGAACCATTAAAGTGTGGGACTCAACACGGCCGCAATCGCTCGTGACTTTGGACCCGCAAACGGTAGATTTTACCACGAGAACGTCGCCCATTGCCCAGACGGCGAAGCCTCCGCTCTCGCACCAGCCTCAGCATCAGAATCCGCTGAATACTGTCAATTGTATATTTAACGCTACATTCCTGCCGCATTCTCCACTGACACTTGTCAGTTGCAACGGACTGTCTCATGTTCAGGTATGGGATCTTCGCTCAAACCATGCCCTCCAGGTCGACTACATTGCCCACGGCGGTTTGGAACTGTTGAGTTGTGACTGGAACAAGTACAAGAGTACTATAATTGCATCAGCCGGAACCGACAAATCGGTACGAGTGTGGGATCTCCGTATGATTACCAAGATCGACCAGCCTGCTGCCCATGCACCCATGCCACTGTACCATACACGAGGCCCAACACCGTTGAACGAGTTTTTGGGCCACGAATTTGCGGTACGTCGTGTGGCATGGTCGCCTCACGACAGCCTGGAGCTACTTTCAACATCGTTTGACATGACAGTGCGGGTTTGGCACGACGATCTGAATGAACGGGCACGGTTCCTCCCACAAAATGGTGGGTGCCGTGGTGTTATGGCACACCACAAGGAGTTCGTGTATGGCTGTGACTACAGTCTCTGGGGAGAACCGGGCTGGGCAGCTTCTACTGGATGGGACGAGATGGTTTATGTCTGGGACACAAAGCGTCTTTAAACCGTGATACCTATTGCGACATTGCCTTTTTGGGTGAGACTTTTCAAAAATTATTTTGCCGCATTTGGTTCGAACATAAATAAATACATGCAGCTCATTAAAGTAAAAATTGCCTCTTCAGGCCATGAAACCAAATACCATATAAATATATAAGAGGGCCGGTTTTTTTTTGGGGGGACACCCATACCAAAGCATCCAATTATGTCTACAGTACTAAACCTTGAGTATAGCTTTCTTGTCGACCCTCGGGTCACTAATCCCAACATCACCACGTTTTACGAGACTACCATTGGACTCTGGAAGGAATATGTTGGCGATGGCATTTTTTACCGTCTCATTGACAACTTGGTATCACTCCACAATACAATTAACCAAATCAACAAAAGTCAAGATGGTGAAAACTACGTCTCATTGATCGAACCCAAAATCAATAACCAGCTCATTACTGTTGCCATACATGGTTCGCAGCAATTCGTTAGTACAACCCGTCGTGAAATTCTTCGCCATTATGATCAGGTAAGTTACAAAACTATTCAGCTCTCACAACAAGAATTTCTTGCATTGGACCCAAAATTCACTGACCACATGGTTCAGGTTGCTCGCAAGTACCACGTCGAAATCGTCATCAACAACGCCAAACACTATGCCAATAAAACTGGCGTCTCCCTAAACGAATTTTATGTCCATATTTTGGGAAACCACGATAATATCACCATCTGTGAACCGGCTGTTCGGATTCTCATCAACACACTTCTCAATAACCACCACGTTGATTCGGTCGAGATCCCACTCTCACTAATCCCCATCCTTGGTGGAGTTGATTTGTTCAACTTTAACCAGATCTCCAAACAAACACAGAGTTCCATCTTTATCCCCAATCTTTTGCCCAATTTGTACAGCTCCCAGGTGTTAAATAACACCGAACACTTGAAGATCTGGATCACGGCCTCAACATTACCGGATATGCTCTACACCAAAAGTATTTTGGGAAGGTTGATCGAGTCAAGACGTCTTGTTACCAAGAAAATTGAGCTTTCACGTACCAAGATGGATGCTATCACCTTATGTAACCAAAAGCAAATCTTGAAAATCATGTTCAAACACCGGGTGTTTGTTCAGATGCCAAGCTTGGGCGAGACCGGTTCCAGTACCTTGATGGTTCAGGGTGCTCTGTTGGAATCCGTTCAGTTGGCAATTAGTGATCTTAGTGCATTGAGTGGTACATACTACACACTTCAGATTGCCACTTCACATTTCAGCAAGTACCAATTGATCGAATTAGTTCAGTTAAAGAAGACCTGCTCAGTAACGTCATCGAAGCAGGGAATTGAAATTACTGGCAGCAGCATTGAAATCAAGCAGATCTTGCACCAGTTGGCCCATAAGACATTTGCATATTCCACTGTCAAGCTCCGTCTTGAGCTTAACAATAGCCAGCGTGATTTCATCAGTGGTAAAAAGAATGGTAAACTCATCAAGATTTTGAACCAGTTGAACCAGTCGACAATGATCAAGTTTGAGCCATGCAATGAATACAACTTCTTTGTTGATTTGGAATTATACGATGGCGTTGAACTTTCTGTATTGATTAAAGGTTTAGAGTTAATTGAAATGGAGTTACCAGCGGAGCTTCAGTTTAACATTCCTGAAGTGTTCCACAAGTCAATTATTGGAAATGGTGGATCGATAATCCAACTGATTATGAAGAAGTATAACGTTTTCATCAAATTTTCCAGCACGAATAGCGACATCATAGATTTCTACTCGTACAAGCGGTTCAACAACGTCTTGATCAAGTGCCCTCGCAAGAATGGATCCAAGATTGCATTGGTCAAGTACGAGATTGACCAATTGGTTCACCAGTGTTGCATGAACCAGGTACCACGCCTGGCAACAACCACAATCTATTATACAACCAAATTTGTTTTGTCCAAGAGCCATTACTTGTTGCTCGTAAACAACAACAAATTGCCAGCCATTGCTGCTTTGGAAAGGAGCCATAACTGCTTTATTGACTTCCCAACTTCGTTGGATGTGTTCAAGAACAGCAATGAACACGTCTTTGATATCAAGGGAACGGAATCCAAGACCAAGGACTGTTACAATCATTTGCAGGCAATGATGCCCGATAACTATGAGTTCAAGGTCACATACAGTCCAGGCCGGTTTGAAGAGGCATTTGTCTCTAACCACCACGAGTTTGTTCAAAGGGTGGCTATTCCATTTACAATCATTTTGGGTGTTGAGATCATGGTTAATGAAAATACTAGTCAGCACCACCACCAGATCCTATTATCGTACTACGACAAGCAACACTTGGATACCGCAATTCTGCAACTTACGCTCTTTCTCCGGGAGAAGGGTCTTATGATCGAAGACAAGAAATTGTGCGATGCCCCAAAAGCAGCGTTACCATTAACACAAATTACGAACCAGGTACATACCGTTAAGCATAAGAGACAATATGAGAAACGCCAGCAGAACGCCACTGTGTGGTAATTGTGTGTGTGCATGTATATGTGTGTGTGTTTGCTATAATAAATGTGAACTAATACCCCTAAATATATAAAAAAAAGATAACGTATATCAACCCTTGTAAGGATGGTCGCTGAACGGATTTTCGTCGTCGTACACCTGATTGTTATGACTAAAGGTGTTATTCTGATTATTGTTGTAGTTGTTATTGTAATTGATAGGGGTATAGCCCTGGTTGTTGGTGAAGTATGCCTGAGGGGGTTGCTGTGTCTGGTACATCGGTGGAGGCTGGCGTCCATACATATTGGGGTTGTTATAGACGGTAGGCTCCGGTTCAACGTATCGGCTGTTGGCAGAACTGCAGCAGCAGCAGCAGAGGGCTTCAAGGCAGTTAAATCCCATACAGCAGCAACGAATAAATGTAAGGAGCATCCAAAGCACCACGAAGGATGCTAACACGATACCAACAATAGCGACAATCTTGCAAGGTTTATGAGCCATACACGAATCCCATGACTTGAACGAGCCAGACTTAACATCGTCAGTGAAAGATCTCACCACAAGATTTGAGATTTCGGAGACGTCAACGTACATTGGTGAATAAGTTATTCTTATCTTATTTGCAGTGCACTGCCACGACTTTAAATAGGTGCAGAACTGCGCCCGCGACGCGAATGTCTGAATCAGCCGTGTTGAACAGAATATCTATATTTAGAACGCTTGCATTAAACATATTTCATATTGGAAAAGGGACTGCTTGCATTAAAACATACCTGTAAGTAAACAACCAGGTTTATCAGTAGTTGCTGATGGTCATTTTATGAATTTGTTGCATCATGAAAATTTGAACAGGTATAGAATACAAGTACTGGTTGTATAGTGTAGTGGTTATCACTTTTGGTTTTGATCCAAACAACCCCGGTTCGAATCCGGGTACGACCTGTATTTTTTTGTTTCATTGTGCCTTTTTTTTTGAATACAGATAACAGTTCACGTGTTTGACGATACTCACTCAACGATGTCTATTCATCAATTGGTAGGACGGTTCCTTAAGGAAAACCAGTATCATGAAGCATTCAAACAATTTGAAAAGGAGTATGGCAGACCAATCGAGATACCAATTGGCGAATCACTTGAAGATATTGTATCCGATCGAGCTGTCTTCAACCAGATGGACCTGTTAGCATTGGAGAATAGTGATAAGCAGTTTCTGGGATGGACAGTACCTTACCCCCAGGAAGCCATAGAAGTTCCCGTATCGTACTTGGTTGTGTGTGTAAGTCAACAGGAGAGATACGTATACTTGAGCACGAGCACGCAGCGTCTTGTTGTGTACGATGCTCTGACTCACCGAGTAATATTCGATGAGGCCGGAGTCATTGGGCGAGTTGTGATTAAAACGATTGTACCACTTTCCAGGGGAGTTTTACTTGTGGGTATGGACGGTCTTTTTCATCACTACGACATAGATACGAAAACCTGTATCAGCACTACGTTGGCACATAAACGATTAGTTGTCGATGCCAGGCGTATAGTTGTTGGTGAGACAGAGTATGTTGTCTCACTCGGGTGGGATGCGCAACTAAAGATCTGGCATATGGGCACTGAGATCAAGCTTATATCTGAAACTACCATTGAAGGACCTCCACTGGCATTTGATGTTGTGGAGCACCTTGGCGAGTTACTCATCGTGGTCGGCCACAACGAATGTACGTACTTGGAAGTGTACATGACCAGCTACAACAAGAAAATAGAGTTGGCTAACAAGGTTTCATTGAACGATGCAGAGTTCGCTACCAATGGGTTCACTCCCCGCAGCATTTCGATCCGACCTGGTGCTGAGCCTTTGGCTTGTATTGGCACGTCACACGAACCGTATATGAGACTTATTGTGGTTCAAATTACTAATGAGACATCGCTGAGCATGTTGCGTGGACGCGTAGTGAAAAACCTCAACACGCTCGCGCCTCAAGACAAGTATAGTCATGCCATGCTCAGCTGGAGAAGTGATGGTAGCGGAGTGTGGATTGCTGGCGATGACGGTAGGATGAGAGGTGTTGACATACAAGCAGAGAAAGTGGTGGTGAACTTGGAGGGGCACAACGGCCGAATCAGATGCTTTAGTGCCGGTTCGTACCTATTTACAGCCGGTGTCGATAAGAGAATTCTCGCTTGGAAGTGAGAAAACGGCCCTCGGGAAAGAGGCGCCCCAAGTGTGGGGTTATGTTTTGCGACTTTTTTCCCAAGGGCGTGCACATTAAAGATAAGGCTTGCACATGGACAAAATCATCCTTACCCTCGGTTGTCCCGCTGGCTCCACATTATGGAAAATATGTTCGGTAGAGAACGGAGTTCTAAACTGGACCCGTTTTGCCGTGGTGACCCCGCTGTTTATATATATATATTAGCTCTTTCGCATAAACCATTTTCAACAAGTTTTATTTGATTGCATGTCACTTACTCCCTTAGAGAAAGCAGCAAGTGGAGCATTAGCTTCGGCCATTGCAAACACCTTGGTGTACCCGCTTGATTTATCGAAAACAATTATACAGACCCAGGTCAAAAAGAAAAATGATAAATCATCACCATCAAGTTCTGATCTGGATGAAGCATCCAAATCTCTCACCAAGAGTAACTCAGGAGAGTTGAAGTACAAGAGCACCGCCGACGTTTTGCGCCAATTATACGCGAAGAAGGGTGTGTTGGGCTGGTACCATGGGCTCTTTTCGTCAATTTTGGGGACTGCTGCCCAGAACTTTAGTTACTTTTACTGGTACACTATAGTCAAGCGGGTCTATGCCAAATTATACCGTCATATTCCTAACCACAAGCCCACTACCTTGATGGAATTATTCCTCGGTGCATTAGCCGCAGCCATCTCCCAGATGTTCACCATGCCCATTGGAGTTATCACTACACAACAACAAACCGATAAAAGACAACGCAACTTGTACCAATTGACGAAGGAAGTGTTGGAGCAAGAAGGAATCACCGGATTGTGGAAAGGTCTTCGTGTATCGTTGGTTTTGTGCATCAACCCATCCATCACCTACGGCTCGTACGAAAGATTGAAGCAGATCTTGTATGGTAGCAAAGAATACTTGGGTCCTTTGGAAAGTTTTTCCATCGGTGTCTTGGCAAAGTCCATGGCTACACTTGCAACACAACCTCTTATCGTCTCAAAGGCCATGTTACAAAAGAAAACCCACAAAAAGGGCGAAGTTAAGGGACATGGCGATGGCGAAGAAGATGAAGAGGAAGAAGACATTAAGTTTGATACCTTCCAGCACGCATTGGCCCATTTGTGGCACACTGAACAGTTTAAAGGCTTATACAAGGGCATTGGTCCACAATTATTAAAGGGAGTAGTGGTTCAGGGCTTGTTATTTATGTTTAAAGACCAGATAGACTTGTCCTTCTTATACTTGTTGAGTACTATTAAGAAAAGTAGGACAAAGGTATAAATAAATATATGGAATTCACAACTGGTAATATGTAGAATGAAATCCCATTCTCAATAAATGTTGCACCCAATTATGCTTCGCTTATTATCATCATTATATTATTATTTTATCTCCTGCATGGCAAATCTCATCACTCTGAAAGCCACTAGGGCTATTACCCTAATCACATGACATAAAGATTCTAACTGTAGGGTTTTGTGGCGTGCACATAAACAATTTTTTTAAATTTTTCAAATTTTTTCCTCACCTCCTGCTCCAACCTCACAAAAGTCTGTTTAATTTGGCAACACTTCTTTCTAACTTATCATACAGAATTAAGCAAACATGGGTAAGGGAAAGCCAAGAGGTCTTAACTCCGCTAGAAAATTGAGAGTCCACCGTCGTAACAACAGATGGGCCGACCAATCTTATAAGGCTAGATTGTTGGGAACAGCTTTCAAGTCTTCTCCATTCGGTGGTTCTTCCCACGCCAAGGGTATTGTCTTGGAAAAGATCGGTGTTGAATCCAAGCAACCAAACTCCGCTATCAGAAAGTGTGTCAGAGTTCAATTAATCAAGAACGGTAAGAAGGTCACTGCTTTCGTTCCAAACGATGGTTGTCTTAACTTTGTTGACGAAAACGACGAAGTCTTGCTCGCTGGTTTCGGTAGAAGAGGTAAGGCTAAGGGTGATATCCCAGGTGTCAGATTCAAGGTTGTCAAGGTTTCCGGTGTCTCCTTGTTGGCTTTGTGGAAGGAAAAGAAGGAAAAGCCAAGATCATAGATTCTTCACGATCATTACAACTACAAAAGATATCTATATATCTATTATATATATCGAAGTCATATAATTGAACATTTATGTGTATTATTCTTACTTATAAAGCCAAGTTTCTCCCTTCGATAGAAGGACCACCCTTTTTCGTCATCTTCTTCTTGGTCGACATTGTAACCAACCGAGAGTTGATTTTACGGAAACGTTCGTCATAGGCTCCGTTATTCTGTTGTTGCATTCTCAACAACGACGCATCAACCTTAGGAGCAATCTTGTACGCACCGGTTCTGGCACTTGGAATAGCAGCTCTCTTTCTTCTGGCTGCGTTTTCTTCATACAATGTCTTGGCCTCCTTAGGACGGTTACCACGAGCAGATGCCAATTGATTGGTATATTTACTCTTGTGGTAATCATTAAATTGAATTGTACGGTCCTTGTACGAGTCACTCTTGTTCAAGATTGGTCTAGTCCAGTCACCGATCAACCGGTCCACAATCTTCTTCAAGTTGGGCTGTGTACGTCTGGAACGCTGGTAGAACACCAACACTTTACCTATTCCACTGGCAACCAAATGATCTGTCTTGATGGGTAAGGTTTCCAATGCCATTATCAACTCCTTCTGTATTTGGTATGCTGGCATCGATGCATCAGGCAAAGGTTCCAACCACAACCGAACCGCCTCTAACAAGTTGTTATCCAAAATGGAAATCGCCAAGTCAGCTCTGGATAATATCTCTGTCACTTCTTTCAAAAGCTTCAACTTCTCTGTCGCAATCTGCCCGGTAGAGTTCTTTTCTACATCCCAGTTGGCGGCCTTAATCATCTGATCCTTCAAGTAATCAATCTTGTCATCCTGCATTCTTTCCAAATCATCTTCGTTTGCCTTTCTCCGTCTGGTTGGGTTCTTTTTTATGGCAGAATCCATGGCTTCTTCAAGTAATCTTCTTCTTCTTGTCTGTGGATCCTCGTTACTGTAATCAATATGATCATCATTTACTTCCGGGCGACTTAAAACTGGCTCACTGCTGAAATTGAGCAGTTCGGTATGTCTTGTTGTCTTTCTCACGTTTTTCTTTTTGGTAATACTGGAAGCATCACTCTTGTGAGACTGCAAGGAGTAGATGTCTTCTTGTTCGTTGACTATTGAATTTGGCTCATCGTCAGCAAAAACATTTGCCATCTGTGATTGCAAATCCCGCGAGGAATCACCAGCTCCCTCTTGTACTTCTTCGTAATCAGACATATTGTCGCTATCAAGTTTTGAGTTATTTGGATGATGAATTTTGATGGTTTACAAAAAGGTCGTGCGAAGGAAAATCTAACATCTTGAACATACCCATCAGAACCACGATAAGTAGAAGTCTGGGGACTTCCAGATACATGTTGTATCTACTTTTAATGACATTATCCTAGTGTATAAGTTAGAGGACTAATTGATAAATTTGTGTATATTTTTCTTTCTATTAGGTACGTTTTCTAAAATTACTGTTTGATGACAGTTTTTTGGTATTTTAACAATGGCTACATCTTCTTTAACTGAAAATATACAAACCTTAACAAACAATTTCATCAAGTCTAAAGAAATACAAATATTCACTCAGATGATCAGAATCTCAACCACTTGGGTTATTGTACCTTTATTATGGGGTCAGATTCGACATTTATAAGGAAGTGTAGTTATTTCCTGTATCTAAAATTTTGCTCACGATAAAAAGCTATTTCACCAAAACCGAATTACAACTATCGTTGCAAATGTCTCAATACATTGGCAAAACCATCTCGTTGATCTCCAACAAGGGCCTTCGTTATGTTGGTTTGTTGGACAACATCAACAGTGAGGATGCTACTGTTGCTTTGAAGTCAGTACGTTTGTTTGGGACAGAGGGTAGAATGGCTCAGAACGGAACTCCCAACTTAGAAGTAATGCCTGGTTCCGATATCTACGACTATGTTGTTTTCAGAGGCTCCGATGTTAAAGATTTATCTGTTTTAGATACTCCAATCGATCTCGTGAAGCCAGAACTTTACCAGTACTACTCTGCTCCAAACCCTCAAAGCCAACCCCAGGCTACCTCAACTGGCAAGAACGAAACAACAAGCACTGCTCCTGAAACTGCACCTACGGCTAAAAATTCATATTCTGCTGCAACTTCTACTACCAAGACCGAGGTTACTACGTCATCTCTGTCTCAAGAGCAGCCACAAGCTCGGTCTGAGCCGGCTCCAGCTTCTGCCAAAGTACCAGCTCAAGACAAGACACAAGTCCCAGCCCCTGAAGCTGCGAGAGCTCTACAGCAACATAAGCCTCATAACCATACTGAGAAACCAAGAGCTCCATCCATTCCTCAAGAAGAGTTTGACTTTGAGTCTGCTAATGCCCAATTTGAAAAAGAGTTGGTGGCCCAAAGATCCGCTGAACCTTCAGGATACAACAAGCAGTCGTCTTTCTTTGACAACATCTCTTCTTCAAACGAAGGTAGAGGCTCTATGAGATGGGCTGAAGAAAAGACCCTCAACATGGATACCTTTGGTGAAGCTTCCATCCAAAGAGGCGGTCGTGGCCGTGGCCGTGGTCGTGGAAACTGGAGAGGAGCTAGAGGACGCGGTGGACGTGGTCGTGGAAGAGGTAGGAGTGATTATGACACTAAACCTGAATGGGCCTAAGTCATATTGAAGTGTGTAGAATAAAAGTACGTGGTTAAATTATATTGTATATCTATAAATATTAAATTCTAGCTACCCCACCAATAAACAATTTCTTGCTGATTTCCTCATCCTCATCATCAAGTCTAACAAAGTTGCCATGTTGCCCAGTAAGAGAGTAGATCGAACTAAAAAAGTAGTTAATCAATGCTTTTCTCACAAACCGTCTAACATGTTTGAATGGATTTCTTGTTTTGTATTCTTCACCATTGTAATCGTGACTTCTGATTAAGTTGTCCTCAAAGATGTGAACAAGAGGAATATCCTCAGAACTAGCGTTGCCATCAGTTTCTCTGATTTTTTTCAACATCAAATGGACCTCAGGAATACTGTCAAGAATATGATTGTTCAACTCAGAATCAATTTGAACATCTTCCATGAACCCGAATCTCAAGATACATCTATAATGACCTGGAAGCTTCATTGTACCCACCAAAACTCTCTCTTCAGCGGGAACATAAGGAATTGACAATGTTCTTGTAGTGCAAAAGATGAACACAGATGGAATAGAAGAAAAGGTCTGAATCATTTTGGCATAAACTTGAGGAAGGGTGTTTGGCGAATTAAAGTTATGCATGGCAGCATCATTGTGCATGATGGCAATACCATCGTGTCTCTTTAAGCTGGTAAGACCAAACTGGGAGTTTATTCTTAACAGATCTTCTTCCTTATCAGAAAACTCCGATTCTGCATCGGCCAGGACCGGGTTAGGACGGCCAAGATTTAAGTCAACTGTCTGCGGGGCTCTCTTGTAAGATGGGAATATATCACCAATTCTAACTCTGGCCCTAATTTCTTGATTAACTTTTCTGGATCTTGCCCACCTCCAAATACTCAAGAAAGTGAAGACTAATACACACATCATAATTGGGAACCAAGCACCATGGGGTACTTTCTTCAAATTAGCAATCACCATAACAGCCTCCAAAGGAATGAATATCAAGACAAACAAGATCGCCCAGATTATATTAGCCTCATAGACGTAAATGATGCAAAGGAAAATCAACAGAGAAGTCACCAAGAAATCGAGAGTAATACCCAAACCATAAGCAGCAGTGACATTGTTACTGTTCTGAAATCCAGCCGTAGTTGCACAGACCCCAATCATCAATAACCAGTTAACAGTTGGAATATAAACCTTCCCAGAATAGTGAGAGGAGACATGAACAATTTTCAAGTTGGGGAAACAGTCCAAGTTGATCAATTGGGATATAATGCTGAAAACTGAAAGAATTAATGCCTGACTAGCAATAATTGTACCTAATGTAGCCAAGACAAACATGATCCAGTAAGGTCCAGAGCCAGTTCCACCTGGAAGTGATAAAAAGAAGGGACTAGTGTAAGCTTCTGGATGTTCAACAATATAAGCACCCTGTCCCAAGTAACAAATGATTAATGCTGGGTACACAAAGCACGTCAAAGTCAATTGAACTGGTAATCTACCAAAGTGACCGATATCAGCAAACATAGCTTCAGCACCAGTAATTGCCAACATTGCACCTGAAAACACATCAATGCCTCCATGCTTTAAAATGTTGATAGCATACCAAGGGGAGAGTGCCTTGAAAATACCTGGATCGTATTTTGCAATATTGTAGATTCCACAAATTATTAACCCAATTAGCCAAAGGAAAATAATGGGTGCAAAAAGAAACGAAACCTTGTGCGACCCAAATTGTTGGATAACAAATAACGCAATAAGAATCACTTCAGAAACAGCCAAAACGTTTGAAAATGATGGTTTGGCAATCTGGATGCCCCCGATAGCACTTAAAACAGACGTAGTAGGAGTTAACAAGCCATCAGAAATAACCAAGGCGCAGCCAAGGAAACATGCAAAAAGAATGAACTTTTGAACCATTCTCGTGACAATAGGTTTATTCTTAAAATCCTTGATGAAAGATTTGGCGCTCTTGTTTGAACGATAGGAGGCAGTGGTATCTTGTCTTGAAATTAATTCCATGTCTGAAATCTCTGGTGCACCAGGAATGTGTACACCCTTGGGTCCGATTTTTAAAAAGCGGGCAATCTTTGCGTAAATAGCCACTTGACCACCTTCACCATTGTTAGGACCAAGAAACAAAACGATAAAAACGTATTTGAAAATAACAATAATTGTGAAGACGTAAAAAATTACCGAAACACCACCGTAAATATCATCTTTTGTTGGTGGATTCAGTGAGTATTTGATGGAGTTCAACACATACAATGGTGAAGTACCAATATCACCATAAATAGCTCCCAACGAAGAGAAAGAAAGCATCAAGATTTCACTCCATGGTTGTTTTCGAGTTGGGAGTCCTTGTTCTATATCGTTAGAGGACGAAATTGATGCTTCTTCGTCATAATCGCCATGTCTAGTAGATTCGCGAACAACATCTGGATCTGGAATAGAAGATGTATTGGTATCCTCGACTGAATTAGTACTTTGGGTTGTCAGATTATCTTGCAGAAGACGTGTCTTTATGATTTGAGAGGCTGACATGCAACTGAAGCAGCGATATTTGTTTTAGAGATGATTTTCAATCAAAGTGGGCTTTAACTAGCTTTTATATATAGAACAATAAAAATTGATCCAGTTTTGAGCCGTAGCCCCACTTTCCCTATAAAGATTTATAGATACAGATACGATAAATAAATCAACCAAACAGCTTTAAACCTACGTCAGAACTGCAAAAAAATGTTGTTGTTTCTGCCATCGAATACGTAGTTAACGACCAATTAAAAATGTAGTCCAAATTAATCCCTCATAGTTAAGGTGAATTGGGAAGATTTTAATTACCGCGAAAAAACCATCTAGCAAACTTTATCGGGGCTATTTTTTAATAGTGAGGGGACACAAATCCAAATAGAGTTCACGTACCCAATACAAAAAAACCAGAGAAAAAAAAGTTCACAGATAAATGGAACACAATTACTTTTGTCGAACAAACCAGGGCCATTTCGATGACATATCGCAATCTATTTTTGGTTCAGACTAAAATGTATTTTTTTTTTTGGACATTTTCGCAGCCCAAGAAGTGAGGAATTGAGCGTGGTCATATGTGAGATGTCAAATTTTAGTTTCAATGAAGAAAAGTAGAGAGTGAGGAACCTTGAAGCTACTTGATTACATGCTACGAAAATTTATAATTCACACCAGAAAAGACTTTCACCGTGCACTTGCTATTGTTTCCATCAGCAAATTTGGGTTAAGCCTCACCATGTGCAAAGTAATTTGATTGTGTCACGTCACTTCGCTGCATCGAAGATTGGGCAAGTGGCGTAGCGAAATTTGCGAGATTTTGTTGTGAGGAAAAAAAAACCCTCAAAGAAAAATCGCTCAAATCTTGCACTACCAACGAATCCCCACGTAGGTTGAATAATTGTAATTATTTGAGTCCCATGTCATCTCTAGAATTAAAAAAGGGGGTTGGATAGAGCTTGTAACTTGTCTGAGGTATTTATACTAGCTATTTTTTTGGGAGGAACAACTCCTGTTTTAAACTAAGCTGTATTAAATAGTTGTACAAATAGGAGATTCAATACCGTAAGACAAGTCTAAGAACCCTAGACAATGCACCAAAGAATATACATACGTCTGTTATTTACTCAAGTGTACCTGAACTTTGTCTATGAACCATCTCCAGCACACAAGTACTTCGATAAATCATCGCGATACGCGACATCTTGTTGGAAACACGCGACATTCACGCGATTCTTCTGACGCGTCTCTCTGACTTCTAACAAACACATCTACACAGAAACATCGCTCCGATTCTTTAATGACCGAAGAACGTATTGCTGCATTCCCAGATGGGAACTCATATGTGATTCATACAGATGACAAGCTTGTTATTGGTAATAGTGAAGGCTTGGCCAAATTATTCAACACCGATGAACCAGACTTAGAACCGGTTTCAGTAGATATATTTGAGAATGTGACTTCCTTATCACAATATGGAGAGAAACTTGCATTGACCTCAACAAGTGGTAACTTGGAACTTGTTGATTTAGAAAAAGGTGAGTCAACCGGGATGATATACCGCTCAGGGTTGGGCTTAAGAGATTCAACTATTATCAATGAAGGGAAGCGCGTGATTTGTGGAGGAGATGATAATAAGTTGGTAACAATTGACTTGGAGAACCCAAGTAGTTTTCTGGAAATATCCCTTCCTGATCAGCTCTGTAATATTTCATACAACTCAACCGGCGAGCTCATCGCAATAAGTTTATCGAATGGGAGCATCCAGCTCTACTCTGTTATTAATGAGCAACCGAGCTTGGTACACACGATTCAGAACATACTAAGCATCAAAATCTTTACGTCATTCGATAAGTTTGATGCTCTGGCTAATTCCGAAGAGCTCATTTCAGTCAAATCACAATGGTCATCAAATGGCAAGTACTTGATCATTGCCAGTGCCACAAACTCGATTCAAGTGTTTGATAGATCGGACTGGACTCTGCCTGTTAAAAATTTTGTTATTCCTGGGAAGGTGATTGACTTTGAGTTGAACAACAATGACCTTGCAGTGATCACGTTTGATTCTTCAGTGAAGATTTTTGATTTTGATACAACCAAGCTTACAAAGGAGTATACTCCCGAGGATTTGGAAGGGAGCTTTCTCCTCAATGTTACGTGGCATAAGGGTGCTTTGTATGTTGGTACTACAAATGGTGAAGTGCTAGCATTCAAAGATATGGTTTCTGAAAAGAGCGATAAAGCAATAAACAGTCTTTTTTTGGATGAAGCTGAAGAAGATGCTGACGACGTCGATGGGGATGAAGGGAATGATACTGATGGCTTACTACAAGATTCTGATATCGAATCAACAGTAAAACACGAAAATTACAAGCTTCATGAAGAAGATTCCATGATCATTGACCAGGATGATGATGAACCTCATTATCTGTCAAGAAAGCGTCAAAAACGCAGTGGATTCACTCTGCGTTCGAGTCCACAACCAGTTATCGAGACAGACTTAAAGCCGTACTCACCAGGTTCCACACCTTGGAACTCTGACGGTAACCAGAGTTCCAAGAGATATCTCTCAATGACATCTATTGGTTACGTGTGGTCTGTGCAAACCTCTTCTGACGAAGAAAGAGTAAGACTGCAAACTATCACAGTTTCATTCTTTGATCGTTCCATCCATAAAGATTACCATTTCATTGATTATAGCAACTTTGATTTATCCTCTATTAACAATAATGGTGTTTTGGTTGCAGCGTCAGGATATAGTGACAAACGTAATGTCGACAATGGTAAGCTATACTTCCGAAGTCACGATTCTGAACAAGATGCATGGGAAAGACAAATACCTTTAATGAAGAACGAGTATATCACTTCTGTGAGTCTAACAGACTCCAATAGTGATGCTATAATCATTGTGGGTACGAGTTTTGGTTACTTGAGATTCTTCAACTTGCATGGAGTCTGTATCAATATCATGAAGTCAATGCCTGTTGTGACATTGATTTCATCACCTACTGCCACCTTATTCATGATTAATCGTGTTGCTGATAATGTTTACAGTTATTCCATTATTGATATTAACCAAGACTACAAGTTTATTCAACAAAATGTTATGCTTCCATTGCAGAAACCCGATAATGATATTCCATTAATAAAGGGGATCTTCTTCAACGAATTTGGTGACCCCTGCTTGGTAGGCGGAGCCGATGATACGTTGGTTGTATTGCAATCATGGAGAGAAACCAGCAATTCCAAGTGGATACCTCTCCTTAACTGTTACAATGTTCTAACGGAGCACGGAACTAACACCAACAAGAAGAACTGGAAATGTTGGCCATTAGGAATTTATAAAGACAAATTGAACTGCTTGGTGTTGAAGCATGCCAATCAACATCCTGGGTTCCCCTTACCATTACCTATAGAGTTAGAGATCAAATTGCCCATCGCTGTGCAGAAAGAGAAAAAGAAGAACGACTTGATTGATGAGTTGAGCGACGACATGCCAGTCGAAGTCAATGCCGAACAGGATGATCCCGAAGAGAACTTTTTGAGGTCTTTAACTATGGGCAAAATTGTCAGTGATGCCCTCAACGACGAAATGGTTCAAGAGTCCCAAGAAGATATCATGGAGCGGTTAACCAAGTACAGTGTATTGTTTGACAGGTCATTGTTAAAACTATTTGGGGAATCTTGTAAGGAATCAAGATTAAACAAGGCGTTGAGCATTGCCAAGTTGATCAAGACTGATAAGGCACTTTTGGCCGCAGCCAAGATCTCCGAAAGAATGCAATTTATGAACTTGGCACAAAAGATAGGAAAGTTGAGAGAAGAGTTGGTGAGCTTGAGTGATGAGGAGGATGATTAGCATACATAATACATGTGAATTTAAACCATTATCAATCTGTTGTTTGAATTGTATATACATTGGTTATAAAGTTATTTAAAATTGTTTTCTAATGTATTGGAAAACGATAGGGGCAACCCACAAAACACCAGCAATCATACCAGCAGTGGTTAAGGTATTGTAAGCATACTGTTCCTGCAATTTCTTCTGTTCATCACTTGGTGGACCGCCGTACATTGTTGAAAGTAGTGTGTTTGGAGAAGGTAAGACACAAGTAGTTGCGATCTTGAAAAATTTATGGTTGGACATTTTACCCGGACACGACCATCCCAGCAAAAGTTATACACGCTTCCAACTAACTTGGTATCTGATAATGACTTCAGTGAAACCGTTTCAGATCGAGGATATCTTTGACTTGAATCCTGTTAATTTGGATCCATTAACAGAGAACTACAATTCAGCATTTTATCTAGAATATTTAATTGAGGGGCCATCACTCTTCTTCAAGTCGACCGAAGTTTGTCAGGACTATGGCCAGGCATATGAAATAAGTGGTTACATGATGGGTAAGACAGAGGGGAAATTGCTGAAGAAGGAATGGCACACACATATAACCGCAGTGACTGTTCAGGAACAATACAGACGATTGGGATTGGCTTCAGAGCTCTGTGTCAATTTGGAGAAAATGACCAGTGGGAAGCCTCACGAGGCGCTATTTGTCGATTTATTTGTCAAAGTAACAAACAAATTGGCACGCAACTTGTACGAGAAACTTGGCTACAGTGTGTATCGACGCGTAGTTGGGTATTATGGACTTGAGGTGCCGTACGACAAGGATGCAATTAACGACGATATAGATGCATACGATATGAGGAAATCGCTACCTTGCGATGTTAATAACGAGACAGTAAGGGAAAATGGAGAAAAGTTCAATGTATTGCCGCAAGATGCGGTGTTTTAGTGGTTATATATCCAAACTTGCTGCCCCATCAGGGTTTATACAAGTACATATTGCTTAACAACTAGAGTATACTTTGTGACCTGGAATATGTATCCAAGGATAACGCTACTTTACTCTTTGAATTAGCTACTTTTACATTGCTTGTCTTTTAGTTTTCACCTGTTTTCCATAATCGATTCTCCATCCTATGAGTCATAGGTTGCAAAAGTTTCAGTGGCCCGAGACAGTTCTATTTTTGTCACCGTACCTGGCCATCGGCATCGTATTTGAAAGGGTCGTATCTCACATTATTTTTTTTGCATTTCAGTATATTTGTCAATTGACCTTGGCAGTTAGTGAAAAATCTTATAAAACTCGTAAACTAGTTCTCAATTGAATCATTCATACATAGAAATATGCGATGTAATCTCTTGAACTTATTTACCTATTATTGATTTAACTCCGCTACCGTTGTTATGACTCAGCAAGAAGTAAAAAAAAACCTGATCATAAATTGAGCGCATTTTACGACCAAAAGTATCTCAACCTATACAACAATGTCTGCTTATAAGAGTTTACTTAGAAAGAGATGGTCTCGTGAAGATGGAGGCTCCAACAGCAGCTCTCGTGCTGTTTCGGAGTCCAGAACTCCGTTGCGAGAAGATGATTCCGATTATGAGGAAGACACAGACCAAGATTTGCTCCACATCCAAGACTTGCTCCAATTGAAACTTCAGGAAATTGCCCTGAAGGAAGAAGTCGTTAAGGAAGATACCTTTAATGCCAGTGAGAGAAGACAGTACCATGCTACGTCGTTGAACAAGTCTCGTATCGAGTCAGAAGCAACTACCATGTCTGATATTATTCATTCATTGTCTTCACCCAGAACTCAAGTGTCGACTACTTCAAGAGAGTTGCTATTAATTCAGTTGTACAAATTGATTGTATCGAAGCCATTGATGGTGAGCAACGAACAAAATCTCAATACTCCCAATTATATTGACGAAGAAAAAGTACAAGCAGTTGTTTCGATTTTCAGCAGTGGCGATTACAGAACCGAAGTTGAGTTTGTCTACCTCAGTCGCTCGATATTTGCATTGATCCTGAGTAATATCGAAGACTTCAGCACCTTTGTCACGACCGATTTCTTAACGCTTATCAAACATTTGATTGAAGAACCTGCTACAAGTATTGTTACCAATTATGCTAAAGCTACCTTGGTCTCTGGGTTTGCATGCTTGAACCTCATTTTACACAATGACTCGTCAAGTTTTGGCATTGACGACCAGATAACGTGGTTAATCGTTCTTGCGGAAGGATTCTGTAAGAGTGCAATCAGCTTGAAGAAAAAAGTCGAAGGAGGAGAAAGAGATCATTCAACCTTGATCAATGACAAGAACGAAGACAAAAAGCTTATTGCAGAAGCATACGAGAGAGTGGAGGCAGAGGTTCAAGTAACTGTATCGTCCTTGCACGGAGTAGCATGTCTCTTGACTTTGTTACGAAAGGGAGACTACCTTAACGATTTCATGGCTGACTTGATGCTTAGATTGGTACCAATGTTGGATAATGACGAGAATCGTGACATTTCCAAGGCTGCTGCCAGGACCATAGGGGTCATATACGAATTATACCAGTATGAAAGTCCAGATGGAGACGAAGAAGATGAAACCGAGTACAATGACAATTCTCCATACTATGAACAGGAAGCATTATTTTCAATTTTCCAAAGATTGACAAATTTGTCTTCGAAGAAGCTTTCAAAGAAGGACAAGAAGGAGTTCAGTTCAGTATTCAGAGATGTGCTACAGACTTTAATGGCTTATGTTAATGTTGACAGCAGGAAGAATATGTTGAACCAGACTGCAAAGGGTAAAGAGATTATGAAAAATATAATGGGTTCAACTTATATTCGTCTATCCAAGTACAAGTCGCTTCCAATTAACAGTTGGTTCCTTTATGCTAGATTGAGATCGTTGAAGTCATGCTTCAGTTTTGGGCTTCATAGTCAGTTGGTCTCTAACCAGACAGTTCAAGACTGCTTGACTGTTCCAGATTCGGAATACTCAGGTGTAGCCGAAGGCGAATTTAAGATTGATGATCAAAAATTAGGTGAAAAGGCATATGTTGACTATGTCGACGAGTTGATTGACATGAAGCATGAACTTGATGACAAAAAGAGAACTGAACAGATCAGGAAGGCCAGAAAGAATAAGCATGATGATATTCAGCAGTTAGAAGATCTAGAAAATCTCACTATCGAGAATTAATTGAATTACAATACTTCTATAGATAATTCCACCAAGTTTTCACTTGTAGAGATGACCTTTACCTTAGTAAGGTCTTCAATGACATGAGAGGCACCAGCTTTGAGCAAGATTTCTTTATCAAAAGTTGAAGCAATACCAATGACCTTGAACCCAGCGTTACAGCCACTGCGAACACCGACAGGAGCATCTTCAAACACAATTGAAGGTTCTACCGCTTTAATAGCAACATCGAAATCAATTTTATTAGCTTCAACCAACTTCTTGTAGGCTGTAGTATAACCTTGTGGATCAGGCTTTCCTCTGGTAACATCGTTAGCCGTGATGAACACCGATGGTAGTTCGAGTTCGGGAAAGAGAATACGGAACCAGGCATGGGCGTGGTTAGCAGTGCCTGAAGTGACAATAGCCCAATTGGACTTGAACGATTTCAGTAATTGAGTGAGAAGGACTTTGGCACCTTCGATCTCTTTACCCAAATGGCCATTTTTTTGAACAATTTCGTGTTCCCACTGATTCACTGATTCTGTATCGTGTGGTCTGTAAGGAAAGTATTTCTTGAGGATTTCTTGGGTTCTTGAGCCGTGACTATCGTGAAGAAACAGTTCTAAATCCACCAATTGATCGGGAAACTTGTCATTGTGTTCTGCGACCACTTCAGACCAGCACTTTTCCACAGCCGGAGTTGAATACAGAAGTGTGCCATCTAAATCAAAGAGAATCGTATTGGTAGTGATGGAAACCATTGTGGACACCAAGTGGAAAAACAGAAATATACTCTATATATGCCTAGAGAGAGGAATTTGCTAACTTTATCAAGACTGTTAAAAATGCAACGTAGGAGTGCTCAGGCATACAAGTCAGGAGCTCTGGTCCAACGGTCCCTCGTCTGAGAATAGTAGCAGGTAGAGAAAATTCCTGCCAACAGGAAGATAAATACAAAGAAATAGGATACATAATCAGCGATCTTAAGGGTACTACTACGTCAATCTCTAAAAGTGATGCCAGAGTGTTGATTAATTTGATAATTAGAATCGGGTGATGCGTGTGTAACATGAGTGATATAAAGTTTTTAACCCCAACAAAATTGAGATTCGCTTCACAAATTCTCTGGAGGAACAACAGCACAACGTGGTACGCGCAGATTGTCACATCCTAAACACACGGAGGGTTGTACGTGAATTTTAGCTAAAACAGAAAAGGTATTTTCTCAATGATTGTCTGTACGATTATTCTCAGTATCAAAAGCTCTTATTAAATGTGTACTTGATCTTTATTTTCCAACTAAGAAATCTTTAGAACTAAGAAAACAGGTGAATTTGATGATGAAATAGCCGACAAAAACATGAACTCAAAAGAACGCTACTATCTGTCAATATTTCTTTGATATTGTTGTTCATAAAATATTGAGCGAAACGGCCCGAGACACATTTTTAAAATTTAACTTCCAGTTGAACACCCTAAAAACAGTGATCCAATCCATGGGCAACACTTCAATATCACCAATACTTCTTGAATTATGTTGGTCTGCATTGATTCGAATCCATAATTTTGATCTGTTGTAATAGTTACAAGGTCTATTTTGCATCAATCAAGAGGGCCATACAGGAACAACAGCAATTACTAACTAGAGTCCAAATAACTCAAAATACTGAAGAATTACTTCAGGATTCAACCGTGCCATTGGCTGGAAGTCGAGATTTTTAAAACAATGTTTCTTCTCCACGGAAATGATGTACATGTTTTCATCAAAGGCATATCGCCAATTCCCGTGTCCAAACAAGGAGTAATTGTAGTCTCGATACCAATTACCAAAGTCCACCCACATATTGTGCTCTTCAAAGATAGCAAATCGACACAAGAGAGCAATTGATGAGTACACAAACAATACTCGCCGAGCAAAGAAGTTATCGGTGTAAAGCAAATCACGATACTCCAGGTCAACTAGCAAAATCCAGCGGAAGAATGGTACTGGGTAATTGTAATGAATGGTTCTTCTCATAGAAATCTGAAGCATCTCAATTGCCGCAAATAATGTATGGTATTCGTAAGCAGAAACTGCATTAGTATCAGTATCAGGGTAGCATTTCACCAAATCTGCCAATAACTCAATAATGATTGGGTATGTTGACTCCTTAACTGGGATGTCTTTCACCGCAAACTTTTCATCAAGGTAGAATAAAGCCAGAAACTTACTATTCATGTCGTTAGGGAAAACGGTGACAAAAGTCTTCTTGATTCCTCCTGATATCGAAACCATATCAGCTTCAGATTTATCAGGAGAAAGTAGGGAAATTAGGCGATGTGGATGTACACCGAGAAATGCAAAAAGAATGATTGACGACACCGAGACTTCTGCTGATGTTTTTTCGCTTACATCCATCCCCTCATCTATGACTTTGTTTGTTTGGTTCAAGGTTGAGATAAAGTACGATGTTGTTGCTGCATAAAGTGATTCTTTCCCACCGAGTCCCACATTATTATTAAGTAGATTACACACCTTCCCGATAGATGCACGATTTTTAAGCGATTCATTTTCATCTGTTTCTTGGAGATAGCTGAGATCACATAGAGGCAACAAGTTCAATGCAGCAAATGAAAATATACTATTTCGTATCAAGGGGCTTTCCAAAAAAAGGGTGGGAACGTATCGCGACCATACACGATGAACACCTTGATCCACACCAAAAGTGAACAAGGGAATGCAAAAGTGACTGAAGAAGTTGAGGAGCCGAAGCTCAAATATTGATATATTCAATTGGGTAGTTGGTGAATTAAGAACAATTTCTGTAGCTAACTGGTCAAATGAAAAACCCAGGGGTGAAGCAAATGCTTGAGCACTTCTTTCCCTTGTTCTGACCATGGTATTTATGGTTTCAGTGGTATACTCCTTGGTGTTTGTATACTTCTTATTCTGTTTGACATTGGTTTGGGACTTATTGATCTTAAAGGTGATTTTTGAGTGTTTTGTTACACTCTTCTCAGAGTCAGAACTCGAGGTGGAGGAAGGACTGCTTTCCTGAGATGGGTAGACACATTCCCGATTGCGGTACACGCAGTATTCACACAGCGGGACAGCTTCATCGCACTAGAAGAGTTAATAAAAACGAGCCTAAACGTAATCGTATGAAAATAACGGTACCTTTATCTTTAATCGTCTACAGCTTAGACATCCTTTCTTAGATCGTGCAGGTCTTGGCATATTTCTCCTAATCTTCGAGAAGAGGTTTGGGGAGGGGGGAGTAGACAAAACCGATATCTCACAATCAGTGTGTGAGACCAGTTGCCCTGATTTTGCTTACATAAGTTCACTCACCCGTCGCTTATCACTCGCCAAATCCCATCAGCTGAGAAGCTTCCATTGTATGCAAGAGAATGAAATCCATATTATGTCAAGCTTTGTAATAAGCTTACTGCTGAGAAAATAGCAAAAAATCACTCACGTTAAGGACAGGGGAATTCTTCCAACAATACCGTCTGTCCAAATCTAGCCTTGCGTGGTTTTTTTTCGTAACACTCGATTCGGCAGTTTGTGTGTTGACGTCTCGTTTAGGGTGTATTTCTTTGTATGCCGGTGTGACATCACACAAAAAATCGTTCACTTTCACACCACCGGATCTGCGTTTAATGGCAGGACACACCTCGGGGGAAGTGTAACAGAACCCCACAAATCATAACATTTTAAACATCAATATTGGTTCAATCAAGATAAACACCTTCCGATCAATTTTATCAGTCTCTGCCATAGCTTGGCCCTTAATCCATCGTTTGCCGATCCGTTTGCTTCATGTCTGAGTTGTTCTTTTTGCGACACGGACGAAGAATCGACCAAGAATTGGACGTCAATCCCGACGCTGTACCACTTGTGGCAGATTACGAGGCTTACGATCCTTCGCTCTCCACCGAGGCGATTCCACAAATCAAACAGGTCGCACTCGATATCCTTAATACCACCAGCACATTTTCTCCAGACACATCATCACAACGGAAGAATATCTTTATTCATTTCAGTCCTTACTTGAGATGCTGTCAGACTGCCGATCTTCTTATCACTGACCTCAAAATGTTGTTACTGGAACGCTACCCCAATTACAAGATCCGTTTTCAACTATTGGGTGATTTTGCTCTCAGTGAATGGATTCATGACCGAATGAAGAACAAACCACCATTTATAGACTCCAACGATGCTTACAATATGTACACACCCAACCTAAAAGTGTTAAAGAACCGTTCTGCATGTTCCAACTTCAGGCCAACCACCACTTTAGGACCATACAACGAACCAGATCTAAGCTACAAGGATTACCTGGCAAGATGCAAAGCATATTTCCAGAAATTACTTGCTACTTACGACAAACCCACCTACATAAAGAATCAGGATATTGTTATTGTTGTTTCCCATGGCTATGCTGTCAACAACTTTATGTCATACTTTATGAATCATCCAATCTTTGACGAAATCCCAGAAGCAAGAATTAATTTTGCCAAACGTATACATAAAGAAGAACCTCCAACAACTACTGAAGATGATGTTGATCCGTTTGATCCGACATTGTTTACGTGGAAGCTTTGCCTAGATGCTCTTGACTTGTTGGATGAAAATATTGACTCGACACTTAATCTTGAGAGCGATATTGTCTACTACAAGACCAATTTCATCAAGAAGGACGAATTCAATCCAAGTACCAAAAAGAAGACGATCAAGGAGGATAAGCCACGTCCATCTTTCAAAATGTTACCCACTAACTCGACAGGAAGAACAGAAACTAATGATGCAATACGTCATAGCCCTCATATCAACTACAATCCTATTATTCCAGCAGCTAGAGACTGGTCACCTCAGAAAATTCGTCAATTTATGATCAAAACGGAATTTAAATTAAAAACAATGAATGACGATGCTTTCAAGAAGACATTCGACTTATCGAATAAGCCTGCGAAACCAATCACTCCTGAGGTCTCGCCAACATCTTCACCAACCAGATCAAACTCAGTTATTGATTTGAGTAAGTTGTCTTCAAATGAAGAAATTTATAAGCCAATGAGGTTGAGATATTCAAATGCATCAGAATTTTCTATCAATAGGTTAAATTCCAAAGTCAACTCGCAGGTTAATTTGGCACAATTTCAACGGTCAGAGAATGCTTCATCTAACGATAGTTCAGCAGTGGATTTACCTAAGTTTGCCAGAAAGCGAGCGACTTCGAACCCTAATGCGTTTTACAAAGAGCCTCTAGGATCACTTATAAATAAAATAAAGTCCTCAAGTTCTGATTTGTCACTTGACTCTGCTTTAGCTGCTGAACAGGGTGATGATTTGGATATCATCAAGGAACACAAGAACGAGCCACTTAATCTCAACTATGTTCAGGAAGATCCCTCAGCAATTTACTCGCGATCGCCGCCACCTCCACCTCCACCTAATTTTGGCTCGGTTAATCGAGCACGATCGTTGAATTACAAGCGCTCCAACAATTCAGGAAAATCACTCTTGGCTAAATATCAGAAAGTACAACAGCAGAATGATACTGAGGACAACGATGATACAACAAATCGATTGTTTTCATTATCATTCAAAGATAAGAAAGCAACCCAGGCAACGTCTCAGAGCACGTCTCCAATGCAAACGAGGAGCAATAGCTCGCGTAAGAACTCCATTAAATTTATTCCTTCTGTTCTCAACTATGAGCAGTCGACCAAGAAAGATGAACCAACTGCTACTTCCACATTAACCAAATCAGCCAGCACCCCCACTGCCACCAAAGATTCTGACAAGAAGAACAAATCTATATTCTACCAAGTAAACTCTGACGATGATTCTCAAAACTCAGATTCAGATTCTTCCGACGACGAAGATGCTCCAAGGGGGAAGAAGAAGAAGAATAGCCAGTACATCTGGTTTGGTCAGAATCGTAATTAATCAGTATATAGACCACAACCCACCCCAATTCAGGAATGTGCAGGATAATAGGAGCCGCAATTTTAGATATACATTTAATTATCAGTACCAATATCTAGTCAAAAAACACCTCAGTACTATATGAGTAGGAATAATACGGCAACTTTTGGACTATGCAAGGACGTTTCAGCCCCAATTACCATCAAGATATGTCACCTTCAAAGCACAAAACCGCGCTCCTTGGCACATCTATCGACAAAATTTGAAGACCCGCTGGTGTTTCGAGTTCTTTCCAATATTTATAGCAATTCAGACCTTTTCGTGGTTGCAGGTGTCTATGATGGTAACAACAATCTTGTCTCTATACCGGTGCAGACATCATATAAATCTTTTAACAATAAGAAACGTCTGTGGAATGATTATTTGACATTGTCTTCTACATATGCCCTGCTTACCATTGACTCGTATCTTCGATTATCGGTATATGAAATCGTCAACACTAAGCCAAAGATCTTTGGTAATGCATATCTTTCCTTATTCAATACTTCTACAGCCACACTAAGAATAGGGTCCCAGAAAATACCACTTTACACCGATGGAAGTCAACATATCATATACGAAGATATACCTGGACTCACCAAATTAGAAGAAAGTTTGATTAGGTACGAGAATGGGGATTTTGCCAGAGATCCATGGCTTGATAAGGAAGTATTTGCTATTATTAATGACACCAACGATACGATTTCTGACCATGAGTATTACTTATATCTCGAACTTCCAAATTTTGAACTCCCCATCGTATATTCTGACGATACTTACTCAATTACTGTTCCTACAACCCCCTTTGCTGATGTTCGACCAGTAAGTGATAATCTCACTTCTAGTTTGGTCATCAATTCAATAGATATTCCGCTTTCCAAATCACAAGGGCTCAAGGTCCATGACCCCGATTTCCAGGCAGTTGCATTTAACAACGTCAATAATCAAATGATGTTGGACCCCATTGAATTGAAGTATCATAAACTTGAAAGAAATATCAACAATAACACAATCCTCGATAAAGAATTGAAACCTTCCCCTCAGATCAGAGATGAATTAATCAAGATTCTTCTTAAACCCTCCAACATAGAATTAAACGACATCGAAAAGAACCTTATTTGGAAGTTTCGGTACTTTTTCAGCAAAAATAACAGTGATTCTAACACTAGTACAAGCACCACCACAAAATCTTTCTTGCCTAAATTCTTGAAATCCATTAATTGGGAAAATGATTATGAATTAAACCATGCATTCACCGAAATCATACCGAAATATTGGTCTGTCGATAAGTTGCAGATTGGTGACGCCCTAGAAATATTGAGCAACTTCTTTAACCCGTATACTTTGGCATCAAGTGTTGTTTCCTCAACAGCTAACCTGGCCACCCCTAACCCAGCCAAGGGTTCGACTCAAGAAGAAAACAAATTTCACACCATTTTTAAACACGTTACATTTTTGAGGAAATTTGCCGTCGATAGACTCAAATTAGCTAGCAGCGACGAACTCCTTTTATACCTCTTGCAATTGGTACAGGCCTTGAAGTACGAGTCACTCATCTATGAGCGAAAACCACCGACAATCAATTCTTCGGAAAACTTTCAAATCTTGAACGAATTGAATGAAGATGTGGAACTATTAAAATCGCCTTTGGCCAGGTTTTTGATCGAGAAATCTATTGAGAGTGAATCACTAGGAAATTTCTTTTATTGGTACGTCAAGGTAGAAAATGAAGATCAAATCAACCGTACTGAAGGAGAACCTGTTCGAATTTATTCAATAATTTTGAACAAATATATCGAGAGTCTCAAGAAGTATTCACATTCAAAGAAGGTTCCCCACTACAACTATTTGAAGCGACAAATTTGGTTCATTAAAAAGTTAACTAGTTTAGTTAATTTATTACGAACCTCTTTCAAAAAGAACGAAGCCACGGCGAAGAAGATTGAATTTTTGCGTGAACACTTAGCTGTTTCTTCAAACGAACTTTTAAGTTTTGAACCATTTCCATTGCCATTAAACCCAAGCGTGACAATCTGTGGTTGTTATCCAGAAGAATCATCTGTATTCAAGTCTAGTTTGGCTCCCTTGAAGATTACTTTCAAAACATTGGAAGGCAAGCCACACTCGACCTCACAGATATTTGGTAAGAAGAACAAGTATGGCAAGTATCCCTTGATGTTTAAAATCGGCGATGATTTGAGACAGGACCAACTCGTGATTCAGATCATTAACTTGATGGACCAGTTATTGAAGAATGAAAACCTTGATTTGAGATTGACTCCTTACAAAATTCTTGCTACAAGTCCCGTCGCCGGCATGATCCAGTTTGTGCCAAATGAGACTTTAGATACAGTATTGGCTAAGGTTTTTCCTAGTGGTACCGATGACTTCGGTGAAACCAATGGAATATTGAACTTTTTAAAGCTACACAGTCAGGAACTGCAAGCTGTTGAACCTATTGCTACCAGTGTGTTAAATGTATCTCAGAAATCACAAACAACACCACTTGAACGTCATGCAATTTCCTCTGATTTGGGAGTTTCTTCAGTGGTGATGGATAACTATGTCAAATCATGTGCAGGCTACTGTGTTATCACCTATTTGTTAGGGGTGGGAGATAGACACTTGGATAATTTGTTATTGTCACCAAGTGGGAAGTTTTGGCATGCAGACTTTGGATATATTTTGGGACGGGATCCCAAACCGTTTCCACCATTAATGAAGCTACCGATCCAGGTAATTGATGGTATGGGAGGATTAGAGCATGAGAACTATAACATCTTCAAGAGTTACTGTTTCATTACTTATACAACATTACGCAAGAACAGTAATTTAATCTTGAATTTATTCCAATTGATGTTGGATGCCAATATTCCCGATATTAAGATCGATCCCCAGCGGGCAATTGAAAAGGTTCAAGAGAAGTTCTGTCTTGAGATGAGTGAGGAAGAGGCCATCCTTCATTTCCAGGACTTGATTACTGATAGTGTCAATGCATTTTTGCCTGTCGTCATTGATAGATTGCATAGTTTGGCACAGTACTGGCGGGGATAAGAATCATAAAAGAGTTACTTAAATTGTATAACAATTAAATATGGTTATTTCAATAACTGTGTTGTTTCATCACTAGATTTGGGGGATGAGGGTTTAAATCTACGGCGAACGAATGTAAAGAGAGCTGTGAACAAGCCAAATGGAATGTTGAAAAACGTCCAGAATCTTGATGGGCGAATGGCATTCAATGTTTGCTCAACAGCCAGTTTCAAGTCGTCCAAATCTTTATTATTGTAAATGACAGTATTGGCTCGACTGATGCGGTCGGCATTGGACATCTGACTCGAAATACGTTTGGTAGCATCTTCTGGAGTCAACTCCGGATTTCTCTTCAACAACCTGGTAATCTGCAATTCATCCAGGCAAGAAACTGTGATTGTATGGCCACAAATCTTGTCAAGCCCGCTTTCAAAGAGTAATGGCACGTCCAAAATGACTAGATCGTGGAGACGGAAATAAGCCCCAAGGATCTGCCATGCAATTTCTCTTCTGACAGCAGGATGGACAATTCCATTCAAAACACTTAGTCTTTGTTTGTTTCCAAACACAGCCCGTCCCAAGGCAGCACGATTGAGCGACCTGTCGTCGTTTACCAAGTCGGGTATATCCTTGCCAAATGCAGCGACAATCTTCTTGTAAGCAGCCTTGCCTGGAGCCACAACTTCTCGGGCGATCATATCAGCATCAACAACAGCAACATCATTAGTACGGAAAGTGGACGAAACAGTCGATTTTCCTGTCGAAATTCCTCCTGTTAATCCTACAATAAGCATCGCTCTGCAAATTAAATTAAATTAGAATTTAATTTCGCATCTATTAAAATTACATTTATGCTGAAGACATACATCCTAGGTGCTGGGGCCATGGGGTGTCTCGTGGGCCACGAATTACGGCTACATGCTCCTCAAGTAGCTGCACCCATTTTGCTTTTCCGAAACAAGCTGAGATTAGACCATTTCCGGAGCCATGACAGCACACTTACGGTGACTACGCTTGTTGATCCCAATATCATCACCACCAAATCGGTGCTTGCGGGCGAGTGGCGTCCTCCAGTGCAGAATGACAGACCAGAGATCATTGATAATCTTATAGTAGCAACCAAGACATTCCAAACAGAGGGCGCTCTTGCGCCGTATATTCGCCATTTGAACGAAAACTCCAATCTCTTATTGTTGCAGAATGGTATGGGCATGGCTCCTCACTTGACAAACCGGTTTTGGCCGACAGGAATGGACAGACCCAACATCTATCAGCTCATCAGCACCCACGGAGCATACAAAACGGCACCCACGAAGATCCATTTCGCATCACCAGGCAAACTCTCGATTGCATACATTCCTGGCCAACACCTGCCCAATTTTGGACCCATTCCGTCACTTATAAGCGATATCTGCGATACCCCATCACTCAATGCTACCTACATGGACTACGAGCCGTTCATACTAGCACAAGTGGAGAAGTTGATTGTCAATGCATGTATTAATCCGCTCACGGCGATATATGACTGTTTCAATGGTGATTTACTCCATGGCTCACGAGCCGTGGTGATTATGGAAAAAGTTGTGAAGGAGGCTATGGAATGCCTTGCTGTTGAATATCCTGAAATAAGAAAAACCCCTCTGTTTTTGAACCACGAAAGATTGCTTGAAAGTGTATTGGCGGTGTGTCGAGCCACGGCACAAAACAGCTCATCGATGCGAGAGGATGTACGCCGTTTAAACCAAACAGAAATCGACTGGATGAATGGATTTATTGTGAAGCTCGGGATCAAGCATGGGATTGCTACCCTGACAAATAGTTTGCTCCGCAGTATGGTATACGACAAGTTGAGTATCGGCCGTGCCGTTGATACTCATGCCGTTCCACTATAATTCAGACCTATAGCGCAATGCTATCTGTTTGGTTCCACGGTAGAGCACACCAATGGCTTGCTTACAGGCACGAGTGTCCAAATTAGCGTCGTTGTTGTACTCCAACTCGACCTTCTTGTCGCAGTCAAAGATGATTTTGTTAAGTATCTCGCGCAACAAGGCGTTGGAATGGACCTGATACACAGCATCGTCGGTGATCCCACTGACCAAGGCAAGTAGGCGACGGGATTCGTCCGGGATTTCTTCTTGAAGGGTTGCGAGTGCCACTGTGGTTCTGAACGAAACCCCTGAATCCAAACTGATGGTATAGTCACCATAGTAGTCATGAAGTTTCAAGAATGTCGTCTGTTTCTCGGTAAATAGCTTTAACAATGCACGGGAAACATCGATATCGTTCCATTTGTTTCCGTTTGGTATAACGAATCCATATTCACACAAGAGAAAATCGTTGGAGTGTGGTCCGTAGCTCAAAAGTAACTGGTCGTCCGGTTTATATGCTGTTGTTGTCATAACCTGGAACCCCGTTGTGTCGATTTTAAGAGTGCATTCGTCGTCACACGAGTGGTTAAGGAAATCGACGTACGGTGCCATGGTAAAGTTGTCGCTGGTGTGTTTGCTTTCTGGCAAGTCCATGTACAAACAACGTGAGTTGATACATACCCAGGCCCATAAATACGTTGTTTGAGACAACAATGACAGAGGATCGTCCACCAAAGAAGCTAGAAGATCGAGCACTGTATTATAATCGGTGGTAAACCGATTGTAGACATCGTCTGCATGTCTACGGGTTCGTGGAGGAAGCAAGTCCAACAACGATTCGTAGTCTGGAACACGATGGATCTGCCAGTACAACGGCATGAGATGGAGGTCATGGGCATGGGGCAACATGTCGATGAATGGTTTCCAGAAAGAAGAGGGTCTCTGACTCTCAAATGCAAGGTACAATCCCACGAGCTGGAATGACAGTAAGGCTAACAATTGGTCGAGGCCAAGCTTGCTGTAGATGCTGGTGAATTGGTCATCGGAGACCGTCCCATCAATGAAGATATTGAGGTAATGCGGGTCCAGCAACTTGATGGAAGGGTTGTGGCGTGTAATGTGACGGATGACTGTAGATGAATTGAGGAGAAACGATGGTGGGATCCGTAGTAGCTGTTCGCCGCGGGCAATGGGTTCAATAGCGACAATACCACGACCAGCATCAACAATCTCTTTGACTGCGATCTTGGGTGAGATATACGAGTGTGTTGAGGGTCGCAACGTTTCATCCTGAGTGTTTTTGATCCATTCCAAGAGGATGGGAAGTGACATTTTAATAAGGTGATTTGATTACTATGGACATATATAAAAGGGTGACATCAAACAGAAAAAAAAAACAAGATTAAAATATATTCAATGTCAATGCGGAGGCAACGCTCTTGGAATCGACAGCGTTCCTGAACTCTTCGAAACTGAGACGTCCGTCACCGTCAAGGTCGGCTTCCATCATTGTCTTGTCAACGATTTGTTGTAACTCTTCATCCTGTAAATTTTTACCCACCATCATTTTCATGACAATAAATAACTCGCCATTGCCTATAAAGCCGTCGCGGTCGATATCGTAAATCTTAAAGGCGAACCGTAACTTTTCGACCTTTGAAGTCTTGCCACTGAACGCAGAAAGACCCATAATAAACTCCTGGAAGTCGATATTTCCGTCGCCGTCCTCGTCAAAGATATCCATGAGTCTTGTTGCTAGTGGGTTCGACAGAATGCCGGGAATCGATAAAAACTCGCCCTTATCAATGGTTCCTGAACCATCCTTGTCAAGCTTCATAAACCGTTTTCTCAACCGGTCTATCTCATCTCGATCAAAGTTGGTACCCTCCGTGAGACTGTCCAATAACTTTGATGAAGCAAGTCCCATTTTAGCTGCCAGGTACGAAGATCAGTAAGTCGCTTTTTCTTTGGACTTTAAATTATGTAAGCTGACACACACACACATTTTTTTTCCTTTGCACGCGCGCGCCAGGTTTCGAAACATTTCCAAGGGCCATAAACCGACCACTGGACACCAACGGTTGTATTTTGGGTCGGCCATGAACATCAATCTCGATACTGCAAAGGACACGCTTTGTAAGAACATCCTTATATATGGCTACTGCAAGTACGAGAATAAAGGCTGCGCGTTCAGTCATAACACCAAGTCATCAACCAAACCACAACCTCCACTGGGAAAAGCAGCACATACGACCCCGTCAGCCCTGCCTGCCACCGAGAAACGCAAGTTCAATTTCAACACACCATCTTTCCAGCCGTCAGTCCTGAACTTATCCAATAAGTTTGCCACTTTATCGCCGCGTGTCAAGGAAATACCTGTTTTTGTCCCTGGCTCTGTTTCTTCCAGCACCGCCAACGGTACGTTGGACGATGGACCAAAGAAATTCAATGCATCAACCCCATCTTTTACCCCATCAATCTACGAGGATCCGTCACAACCATCAACCCCACCTATATCTGCCTCGACTCCTCAACAACTACCATCAGTCCAACAGCAACAACAACAACAACTTCCTCCCCCTCCTCTGCAACAACAACAACACGTTCCATTACAAGCACCTGTTCCCACCGCAAATAATCCGTATATGTCTGTCAACGCTATTCTTCCTCAATCAGGAGAATACTACCACCAGCCACAGACCAATGCCTACCCTCTTCAGTACCACTTATACGCACCTGAACCTCCGCCAAGATTACGCATCCCGCTTCCTCCCCATGAAGCAAACGTGAATACCATGTTCATTGGAAACGAAATAAGAGAAACTCTCCAGAGGAAAAACGAGGCCACTTTGCAGACGCTACCCCGGTCCAATCTCCCTGATCATATCAACGCCTACCACTCATTGGTACCGATTGACCGAACATACGAGCCCCATTCACGCGCCTGGAACATCCCAACGTCTCTCTACAAGGTATTTTCCAATATTGATGGTAATCCATATGCATTGAGACGGTTGGACCATTCGTTTGTGATATCGAACGAGGCTCCGTTCCGTTTTATCAAACGATGGAAATCAATCAAGTGTCCTAACATAGTACAGCTTCAAGACGCGTTCACATCAATGGCATTTGGGAAATCAACGCTTATCTTTGTCTACGACTACTATCCTGAATCAAGCACGGTGGTGGAACACCACAAGCGCATTGGCAAGCCTGAGCCAATTACCCAGGAACTTTTGTGGACTTATTTGGTACAACTTGTTAATATTTTACAGACAATCCACGAGAAGGGGTTGGCTGCACGCTCGTCGCTTGATTTGAGTAAGATCATTGTCACTAACAAAAACAGAATCCGGTTATCGAGTTGTGGGATAAGTGACGTGTTGCACTATGACGAGGACGAAGAAACAATCGCCCAAATTGGCCGTGCGACGTTTATGAAGAATTTACAGAAAGAAGACTTTAAGCAGTTGGGCAAGATCATGATCGAGTTGGCATTGCTCTTGACGCCACATGCCAGTCGAGCTCAGCACGGCGACATGCATGAGCAACTTCGGATTGTCAAGAGTACGCTTGTCAACTTTGACGACGACTTTTTTGCCGTGATAGCTCAATTGACGGCTGAATTGAGCGACAACGATGTTGATTTGTTACAGAAGATAACCGAAAAGTATCTTACGAAGCACTTGTACCGGGTGCTAAATGGCTTGCAGGATTCACTGGATGTATTGGAGAGCCAGCTTACATCAGAGTTGGAAAATGCACGGTTGTTCCGGTTGTTGGCCAAGTTCAACTTTATTATTGACCGACCAGAAACCGAATGGAACGAGAATGGTAACAAGTATGTCATCAAGTTGTTCCGTGACTACGTCTTTTTCCTGTACGACGAGTTCGGCAAGCCGGTGGTAGATCTTTCCAAGGTTCTTATCAACTTGAATAAGGTCGATGCAGGAGTTGATGAAAGTTTCTTGTTAGTGCTGCAGGACGAGAAGACATGTATTATTGTCAGCTACAAGGAGATACGTGACACTATAGAGTCTGTCTTTCGGAGCATTACGAGAGATTAGTAAATATATCAAAAAAAAAAGAAACAAATGAAGAATAAAAATAAGCGTAAAGTTACATGTAGTGGTTGCGCTTTGGTCGCGTGCCGTATGGTCATGGTGAGTGGCCCTGGGTCATGTTCGTTCAGAGATGATAAGTGCCGGTTTAGGCCCGAAAAAATGAAGTTTATTTTTATGTAGTCTTAGTCACGTTATGTTTTGTGACACCTGACTCATTACCCGAATCTGGGCATTTTCGCGGAGACCCACACTTTTCTTTACGAAAGATAGGAATTTATCCGAAGGCCCTGGTGGTTAAGATTTATGGATTATGTCAGGAGAAAACCACTAATTTGACTTTGGTATTTGTATTTTTTATTTGGAAGTTACACTATATAGTCCCTGTGACCAGGAGCCATAGTTATCGTAGTTTCCGTGATCGTATGGTGGCAACGACAAGCACTTTTTTGCCTCCTTTAGGTCCCTGGGTTAAGAGGGAGTGACTCAAATCGCACTAAAAAAAAGAAACGCTTCTGTGTGTCATTTTTTATGTACAGGTGGACAACCGGAAATGAGTAATCTCCCTCTCACCACACTTGTTATATAAAAGATAGCGCGCAACACCGGTTTTTCAACCACTTCCACCACCGTTCTCAATGAACTAGTTG